>VZSR01002340.1:152691-226767 GCA_013398615.1 Brachypodius melanocephalos
AAGCTAAACTACTGTCTTTCACGTTCTTGTGACTTGTAATTCCTCTCCCAATGTTGGCAGCCTTTCTCATGGACTGCAGTCAAAGATGGTGTCTTCCTGGGCTCTGTGCCAGGATCTCTGACCCCCCTGTACAGATCCCAGACCCCCCTGTACAGGTGTCAAACCCCCCTGTACAGATCTCAAACCCTCCTGTAAAAGGTCTCAAAGGGATGCCCTGGACTCTGACAAAGAGGGAAGAGGAATTCAAGGAGATGGACTGGAAAAAGGTCACAGAAGGCAAAAAAAGAAATGAATGGGGGGCTGTGGCAGCTTCCGCTGTAATTGTTGTGAGGACAATTTGAAAAGCCAATGCACCTGCAAAAAGACTGGTGTGTTCAGGATGGCTGGAGGCAAAAATAATTTCTTTTTATCAAAGAAGTTTTGAGAAGGAGTCAAGGTGTTGGCACATATATAGTGGATTATGGTAGTCAAAGGACTACTCCCTGTGACCTGAAGTTGTCTCTGTTTCCTGGGTAGAAAAAATATGATGTCAAGGTACACATTTCTGATACTAATGTGAAAAAAGAAAGGAATACTGCAGGAGGAAACTTTAGTGACCAGGATGCTTGACCAATTATCTCTGAATGTAAGCATCTAGCCAATTCCTTATTCAGCCAACAGTTCATCCATCAAATCCATATCTCTCCTTATCTTTAGACAGAAGGACCAGATTAAAGGGGGACTATATAAAAGGCCATAGAGCAGTGCAGATGGATGACATCTGTAGCCCTTGCCCACCGACTGAGCCACTTTATCATTGAAGGCCATTAGGCTGGTCAGGCAAATCTTGCCCTTGGAGAAACCATACTGGCTGTCTGGAATCACCTCTGTGTTCTCCATGTGCCTTAGCAGAGCTTCTAGGTGGATGTGCTCCATGGTCTTCCCAGGCGCAGAGATGAGGCTGACAGGTTGGTAGTTCCTGGAAAATGGAAAGGAATGTGAATGTTGATCTGGCAGGTGATGTCAACAAATCCATCTGCATGAAGCACATGCTGGGAAGAGAACTAAAACTCTGAAGCAACTTTACGTGTAGCCCCAGCCTCTGCAGGGAATTTTGGCAGTCTGTTCATATTCCCCTTAGAACTTTCAAAGCCCAGAATAGAGAAGAAAGTCATAGCTCTGGCAGTGAGGACACTGATCCACCAGCCCCTCCAGGAGCCTGTAGAGAAAGGAGTTACAGAGAAGCTGCAGGCTCTGGTCCCAAATGCAGGCACAGCAGTGTGTGTTTGAAATTTGTTTCAACCTTTTACTATTTGTAGCCTTTGTGAGTAAAAATCAGAAGTCGACCAAAAAGCCACAGAAATTAAAGAGTGATTGAAGGAAGGAGAGATACTGGTTTTGCCATTACAGAAATGAGATAGCCCTCCTCTTCAGGAAATGTCTGATATCAAAGTACAAAGGGAAGAAGCTATGTAGACCTCCATTTTTATTTTTTTTTCAGTGCAGTATGAAACAACCTTGTATTAAAAGATTATCAGAAGGACTTCAACCTTTTTTTTTTTTTTCCACAGAGAGGGACTTTAAACAACATTAGGATTTAGAACAATTTTTCATAATAGTTTAGTGTTGGGGGTTAGATATGTTTCTTTTTTACTTATAGAACTTTTTCCCCATAAGTTGCTAGGAAACTAACTATTGGGTACTTATGGATACTTAAGCAAAAAAAGAAAAGAAGTGGCCAAAGCAGAGGAGTGTAGCACCTGGCTACACTTCTTTTGTCTCTGTGAGTTTCTCTCAGAGGGGCAAGATACCGCAAGTTTTGGGGGCCGGTAAAGGATGGGGCTGGGTGCAGCTGCACTCTTTCTCGCTCTCAGCATTGGAAGGAGCACGATCAAGCTGTTGCTTACCGCAGGGAGAATTCACTGTCACTACTGGACTGGAGTCCAGTCCTAGGGATCTACCACCATCTGCTCCTGTGTCCAGGAATTCTGAGCTCACCTTTTCCTGCTCTGCTGGAGCTGCGCCGCTGCTGTCCCATCCCCGCTGCTTCTTGGGCTCTGCTCTGGGTCTTTGCTACACTGTAGCCCCACACTGCCTGCCCTGCCCAGGACCTCCTGCAGTTCCAGCTACCACCCCAGAGCTTCTGATGAATCCCATCCACTAGCTCGGTATTTCTGCTCATTCCTGCTGTTCCATCTTGGTGCTCCTCAGAGTCCTGCAGGGGCACCGGGATCAGAATGCCCCAGGGTTTTGTGAACCAAAGCCTCTCCTCCATCCCTCCCTGTCTAGGCTGAGAAGGCTGTCACGAGGTTCCCGGTTCTCTTTTGTTGTTAATGCCAATAGTTATTGTTTGTTTGCCTTGTTACAAATACTAGTAAAGAACTGTTATTCCTACCCCTCATGTAAGGGGCCTGAGAGCCCCTTAATTTCAAAATTACAATCATTCAGAGGGACGGGGTTTACATTCTCTATTCCAAGGGGGGCTTTTCCCTTCCCTAGCAGACATCTGTCTTTAAAACTAAGACATTTAGGTACCCCAAGTCTGCCTCACTATTTCTTACAATAACAAACCAGTCTGCAGCATCGTTGGGCAATATGCAAGAGCTTTCACGAACAATTATTTGTGCTACACTTTTCCTATTTTGGAATGGCTGTGTTTCTTGGATTTGAACAAATAAGTGGCATCTATTGGTGCAAATAGCTTATGTGCCAATAGGCCAACATCTGTAATTATCAGGGCAGGTTGCTTTGATGGAAAGTATCAATATTTTATTTAAAACCATTTACTGATGAGTTTGCATTGTGTTAACTTAATATATGACTTCAGTGAAAAATCTGATTGCTCATTCAACCGTGCTGATAAATAAGAGAAGAAAAAGTTGTTCAGCTGAACTTACATACCAGCAGATATTAAATTATTATTGGTTTACTTTTTACTAAGTCTTAGCAGACATAATTTTCCTATACGTTCTCCTAAATGAAGAGTCTTTCACCTGCTCAGGACACTTCTGGTTTAGGGCCAGTGCTGTAAAATTGTTCGCCATGTCCTCAGGGTTGCAATTGCCTGTTTGTGTTAGTGAAGAATTGAAGAGAGCAGGAAGGGGCAGAGTCCACCTTGAGTGGGAGGCAGATGGACCAGGCATGACAAATGAGCCTTGGAGTGAAGAAAACATTGGATAAGGCATAGATATCCAATTCTCAGAGTGCTTTGAAGCCTCTGTAGTGTGGACACACAGCACAAGCTGACACAACACAGAAATTTTAAAAGATTACAAAATATTAGTATTTTTACATACACATTTTGTAAGAGTAGCTTAAACACAGCATTACTGAGCTGTGTGGCACTTTTAGGGACAGATACTTGTTCATGTTGACTGATAACCTGGTCAGTAAGGACAAGCATGGTATCCTGTTGGCACTACTTGGTCAAACCTCAGGCAGAAGAAAGGGACAAGCAGTCCCTGTGGATGGCTGAAACTGGGAAGAAATGGGATATGGATCCTCCCCTTCCCCTACAGGTAATTAGTGCTTGATCTTCTCAAGGTTTTTAACCTGCCTGTCTCCAGCTAATCCCAATTTCTCCTGCCTTAGTAAGTCTTTTCAAAGCAAGACTGAGCTGCAGCTGGCTGGCTGCCTCTCAGCTTTTCCTTCTCCTTCCAATGTGAAGAAGAGAATCAAGAGCCTTCTCATTTAACTCTATTTGTATATTTTGCAACTGCTCTAATTTGCTTCAGTCAAAATCTTCCTTAATATCCTTAAAAATACAAGCACTGCTTCCTTTTCATTTAGAGGCAGGAGGCAGCATCTGCCTGGCCCTGGGCACAATTACACTCCATAGCTGAGGATGGGAGTCAGTGGCAGCCTCATTCCCCCCAACTTTTGTGAGGAAAAATTAATTTAGCTGCTCAGCATGGAGGATTCTGCACAGCCTCCTCCTTCCCTGAGGAGAAAGAAGCATTTGAAACGGCACCAAGAAGAATATGCACACGCATTTTGGCTGTTTCCTCTTTCAGTTGCTGCTGAGCTTCCCTGTGTCTTCTTCAAACACATTTTCTCCCATCTGTGTGTACTGCCACTGCACCCAGGTGTTTAGCACTGAACACAAACCCACTGCGCCCTGGCTGTTTGTCTGAGCTAATCATAGTGTCATAGAATGGCTGGGATTGGAAGGGACCTTAAGGCTCATTTAGTTACAATCTCCCTCACAACCATTCAGGAAAAATGTTTCCCTTGGTGGAGAAGCACAATATTTTAAAGAAATATTTATGTCAAGACTCCCATATTGTGTTGAGCTTCTTATCCTATAAACTCTGTCTCTCATTAAAAGAATCTGCAGGACCTAAATTTGAACTCTTTGGTATGTTTGCTAGATGCCTCAAACTTGTCATGCCTAGATTTTAAGAAACCAGATATTAGCACGTAGTAACCCAGAATACAAAATGCACTTTGGTAATCTGAAATTTAAATGCAGATTGACTGGTTTTCAGCAGGCTAATATTTTGACATATTTTTCCACTACCATGCTATATGAAAAAAAAAACCAAACCAGGAGTCACAGTCACATGAAAAGGCTGTGTTTCAGTGCAAACTATTTAAACTCATGCTGCTGAACAGTGGTTCACTATCAAATTGCTGGAGCAGATATATCATGTCAGATAAAGTAACTCAAGCTGCTTTTCTGTCTCTTGAAGATCAAAGAGATGGCTTGAATCATGCTGTGTGCAGTGTATCCAGAATATGGTGGTTGTTATCTCTAGGGCCCAATAAAAGCTACCCTTCCAGCCTGAGCTGGTGTAGAATGACTCTCTCAAGTGAGCAGATGCACTTGTTTTTACAGAGGTAAAGAACCTTAGCTGGAAAGTTTTGAGCAGCACTCTCTGGAAAGGGAAAACAGTGAGGGGTGGGGAAAGAAACTGGGCTCTGCTTACCATACCTTGGGACTGCAAAAAAGATATCTGACAATGAGCGCATTGTCTTCTGGGTTTAAGCCCACTGTAGAGAACTGGAGATGTGCATATCCAGAGTAAGTGAGCTGTCACTGCAGTATTAGCTAGTCTATGGAAGTTCCAGAGATCATGAGTAAAAACTAAATCTCTAGCTGGACCAGCAGCCATGCACCAGAGACAGTCTCTAGGAGTCTGGTCAAATTACACAGATGAGGTTTCTGTTGACAGGATCATGGTGATGATGAACCAAGTCTAGTGAGGGAAAATAGTCTTACCCTGTGCTGGTATACTAATGCTGGCTAGGACTTCTAGGACAGCTGGTAACCAGGAAGACAAGATCTTTCCATATTTACTCACACTGCACATTTGTCTATAATTTGCTTTGTAAAGGAAGCCTTATGGTTCTCTGCCAGCAAGGAGAAGACTGAGAGGAGATTAAACAACATCCTGTGTCCCCCTTTTGGAGGGTATTTTGTTTGTTTGTTTGGGTTTTTTGCTTGGGGTTTGTTTTTTTTTTTTTCATACAATTTAGCTAGATGGTTATGCTAGAAAATCATCTGGGGGGAAAGAAAAGAGTACAGGACATATCCTATTTTCTGACTGAAATTTTTAATCTGAAGAGAACTTCTGAAAGATAATGGTGTAATGGACAAAAATGTACTGAATCTTTTTAGGCCATGAACATCAATCATATTGGCTCTCTGAGCATTTGTACTGACCAGTAAGATATACACCATCAATCGTGAGGAGCTGTGCAAGGAAACAGGATTGTAATGGACTGACCCTTGGTCCACACTCAAATTTGTGCTGAGGCCTGGGAATCAGGTGAGGCGGCAATTCTGTTGTCAAGTTTTTATAGTGAACTCTCCTCTTTCTCTGGAGGCTGCTATGAAATGGTTTTGCCTCCTGCCCTCAGGGAATAAATAGTACACTAATTGCTGCCATGTTTCTCTTTATTATCTAAGGAAATATATAAGTACCTAACGCACTTTAATGGCACTTTATTCAACACATGGTGACAGAAACAGAGACTGGGGAATGCTGTTCAGTGGAGCAGAACACAGTGGGTGAATGTCCAGTCTTTGTGTACAGACTACTCACACTTGCATAATAGACTGTGAAGCCACAAGCACTTCCCAGCTCTATGGAGCACCAGGTAACGTGGGAAGCTGCACAAGCAATGATTCAGGACAGTGTCTCTTGCAGGCTTCCATATTTTGGCAGTTTAGAGCCTGTCTGGAGCAGGCATGAGAAATCAGTCAGTGACCTGTATCATGTAGTCTTATGTTGATCAGGCCAAAGCAGAGGAATTCCTCTCATGGGTGATCATCTGAGGTACCAAGGGGAGGCTATGAAGGAACACTGGTGAACACAGTCCTGCTCATGCCCTTCCCAACGATTCTATTCCCAGTCCACCTCACTGTCTCTGATAAGGTCTATCTAGACTGGTCGTGGTCCTGGGCTGCCGAGCAATGCATATACAGACAGAAAAACACAGTGTAAGGTGTCTAGTTGTTGCGCATGCTCTTTCCATGAGTATAAAGTAAGCGGAATGCAAATGCCTTTGTAAGCACAGATGTTTGCATGGAGCACCTTATGTAAAAGAATCCTACATATATTCCAATGTTGTGAGGATGTAGATATCTAGATAGAGAGCATTCTGATTAAAAAAAAAAAAAAAGAAGAAAATTTTTCATGGCCTAGAATGACTAAAACAGCATTAAATGTCTACATCTAAGGGACAAATCATACCTTATAATACAGTTTACAGTAATGCTCATTGGGATCTTTGTAGCCTCCACAGAGTATACTGCAAAAGTAGTACACATGCAGCAAAGAATACATAGAAGGAAGATATCTAAGGGACTCACATTTTATGGTGAAATCACTGGTTCTTTTATGGCTGCATTTAAGAGACTAACGCTGAACTCTTTGAGTATGAACATCCTCATTTAGAATCAGTATGCTACCTAGAATGGGGAAGACTGGATCTCATGTACCAAATGCTTGCAAAACAGCTATGATAAATTTAACTTTCTTTTTCTCAAAGAAATTCTAAAACCTTTCATGGCTGATGTCATTTTAGTATAAGGTCATGCAAATCTATAAAATTAGTTTTATCCTTTTGAAATGAGCTGACTAGCTATATCACCAGGGCTGGACATGAAATCTGCTGTTCATGGACAAATTTGTTTGAGTCTTTCATCAATTTGTATTTGTATTAGTACAGAAGTACTTTCTGAGATAAAATACTTGTCTTTCAGTCTCTTAGTATAAATATCCATACAGGTGTTCTAACAATACACATGGGCAATCCAGTTCTCCACTTCTCATACATCTTGAGTCTATGTCTAATAACTATGGAAGTTGTTCCTGGATATACTCTTCAAACAATCCTTTACTTCTGTTCACCTCAAAGTTGTTTGTCTTGTTTTTTTATTTGTTTTTTGGGTTTTTTTGGCCAATATCCATTACCAGCATGACCATCTGCCTTTAGCCATTTGTTGCCTGCCACTCTATCTAGGCAGAGGAATGGATTGCTTGAGCAAGTTCCTCTTCACCTTCTCTTCTTGAGAACTCAGAAAAGGAATCTCTTATTCAAAGGCCCCTTTGAGTTGAGCAGATAGGCAATTTAGGCTCTGTATTCTGTCTTTCATGAAGACAGACTGATGCTAAAGCAAATGACTTCTGCTATGCCTCTTAAAAGGAAAGAGGCAATCTTCCCCATCCAACCTTATGTCTAGGCATGTTTGATTTGCCTTCTGACTGCACTAAACCCATCTTTAAACAGAGTATAATGAGCACAGTGTGGCTTTGCTGTCTTGTAATGCACAATTAGTTTCCTAACAACTTGTTTGAGTAGGCATGTGTGCTGCTTCATGTCTTTAAGATTATGCCTGAGCAGGACTGAAAAAAAATCACAGTTCTCCTTCAGTTACTCCTACTCTAGCCTCTCTCTGGAGCATTCTCTCTCTCTTATGTCTGTCTTAATTAAATCATGCCAGTCCTAATTTGGGAATACAGATTTTAAGCAGAGGGAGAGAGGAAGGAATCACACAGACAATATCTTAATTTTAGAGAGATACAAATGTATCTTTTTTCCATGAGGGAGAGGGAAGGAAGGAAAGCAGAGAAAAACAGTGGAAAAAAAAAAGTAGAAGAAAACCTCTAGATGAAAACAGCACATTTTAGCTGAAGTGCTGATTCTGTCAAAGATTACTGGGAAATTCAGCTGGAAACAAGTCTATAGCTAAGACAGCACTCTGTTACCATCTGTAATGACTCTCTAGCTCTTCTAATTCAAGGTATACTACAGAACAGCATTGCACATTTCCATTCAAGTACACATCAAACATTTCTATAGCATTCAGAAACTACAGGAGAAAACAGCATGCATTTAAACTCTCCAGCTTCTCCCTTGCCCATCCATTCTAAAGCTCAACATTACCTGTGGCTACTGTCTTCCAAAGGATTTATCCATGTAAATAGTTGAATGTGTGTGTTTACAATAAACACAGAGTTCAGGGTTTCAGACCGTGGAGATTCTTTTGTGTAAGCATGAGTTTAAAGGATGATGCCTAGTACAGGTTGGATGTAAACAGCAGTTCCCTACCAAGCCGACTTTTGTTCCAGACTGGGAGAGAGGGTAAAGTGGGAAAAGCCCTCAGAGTGATAAATAAGAATTTGTCCTAGGCCTTGAATTGGATTTGAATAAATCCTCTCTGTGACTGTGTGCATGAGGAAGTATATTTAAGGTGTGCAGTGATTGCTGTTTATTACTGTAAATTATTTATTTCTTCCTTTCTCTGGCTGCTTCCTTCTCTTGATGCAAATTATGCACATGTGGAATTTGGATCTGAGAAATACAGAAAGAGGATTATAGTTTGGCTCCCCAAAATTATTCCTCCTTCAGATTCACTCTGCATTTTCCACCGCATATCTCAGAATTATCTGCTCTGAACCGGGATATTCCATGCTGACAAGTCTGGAGATGGAGCTGCAGTCCAGCTTATTAAAAAGTGAGATGAAATTCACGAACAATTGTAAAAGTCTATTTTCTGAACAAGTTATCTGTTCAGAATAAACTGGATGTATGGAGGTGGGAAATAAGGCTGTGTGTCATCAAATTTCAGGGATCTGGTAGCCCTTTTCTGACAGCAGTCTTGTTCTGATTTGCAGAAAAATTTTCCAGATGTCCACTATGATGTATTGGGCAAGTGATGTCTGCTTTTCTCCAGGTCAAAGAAGAAACACAGGAAAGTTTACCTGGTCCAAAAAGCAAATAGAACATTGTCAGAAGGACCAAAGGTAGGTTCAGTACGAGTAGGTAATGCCTTGTCACAGGGGTGACAAAGTGCAATGTGAGTCTTCTCTGAAATGCTGTGGTGCAGTCAGGCGCCAGCACAGGCAGAAGGGCTCCATGCAGGTGCTCTGCAGCTAGCACATAGCAGCTGGAGCCAGCCCTCTGGGTTTGGCATCAAACCCAGCACTGCCTGGCTTTATTTGCAGGGGAATATTTGCAATATTTCTTTGCAGGGGATGCCATTGGAGACTGGGTGTAATTTAAGAAAGCAGACAGGTAAGGTAGAAGAAATAGTACCTTCTGTAGAACAACAGACCCTGGATTTTTCTGTTTACATTTCTTCTATTTGAGAGGCTGGTTTTCCTGTTCACCTCAAACTGAGCTCACATCATGAAGAGACAATGAAATAAAAGTGAATTTCAGCAATGTACACTCTAATTCACAAAAGCTCAGCCTATGATTAAAGTACATGGCCAAGGATTCAGTGGTAGATCCTCTGGGGGCCATTGCATAGCCAGGAGTAGCTGGGTCACAGCAGACCCTCCGGTGCTGGCATATCTCTTCTTCTTTAGGGATGTGGTTCAATTAAGCTTCCTTTTAGCTGCTGGAGTTTTGTAAAGGGGTTACAATGAAAACTGCTCTAGGATATTCAGCTGGCTTTTCTTATATTTTGATTTGCAGTTTAGCAGACTCATCAGATTCCCAGGTAGCAGCAGTTTCCTGTGCTTTTGTTAAGGAACAAGTGACCTTTCCTCTCCACTGCAGACCTTGCTGCAGATTTTGGTACCTTTATCACATGTTGGTAATAAATCAGCATAACATGGGACTTCACCTCGGAGGTTACTTCCAAACATGAATTGTCTGATAATTAAATAAAAATACTGAGAAGTGACATTTTACAACAACAGAGCTCAGAACTTCAAATGTAAAGGCAAGCCCAAATACCCCTATAGTTTCCTTTGAGTTTTGCAGTCTTTCCCATTGGAAGGTTGCTATGTGTCAAGCAAGGTACAAGAATAATATTAATATTCTCTGCAAAGTTCATAATAAAAGCTGTTTATAATCCAAAGGAAAAAAGGGAGAAGAGGAGGGAGAAGAGAAGGAAGACACAAATTGAAAGACAGTATCTATGCTTTCCCCCTCTTTTCTCCTCTTCGCAACTTTCCAGCAACTCATTTGCAAACTCCGGCAATTTTTCTTATACCAAGACAACTGGGTTTTTTCATACTCAAATGGTGATGTATTTGAAACAGAAGGCTTCCCCTCCCTCTGACAGAATGTTTGTCAGGAACTGCCTTCTTAAAATACCATAAAGGGCCTGAATTAAACAAATTTGTTTGTGTAATGTCTCCCAGGTGTACAGGGTCAGAAGAAGAGGAGAACTTAAAACTGAAACGGCAGAAGACATCATTAGAGAATAGTAGAAAGCGGTCCAGGATGTGGTATTATAGGGTATGCAAAGAATATTGCAGACATGGTCTGTGTGGATCTGGTGTCCCAGACTGTATCTTCTGTCTAGGACCCAGCTGGAAGTCACTGCTTCACTGTGTGGACTGCACTGTACCAGTTCCTGACTATGCCCATCATAATGATACTAAGCTGGCTTTTAAAAACAAATCTATAGGACCTGTCATGGACCTTAAGTTCCTATCTTTTAAGCACTGAAGCTCTACTCCCCTTATCAATTTCTCTGACCTCTGAAATACTCAGAAATGCATTTTTCTCCCCTCAAAGTCAATTAGAAAGAAACCCCAAACAAACAGAACATCTTTCTGAAATGTATCAAATCTGGCTTGAAAGAGCCCAAGCGAAGAAAATCCAACTTCTTTGCCCAGTAAGCTACTTTAATATTTAGCTGACCTCATTGCTAGAAAATGGCAAGGTTACTTTCAACCTCCAAAGCTAATCTGTTTCAGAGGGTACTTTTTATTCGGCTCCATCATGAGAACTTCTTTACATGCGTGAATGCCCTTATGCAGTGATCCTGGGAACATGCCATTGACTAACCCAGAGGGACTCACTGTCATCCTGTGGTATGTGGAGGAAAGAATGGAGTAACTGGGTAAACCATTATCCTTCCCCCGGTGTATCGCTTTGGGCAACAAGTTTTGCAGGGATTTCCCAAGTAGAAAGCTGCTTCTAGATCTTTGCCTTCTCTGGTGAACAGTTGCTCACCTCCTTAAGATTCCCATTGTGTTAAGTTTGTTTTTTCCTGACACTGGATAATTTCTGTGCCTTTTGATATTTGCAGCACACTTTCATGAGAAGTGGGAACAAAACCAATGCTATTCCATTGTGAAATAACCTTGGAAATAATGGAAGGATGGTCCATGAACTAAAATACTGCCCCTCTAGTCCTACAGCTAAACCTACATCAATAATGAAGCCCTGGGACTCAGATCCTCTTGATTGCAAAGTTCTCAGCCTGGGGTTTCTCTCAAAAAGAATGTGAAATATGTTAACTTTCCGGGCCTGCCAGCTCTTCTGCTTGAAGCATGCAAGCACTATGAAAGACCTGGCAACTTCTGCTGATTTGATTTCTGACAGGTACCTTCTGTAAGAGAATTGGACTCACAGTGTGTTTCCTGACTTCTGTTTTGGGTGCTATTACATCTTCTGTGTTTCACTCTGGCCTGCCTGAGTCACATTTTACAGCTTTTAAAGCTTGCTATCCTGCTCATGCTTTTAATTTTGCCATGTACTTTTGGCTTAAAGCACACTATGTGAAATCAAAAGAAACAAAGTGTACCTAGCAATACTGCCCTATTGCCTTAGCTTCTCTTCCAAAGCTGGAAAGTGTCTTTGCGTTATATATGTTTTGCTTACCTTTATCCTCTTCGTAAGGAATAAGCTGTAGATAAACTTGAGACTTTTGTCCTCTGAGGTGTGCTGAAATCTTCTGAACAGCCTTTTGATTCTTCTAAACACACCACAGCTTGGCCCCTGTTTTTCTTGATGTTTTGCCAAGCCTATTACCCATGTCTGAGCAACCAGGGAAATAGAAGAATTATGATTTCCATTTGGCTTAGTCTAATTTCACTGGCTTTGAAATACAGTAATTGTTCTCCTTACTCTATTTTTCTTGTCCTTTTGCTATTTTCCTTTTCTTTTTCTCTCAGAAAAACTGAACAATAAAAAATTCCTGAAATGAAATCCACTTCCCTACACTGCTTTTTAAATAAAATAATGACTTATTCGTTCCAGAATAAGATTTCCTCATCTGAAGAGAATTTTCTTTTAATGGAAGAAATGTGCTAATGAGGTCGTATGTAATCAGAACATATGGAATTGCTTTACCATTATCTCCATTTCAACTGTTTTGGAGGGAGAATGACAGCAGGGTATGTGTGCATGTGAAGGAAGGCAGTTGCCATGGCTAATACAGCATTCGCTTTTCAGAAGGGACTATGCAGACTGGAGGAATAAGCCAATGGGGACCATTGCAAAGCCCTGCATCCAGCAAGGAAAAACCTTTTGAAACAATGCAGGCAAGGGCTGACTAGCTGGGGAGCAACTCAGCACATGCTTGGAGGGGAACATTGTTGGTTACAAACAATCCAGAGATTTCCAGAACTGGTAAGGATAAATTTATTCACGGATGTGTTGGACAAGCCAACAGAAAAGATGGGTAGAGCAGAAATGATCAGGAAAACAAAAACAGTTTTATGATGAAAGCTGCAATGATCATAAGGTGGTAGAATGCAAATTCCCAGGAGATGAGAGCCAGCAGCAACATCACCAACCTCCTCCACACGAAAGCAAAGTTCAGCTTGCTCAGGGAACTGACCCAAGGATTCCCTGGGAGGCAGCATTCCAAGGCAAAGGGTCCTGGCACAGTTGGCTGGTCTTCCGAGACAGCTTCTTGAAGCTGTCCGTTCCAATTCACTGGAAAATAAGCAAGTGTGTCAGGGTGTAGTGGGAATTTCTGACTAAGCCCAAACAAGAAAAGGACACATTCAGAAAATGAAAATAGGGTCAAACAATCCGGGGAGAATACAGAAGAGCAGCAAGTGTGGAGGATGGGGAAGGCAATATCTTGCCTGAAATTGAAGTTGAAACTGTCAGTGTACCTGGAGAGCCCCATTTTACTGACAGATTTTTCCCTGAGACTTCCCAGACAATTGTGCCCAGGCCAGAGACTGGGGAGGAAGGTGGAGAATGAACATTGTCCGCAGCAGAGGAAGACTGAGACAAGGACCACTTAAGCACAGTAAACATACACAGCCTGCAGATCCTGATGGGATACTTCCAAGGTTGCTGAGCAGGCTATTCTCTATCTCTCTTGGAGATCACAATGATCAAAAAAGTTCCTTAGGATTACAAAAAGGAAAGAAGACTTTTTTTTTTTTTTTTTTTTTTTTTTGAGGAAGGGGTGCAAAAGATACCTGGAACTTCAAGTCTGTCCTCAGTCTCTAGAAAGATTATGGAGAAAACCATTCTGGAAGCTATGCCCAGACATAGGAACAGCCAGCACAGATTTACCAAGGACAAGCTGTCCCAACAATACTGGTTGCTTTCTTTGATTATGGATGAGAGGAGAGAACACTCACCTTGACTTTAGTGAGACGTTTGACAGTTTGGAATAACATCTTTATAAAGAAATATGGTTTTAATGCATCAGTTAAAAATGTGTGAGAAACTACCCAGACTCCTAAATTTAGTTTAGGTATCAAAACTAGTTGACAGTCATTTACCAGCTATGAGGGTCAATAATGGGACAGATGCTTTGTAGTATTTTTATTAATGACACCTGTAATGCGTCAGAATAAATTTTTGCTGAGTTTGCAGATGATAGTGAATTGTGTAGAGCACTTGAAACCCTGGACTACAGAGCTGTCATTCTTGATAAACTGGAGGAATGGTCAGACAAAAGTTTCCTTAAGTTTAGTAAGGGAAAATGCTTCATTCTGCATTTGGAACATGATAGTCCCATGGAACAGCACAGGCTGGGAACAGATGGCTCATATTTGTTACAGGGTTGTCCTATTGCAACAGGAACAGATACTGCTTTTGTAGTGACCATAATTGCTCTGAGGAAGATATAAGTACAGCATCAGGAGAAATCAAGTCATGAAAGAAAAAAAGAGAAGTATAAATAAAGGTTCTGGTCGTTGGGCCATGCCAACAAGAGAAGCATGGCAGATGCCGGGCATGCAGCCTAATCTCACACTTAGGCTCAGGAGGTAACTTCATGTTCGGGAAGGGGGTGGGACTGCTGCTCTCGTGCTACTGAGCAGAAGCCATACAAGGTGAAGGATTAGTGGCTAAGAAATTATTTGACTCCCACTGGTGCACTGCAAGATGGACTGTGATAGTTCTGAGTTCAGGTCATTGTCAGACAGCCAAATGCACAACCACTCTAGAAGAAGACAAAGGATTTAAGTATCTCCTGATGGCTTCTGACATTGCTTATAATTTTATCAAGAGTGCAAGTACTCTGCAGCGATCAGGAACATAACTGGAGGCAGAAGTGGACCAACCTCATGGCCCCATGTCTACGCAAGACACTCACCCACCCTGTCACAGACAAACTACCCTTGGTATTTCCAACTATCTGACGTTAATCATGATTCAAAACATATTCTGAGATGATTGCTGGAGGGCCAAGACAGTGCTGCTATGCATGCTTAAGGAGGGAATATCAAAGGTATGTCCACAATTACACTCCACAGTAAAATTCAGAGGATTAAAAATGCAATTGCCATAGCATGATAAAGAATTAGACAGCAACAAAATACTATGAGAGGGGCAATTTCTACTACAAAGTAAACTTGGTCACCTATTTGTTAGCTTCACTCCTGGTTTATTAACATTATATTTATGTAGAGTTTGTGGCTGTTTTGTGTGTGAAAGTGTTGCTGTGCAACAACTTGCCACAAATTAAAATTCACCAAACTTACACAAAAAGAAGTAAGAAAAAGCAACCTGTTCTCAGAATGATTTTTTTTGAACTGACTTTATGCTAGGCAATTAACTTTTTGTAAGAGGGAGCTATTTTGTGCTGTGGAAGAGGGAAAAATATCCATGTCATAAAACATATTAAGTCTGAAGGAAATTGAGCTCAATTCACAAAGTACTCAAGCAAAGAGGTCAAGTGAAATTACTCCATAAATTGGTGTTCATTTCTAGCCTTTCTTCAGAGCTTCAACCAGCACAGCGAAAACTCTGATGCCTCATTATCCTGATTTCAAATACTTCCTTCTCAACAGATCAGTTCCCACAATGGTGACAGAGCACATTTCTCAACAAAAAGAAAAGAAACTCAACAAACAGACCAAATCCCAAAACTTGTCAACGTCTCCCATTCAATACAGCCTATCAAAAGGCAAAAAACCGCAACTTTTTTTCTGTTTCTGCCTTGCAGGGATCACCATTTTATGATTAAATATTTTCTCTTGAAAGGAAACAAAATAAATGAAAGAATATATATCACGGGCCATTGTCTATCTTTTTCTCCATGCTGTTTAAAAGCAAAATCAGATCAAGACATTGCACTTCCTAGATATCACAGACATACCCTGTAAAGATAAGCAGCCCTTCATATGTCTGAGGAAATGTCATTTAACTCCTTACTATGCAAACAGTAGAATCAAGGTTAGATCTGCAAATAAGTACTTGAAATTCTCTCTTTCCTCTGAGATGGGTGACTTCTTAACTGCAGGAGTGAAGTTCCTGTGCTTAGTTTTTAGAGCCACTGAGAGTAGAAGATAGCAGCCTGAACTGTCTTCAATATCTTTCTACACACCAAGTTGGAGAGTTACCTCTGTCATTTTTTCCAGCAGTGACCTAGCTGCAGGAACTGACAGTCATCTGGTAACTGATTATTCAGAGAAGATTTCCAATAGCCTTATCCATTTGGATTAAAGCCAAGAAAACGCTATAGTTCATGTCTTTGTCTATGAATATTCTCTTTTCTCACAATGCCCCCTTTGCAACATAGAACAAATTTATTAGCAAGCACAAATAAGCTATTCATGCAGAAAATTCTGGGGACAACAGGCCTGACAAAGGTAACTTGTCAAGATAAGTAATTCAGGAAAAAACTATGAGGCAGGATTGAGCTGCCTGCAACAGGAGAGATTAGAGCTGGCTGGAGTAATCTTCCTTTTTAGACCTCTGAGGATAAAAACCTTAGCCAAAAGAAGTCTTTAGACACAGCATTATATTTTAACTGCAGCAGATTTGTTTCTTTGTTTGGATATGGCCAGAGGGCCCTGTAGAACATTCATTTCTATTTATTGCAAGTTGTGTCCTCTATTATTTTATTGTGTTAGGGCACAAATGCAAGTTCTTGCACATTATTACCAGTGCTTTAATTCAGAATACATGTTGACATGGTTTTGGCCTGTGCCAGCCAGCACTGTAACATAAAACCAGGTCACATTTCAGGGATGCCTCCAGCTGCAGGCTTTTCCAGGTAGGCAGTTCAGAGCAATACTACTTCAGCTTGTTCCCTCTGGAATGGACCACTTCAGTGACCACCTCTCTTGCTGTAAGGCACAGTGCACCATATGTCACAGTCTGCATGGCTTTAGAGAAGAAGCTTTCTCCACTGTTTAACCTGAGTGTGCTGCATTCCCTTTGTCTGGTCTGAAGAGTATCAGTTACCAGAGAAAGCTCCTCAAACCTGATTTGTAGATCAGATAATAAACAGCTTTGCTTTTCTTCTAGGCAGATCTGCATGGTGACACCATCTCTGAAGGCTTCTTGCATGCTCCACATCTTCTTGTAGATCTTGCTATGCACAGAAGAGCTACCTGAGTCCCAGCCACAGATGGAAGGCCTTTAGGTAACAGCAGGAAGAAAAACAGAGTGTGACTAAGTTAGAAGACAAAACAGGGAGAGCAGAGCACAGACTTAGAAGTGTGTTGCTCTTCCAAGTACGAGAAAACACAGTGATTTGTCAGCATGCTGCTCCTTTTCATGGCACATGGGAAAGATGCAGGAGGCCCAACAACGATTTCTCTCCCTGGAGTGGAAGTCAATACCAATGCTTCCATATCAGACTCGTTTTTCATCTTCTTATGAGCAACCTGTGGTTCACCAGTGTGAGCAGATCTGGATCCCATTGCCAACAGCCCACTCTAATTTTTCATGCAGACTTGAAATTTGTGTAATGCATTGCCTATTTCCAAAGCTGTTAGGAGCAGAGCTAGAACAAGCATGTTACGTTATAAAGCAGCATTTTCTGGTGTGAGTCTTTTCACAAGCAGGTTCAAAAAGTGTAGACATTTTTCACAAGTTTCCTGTCTTCTTTCTAAGTAGAGAAGTGTATCTGACAGTGGCTGATGATGAAGAGAACATGCAGAACATGCAGATACTCTTTCTGAATTGGTACCAGTTGCATCAAGGACTAGTGTTTAAGAGGTAGGTTTTATTTGTGGATTCACTTAGACAGTCCAAGAGCTGATTTTTCAAAAAGTACAAGATTTGTATGTAAGGTCCAGGTCTGGAAGGTGGAAGCTGGGCTGTGTCATGCAGACCTGAGGTTGGAGTTTTCCTGCAATGCTCATAAACTGACCATTAGTTAAGCTGCTCTAAATGCCAAACCACAGTCTAATTAATAATGTTACTAGAATCACAGAATAACTTATATTTGAAGAGACTTCCAGAGATCATCTGGTTCCAGTTTGTACTTAAAGCAGGACCATCTTTGATCAGGTTGTTTAGGCTGCCCCCCAGACTAGTTCAAAGTACCTCCAGACAATGCAAGAAAGGAAAGATTGACTTGTGCTGGGGAATATCAGTTAGCATTTCAGAAGCTATGTCTGGGAGAGTCAGGAAAAGAATATAGGGTATGAACAGGAGAAAAAAAAAAAAGAACATGCTTTTGCTAATATAAATTGTTCCTAGAAGCAAATTATGGAGTCAATTCTGTTTTTCTCAGTGGGGATGTAGCTTTTTGAAATTTGGGGCACCGTTTTTGTGGCAAATAGTACAACAATAAGCATAAATAAAGCCTCAAGTTAGCATATAGTCTTACCTTTCTTCCATCTCTTTCTAACACCATTGTCTGAGAGAAATGGGGAAAAAGATACTTTGATAAAATAATAGAGTTTTAGATCTTTGTATTTGTTGCATGTTTAAATGATTTATCTTGTTGGGGCTATGGGAGGTTGGTGGAAGGTAATGTTTTCGAATATCTTCTCCCACAAAAATCTAAACTTAAATAGAAAAGGAGGTTACACCACAAGCTATTTCATGATAGTCCTGTGATGTTTTCTTTCAAGATATCAATGCTCTTCTATAAGATTGGAGTTGGAAACATTGAAGTTCTTTAGTGGTGACCCTTGGAGAAAGCATTAGATATCGTGCCAAATATATGAAGAGTAACGTGAAACCTCATACAACATGTGGTATTGGAAGCACAGTTCAGAATCTATCCAGGAATGTGCCAAAGCAGTCATTTAAGTTGTTTCATCCAGCAGGCAACAACTTTTTATACAGGCATAATTTTAAATTAGACTGACCTACATTTTAGCTCATTTATAGTTCAGTAGGGGGTGCAAGAAACCTCCCAAAATTTTCAGAGTCGGGCTGTAGAGTTCAGCATGGCAACTATAGCTACAGAACAAAGGGTATTCAAAAGAGCGTTAAATTCAGAGGAGGTTGTAACGCGGAAAGGGGGCTTTGCTTTATAAGTGCTCTCACTCACTGTCAGTTAGAACATCAGTTCTAACTGTTCAGTTTTCAATACAGGACCAGGCTTAAATCTTCAGCACAATTTCTCTCAAATTATGCTGGCCTCTCCTAGCTCCTTGTGTAACTGATCACAAATTGAAAGAATAACTTTAAAACATTTACCTTTTTTCCTTATAAGCTCTAGAAGAAGTTGAAAGGACTGTAAGTTTATACTCAGCAGTAGGTTTTCCAGCCTCCTGTTAAGTCATTCATCTCTAGTCTATTCCTCCAGCAAGTGTTAACCACACAGATGATCCCTGTATGCTACAGGGCTCATTTGCTGTGGCCCTTGTAGGGCATTTGTCTCTGCCTGCTAACAACAAGTCTTCTAGCATTTCAAGGAGCAGGCACCTGGAAAACTGAGGGCAGAGGCAAGGACTGTGACCATTCAATACATCACTTGGAAGCTTAAAACTAAAAATATACCTCACACATCACGAAAGTGATCCTTGGCAAAATTAGCCCAAAAAACCCAGGACGTACAAGTTCCAAACATTTGTTTAAAAATTCAAATACATAGCCACATTCTGCTTTCATGGTTTTCTCCCAAAGAAAATGTCCAAAGTATCTAGGAAGTATTGAAAACTGCCTTCCCCATTTTATTTCCACCCTAAGTCATTTGGTTACTGGTCCATATTTCTACCAGTAGTTACTTGTACACCTTCCAACATGCAAAGGTTACAAAGAAGAAATATGAAGAGGGCTGATAAAATGGTAAAAATCTTAGCTGGCCCACCTTGGGTTTAGCAGTTAAATTTTCTATAATGGTAGGATGCAGTGAAGTCCCTCTTTTCTTATGCCAACTGCAAAACCAGAGGGATTGTACAGCATTATCCAGATCTTATTCAATAGTTGTGGTGAATTTGTCATTTCACTTATGCATGCTCTGAGAATAGAAAGCTGAATTCACAATGAACTTTCAATGCCATCAAGGAGAAAATCAGCTTCTTGTGCTGAAGTAAGATATAGAGTGTTTTTGCCTTATTCTTGCCTACAAAACTGTTTCCAAAGAGAGCAAGAGGGAGATAAGTCTCATATGTGTAGAAAAATAACAGCATATTTACTGCATCTCTCACATGCATCCGTTGTTGCAAATTGGCTGTATAAAACACAATCCTCCATCTCACCAAATAGCCAGCTTCTTTCTGGCTTTCCTTCCTTCTCACTGGGTAATCTCCCTTACCAACTCCCTCACTTCTTCACTCCTTGCCAGTTAATCATGATGACCCAGTAACTCCAAAATAAAAAGCACTCTAGAGATAAAAATCACTTCCAAGTTTTGATGTTCAAATATGTCTAGCAGAGAAATTTGTTTTAACTTTTAGAGAATCTGACATATTTTTAAATGTTGGAAAGGTGTCATCTTCTGATTGTACCCTCACCTCTTAGAGCCCCACTTTCCCTCTGGTGTGGTTCACCCTACTCCACTTATCCACCTTCAATGACAAGCCTAATTGCAGTAACTCCATGCCCGTAGAATTAACTGGGTGATGGTCATGCATAAAATAACTCTGTTGGGTCAGAGAAATACTTGAAATAATTTCACTTTCCAGACAAAAGCCCATTTTCACAACTGAGGTAACTGACAGCACACATGACCCACCAAAGAAAGTAATGTAAACCCCAGAACAAGCTAGATAAATCTGTGTAGCCACATGTCCTCTGATAGCCCCATCTAAGTGTAAGCTTGAAAAGAACAACTGTCACATGTTCAAAATATGTTCCACTTTTTCCTAGGTTTTTACTGAGGCAAGAGGGAAAGGGTAAAAAAAGAACTTTCAAAGTGCTCTGCATTCATAAAGACAGCTCCCATACTGTCTTTTGTTCAGCGAGTCTTACAGTGTTTTCCTTCTTTGTACTGAGTGAAAACAAAGTCATCACTTCTCATTTTTCTCTGGAAGTTCTGTTGGACAAAAATGTGACAGTTTTATGAGGCACGTTGGACACTCAAAATACTGTAGGTATGTAAAAATAATAACAGTAGCCTAAAAAAGTGAAATACCAAACCAATGTGCACTAACTAGCTACCTTTAATTCTCCCTACATCTTCTTTAATTTGATAAGTACTCCCTTGTCTGCCCAATTTATGGAAGGGATAGCAGCACAAAAGAGAAGAAACCTGACCCAAAGTTGTAACAAATTTGAAATACAACTTGAATCTGAACCCAGGACTCTGGTGTAACTATCAGGTTACCAAAAAAGTGATGCCCACAGGGAAAGGAAAAACAATTAGAAAAAAAAATCAACTCACTTGGTCACTCTGAAATCCAGTTAAAAGGTTTCCTGGTGTCATAAGGAGAGGACTGAATAGCAGTGTGTCCATAAAGTCTTTTGCTTTCACACTGTAAGCTTTGATTGTCAGCTTGGTGAGTCTGATAGCAAACAGAAGACTGTTTCTCTTTAACAACTGCTCAGTGGCCCGCACAAAATAAAAAGGTTCTTATCTCAGTCTTACACGGAATGGAAATGGAATGAGATAACCAAAACAGCTGGGAGAATAACTTACAGTGATTTATATACTCAGCAAATCAAAGAGGTTTTCTTCTATAAAAGTTAAGACTTGCACTAAAGAGGAATAATTTGGAATGAAGCACATTCCATTCTTTCCCAAATGCAGATGTTGTGTTTGGATGTGTGAAGCTTGATGCTATACAATGCCATATAAACATAAGAAATGCAAGTTTCATCTGTCTTTGCCGATGAACTTGACAGCCACTTTAAAGGGGAGACATGAATTTATATTAATTTCAATGAAGCCTGGAATTAGGCATCCAACAAGAATTATTCTGATGGTATTGTTCTTCAGTATTTCATGACTAATCAAAGATGTCAGAAGGATAAAGGGAGTCTCCCTCTGAAGATTTGTGGGTAGAGTTGATTCTTTCAAGAACATAATATTAAAGCATCAAGATTAAAGTGTCAGGTGCTTGCCTGTTACCCAGAAGTTCTGCAAAGCACCTTGAAATATTGGTGCCTCCTTCCTATAACTGGAGCTGAGATAAACTTTCAAGTCTTGACATTTTATCTTCATGCTCTGGAGGACTTCAGAGCACCATCAATTTTTAACACTGTAAAGAGAGCATGACTATGTCAATCCTTTTTTAATAGCTGTGATCAGTTGTGTTTCTTCATTCAACAAATAAATTAATTTCATTTGCATGGAAGGAGTAAGAAAGGGTAAAGAAAATGGGCTAAGGACCTTGAAGACTTTTATGGGCCACATGGACCTTGCCCCAGCATGGCTTTTAGTCACCCAATGCCTTAATTTTCCATAGATGGAATGAAGGTATTCAATGCTTTTATGCCCTATTTCCCAAAGGAAGAATTGCATGCTTCAGAGTGCAAGAAGTGTCAACATTCCCTCTTTTTTTTTCTTTTTTTTCTTTTTTTTTCTTTTTTTTTTTTTTTTTTTTTTTTTTTTTTTTTTTTTTTTTTTTTTTTTTTTTTTTTTTTTTGCCTAGACCTGCACTTTGTTCAAGAAATTCTACTTGCTGTTATATTAGGGCTACTTCTAGTGTTCAAGTATGCCCAGAAATTTTCAAGATCTAGAGCATGGCTATGAAAATAAGTGGTCAAGCAGGATGTTCCCTGGCAAGCCTTGGCCTGTGCTGCTAGTTCCCAGGCATGGTTGGTCTGACTAGACCCAGATGCTTTGCAAGGGATGTGGATGCTGGAAGCAGTCCCCTAGGAAGGCTGAGTATCTCATCTCTTGGCTGAAGCTGTAGAGATGCTTCAAGTTGGGCAATGCAATCCATGTGGGTGTGTGTATGTGTGTGTTCATGAACCTTGGGTCTCGAAAGAGTTAGGAAATTGCTGTTTCACAGGTGAAAAGGTTTGAGAGTTTAAAAGAATAGATTAAACTCTTTTTTTTTCCAGTAACAAATAAGACATATGTTCTTACTCAATTTCATTTTTGCTCTTTTCAGTTAGCACTTTCTAAGTGGAATGCAATAAAGAAATGGTAAAATTAAGCCTTGACACTTGTCCTAAAGTGGTCAGACTACCATTTTACAAAAAAGATATTAACTTCTTTTGAAATATGACTGCAATAGTGGGAGGCTTGCAGATGAAAGAAATTCAAGACTGAAATCACCAGTTCTATTTTATTTATCTTAGACTGGATGAGAACAAATTCAGACTGTGCCAAAAGGTGCTAAATTTGGTAGCCTCACTCATTGAAAGAGCACTGCCACTAAACCAAATGCATTCTTTCTTATCAGTCATCAGCATGATAAAAGGAAGGATGAAATGATTTGTCTGCCAAAACAGACATACTGAGGCTTCAGGCACATGCAACACAGCCAAAGAGTTAGCAATCACAGCCTGTCACTTCCACTATTCAAGAACACTCTGTGACTATCTGTTGACAAACTGAAAGAGATTCAAAGAAAAAATGCAAGTCTCTTTCAATGAGAGAATATGCTGCCTTCTAGTAAAAGACTTAAATATGTTCATTGTGCCTGGGTCATCAGAAGAGTTGCTATATCATGACCTAAAACTACCTACTGGGAGAGTGGGAAAATGTTCTGACACTAAGGAGTAAAGTCATATGTCCAGATACCTGTTTGTGCTGGTTTAGAGTTAATTTTGCTCACACTAGCTGTTATGGTGCTGTGGTTTGGGTTTATGCGGAAAATGCTGATGATAATTCAGGATGTTTTAGCTATTGCTGAGCAGGGGTCAAGATTCAAGAGTCAAGATCTTTTCTGCCTTACCCCAGCAGTGAGAAGGCTGGGGGTGCACAAGAACTGGAACACAACTGAAACACAGCTGGAACAGCTGACCCCAACTGACCCAAGGGATATTCCATACCATGTGGCATCATGGTCAGCATATAGAGCTAAAGGAAGAAGAAGGAAGAAGGGGACATTTGGAGTGATTTTTGTGTTTGTCTTCCCAAGTCACTATTATGTGTTCTGGAGCCCTGCATTCCTGGGCGTGGCTGAACACCTGCCTGCCCATGGGAAGTGGTGAATGAATTCCTTGCTTTACTTTGCTTCACTTGCATGTGCAGCTTTTGCTTTACCTATTAAACAGTCTTTATTTCAACCCATGAGTTTTCTCCCTTTGATTCTCTCTACCATTCCACTGGGGTGTGTGTGAGAGGAGCTGCTTGGGGCTTGGTTGCTGGCTGGGGTTAAACCATCACACTAACTAAAGCTAGAAAAATTCATCTTAGAAATAAGGAAATACCTTCAGGTCATTGTGATCAATGGGACAATTTACTGAAGGATGTCTGTTGTAGTTAAGATGATGTAGGTTTAAAGACAAGAGCTTGGTCATCCAGAAGCAATGATTCAGATGCACAAGTTTCTAGGTAGAATCACAGAATAATTTAGATTGGAAAGGATCTTTAAGGTCTTTAAGTCAAACAATTATCTCAGTGCTACTAAATCCATCACTAAACCATGTCACTAAGCACCACATCTTCACGTCTCCTAAATACCTCCAGTGATGGTGACCTGACCACTTCCCTGAAAAGCCTGTTCCAACACTTGACAATCATTTTGTTGGAGAATTTTTTCCTAATATCCAATCTAAATCTCCTCTGGTGCAACTTGAGGCCATCTCCTCTTATCCTTTCACTTGTTACTTGGGAGAAGAGACTGACTGCCTACTTTATTAGAGCGATTAAGTGCAAAGAGAATCAGTGGCTCAGGTCAGTGCCTGTGTTGAGTGCTCAAGAGACTGAATGATTGAGGGAGGAGGATTTCTTTCAAGAGAAATCAGTGTGAGTGGGGGACAACCAAAATGCCCATGAATAAAGATTCACAACGTAGAAAGAAGACCTTTTTTGCATATAAAAAAATGGCATACTGTACTTGACTCCTCCATACCCAAAACTGCTTTATTTTTCTGTGGACTTAGTATACTATGTGAGCCTTTGCTGAGGTAAAAATATTTGTTTGGATGTCTTTTTTGCAGATATGAATAGCAAATGTTGCAGTTATGAGATGGAAGTGTGTAGAGAAACATTGGGGGACAGCAGGCAAAAAGCATAATTGATATTTGTGTCTACTTGTGGTCCTGTGCAGGTTATCCTGCTCAAAGCATTTTTAATCACTACATACACATGCATTCTGAATCCATACAATACATCCCTAGGAGCAACTGGGAAACTTAATTCATTATAAAAGCTTCAGGTCTCTTCTTTTGGAAGACACACTATTTATACAGAATAAATGACTTTCAGCTAGATGGTTCATGTCTGTAAAAATACATAGTTGAAATGCTGATGCAGAGAAATTTAATCCAAACTTGAGTAGAATTACTTGCTCTGATAAGCCTTCACATTAGGAGTGGAGATACAGCTCAATCCCTCCAAGGCTTTTGGCTTGGTCAGTATTTAGCCAATTGCCTTATATGGATATATGATATACCAAAACGTAATGGGCACCATGTTACCTTAAAGAGTAGTATTATTCTCCTTCATTCCTGGATATCAGTCTCAGTTTGGAGTCAGAAATTTCCAGACTGAACAGTTCCAGCATCACCACTGGCAGTGATAACTACAGCAACTCCTAGCTTGCCATGAACATATACTGAAAAGTGTTGGGAAAATTATTCAGACAACATCTGTGCCCTACTTTGAAGTAGTTTGCCACAGCTCTGCACACATCTGTTTAGGAACCTAATCTAAAGGCATTACTATCTTTTTCTCTTCATTAGAGAAAGCAAAAGCTCTTTCCAGATGCTTTCTTCTCTCAGTGTTCTTGTAGCTTCCTCTACGTTTCCCTTAATTTGTCTACAGCACCATACTGAGTCATGAATATACTATTTTTCTGAAATAAAATATGAAAGGCAATTACTAGTGCTTTTGATTTACTTGAAGCAAACCTGCAGCCTGTGGGTTTCTTTCCTTTTACTGACACATTCTGAACTGTAAAAAATAATGGAGAGCTTTGACCTGTGTCTGAGGTCAAAGGAATATTGAAGTAAAAACAAATACCAAAATATTTGCCTGCACCACTTTGGTGATGTCAAATCAAGGTGCTAATACCTTACAGACACTTTTTCTTGGGATTTGTGTGAAAGAGAATGATCATAGCAGGTTAAAGATTTAAGAAGTGTTTCACTTCAGTATTCACTGCTCATGTGCCCACTTTCAGAGCCACGGGAAAAAACAGGTGCATTTGTAAGAACCCCAGTTTGCTAGGGCACTTCAGTAGAAAACCAGACATCAGAAATCCAATGGGCAATTCTACTCCAGACATTTATTCAGATGCCAACAGCTTTAATTCCTCTCCCTTGCCTTGAAATCTGTCCACCTTGCAGAACAGAGCTCTGAGACCAATGACACGCACAACCAGAACTAAAGCAGCCTGATGACTGTGGGAAGAGAAAGACATGCATTGCTAAACGCAGTGTCACCTCTGCCATCAGCAGTCATCCTGAAGTGCTGACTTTGATACAAATGTCATAGTCCAGAAACATCAATTGCCTCTTAACATTTAGCTTGACTGATATGGCTATCTTTCAGTCTATTCGATTGCTGAAAATTTTAAGTGGAATTAAGGTACTAGTAGCAATCAGTCACAGATTGAGATAGCAAGATTACAGTTTCCTAGTTTTCTTCTCAGTTAAAAGCCTCGTATCTATCTCCTGACAATTCCTGCAATGGGTTCTGTGTTATGAAGAAAAAAAATCTGCAGCTATAATGGGAAAAAATAAATGAATGCAAAACAAATTGCATTTCACATCAAAGCAAATTCAAGGGCTACTGCACAATGTGTATTATTTATTTCCATATTTAATTCATCAAACTTCATCTTTCTTTAATTTAAATAAACCTTACACTATCTGTTTTGCCTACTGGCCCAGATAATTGAAGGTATTCCACATGTGTCAGAAAACTTACAAGCTGTTTTTTGCTCTAAACACAGGCCCTTGCACAGACACAAAGGCATAAAATATGCTTATTTTCATGCATTTTAGGGAAAAAAGTACTGTCCCTTCAAAACTTTTATTATTGCTTTTCCCTTTTAATTTCTCCCTCTTTTCCCAGACTGTCTTTCCAACAACCATCTGCTTTCTCTCTTTCTAGTCTTCCCCACAACCCCTTATGTCGTTCTATACTTAGAAGAGATTACAAATTTTACAGGCAAAATAGCAATATCTTCTCCAGAAAAATAACCACTCAGCCCCACTCCCCCTAAGGATTCTTCTGCTTGTATTGGTTTTCTCTGCAGTCATAAACCCTTCCCTGAATTTTTCCCTTGTTTCTTCCTTACCACAATTGCACTTGATTCTTTATCAGTAGTAAAGCTTAAACTTCTAAGCCTCTACCAGTGCTGTTAAAAAAAAAAAAAGTTACTATCATTACCTTCATTATAAGGCATCTGTGCTAAAAATAGCATTATTTGATTCAAGAAAAGATAACTGAGATGCTCATCCATAGGATTAATGTCTCAAGAGTAGGCAGGATCAACATGAGGTAGACAATAATCCATCCCTGAGTTTCAGTATTACTGTTGCAGAGAATGTGATGAAGTGAGAATATATTATGTCCCTTGTGACAATACAATCAAAAAGAAGAAAGATATGTGAAGGGAATGGTCATCTTGGAAGACAGGGTGCACATGAGGTATTTTTCCCTAGTACAGGAATTGAAGGAGATATGTTGTCTCAAATTAAAATCTACAAGGCTTTTTGAGAAGATAGGCACTTATGCATGTTCAGCCATCCTGTCTCTAATGTATACTGCCTGTCCTGGGGAAGGCAAATCCCCACTGACACAATGGAAAGCTGGGAAAATGCTGAACACTTCCTTGGTGCCAGGTTCAAATTAATTATGTGGTTTGGTATTTCCTATAGGATTTCTGACAGTTGTTGTTTTTTTTTTTTTTTTTTTTTTTTTTTTTTTTTTTTTTTTTTTTTTTTTTTTTTTTTCCTGTGGCTTTCCCCACACAGGAGGTCATGCAATCCAACCTCACCTGCAAATGTACAGCCCAGCTTTCTCCTCCCTTTCAGAGGAGGTTTAACAGTGCTGTGGTGGATTGACCCACCATGCCAGGAACCCACCAAAGCTGCTCTATCACAGTTTTCACCACTCCTGTTGGTGAAGGTATTCAATGGAGTAATATATTCCCAGGCCAAGGTTGCAGACCTTTTGCCTGTGCAGCAAGCATACCTTATATATATATATATATATATATATATATATATATATATATGTAAAATACGCAGTGTTTCTCCATAGAAGACTAAACTGCAGGCCCAAAGTTATTCAGGAGAGGAAGGGAGGGGAAAAGTTCATGAAAACCCCTTGAAAGAACAGTTATGGTACAGGGAGTGGGGAGACAAGCATTTTCATCACTCAGCATTCCACGGAGCAGGTCATGAAGGGTTGTAAGGAAAACTGCTACAGAGTGCTTCCTCCCTCTGCCTTGATAGCATCGGTTCAGTGGAGAGGGCCACTGCACTTCCCAGAACAGCAAAGCACTGTGTTGAAAAGCCTGACCTCATGCAGAATAGTGAAAAATGAGTTTTTCAAAACCAGAAAATGCCACACTGAATAAAGCCTTTCACCTGGCTTTCAGATTCAATCACCCTTGCAAATAGCCACAAGAACAGTTTGGCTGATATCATCCAAATAAGTACAATGCTTGGTGACCTTTACCAAGTGTTTTCTAAAGGTACTATTACCACAGTTCCTGACCCTTTACCAATGATATCCAGATCTTTCAACAAGCCACAGACACTTTTTAGTGTAGCATCTATTGTGATCCATATTAGAAAAAGCTGTCGAATAATTCAGTGATCACAATAATTATAAGAAAGGCATAGGGGCTAGAAATAAGGAGTAGCCTTCCATATATTCTGAGGAATGAGTTAGGATCAGCAATTTGTTTTCTTCTACTCACTTTGATGAGGAGGGTTGTTTTTCACTCTGGAGGATTTTGAAGAATTCTAGACAGGAGGTCCCAGAAGGACAGACAAGCTCTGCCTTTATTGGAGAGGTGGGTGAGTTCAAGAAGCCTCTTTGGACACCTCCCTCTTAGGCAAGACCTTCTCCTTAGCAAGGATAAGGGAAAACCTGTCATTCTGCAAGGACAGAATTTATCACCACCTATTTTTTTCCTTTGTGTTTATAACTCATAGTGACAAAACCATGAGCTGCAAGCAAGATTTTTCACTTGGGAAATTTAGATCAGTCCCACAGCACTTCTGTAGCCAGGTTATGCCTGACCTCCAAGTCTTCCTGCAGAAAAGAGCTTCCAAGGTCTGCTGCAAGCAAGTGGACTTTCAAAAGCAGGTATGGAACTAGATCTTTATAACAACTAGACTTACCAAAGCTAGACACAGCTGGCAACATGTGTGCACAATTGTTGTGAAGGGACACACCTGAAGGCATATCCTAATATGAGCCTTCAGTCTAATCCCAAGAGCAAACCAGGGTTAAAACCAACTCAAAGAAGAGAAGAGCCATGTGGCTTTAGTTGCTACCTTCCATGTTTTCGCTTGTTCCCTCCTTTATGACACCACAAATCAATCTGCTCTGAGTATAGTATACATAGTTACAATACCTCCTCAGTTTTTGGTTGTACACCGGCTGGATAGAACTCAGGAGCTGAAGCCCACACAGAGACTTGAATCCAAGACCTTTGTTTGCATCCCTAGCTTATTACTGGAAAATTGCTGCACTTGCTCTCATCTCAGCTATTTCAGGATTCCAGTTATCTAGACTATAGACATCTCATCTTTCACTTCTCTATAAATCATTACCTTGTAGTGCACTAAAAATGATGGAAATCACATTTGTTTTCTCATTAATTTCTCTGTTCACACAGGAGGAAGGGATCATCAGCTTGAAGTTCATATTGTCTCTTTGGAGGGTTAGAGAAGCTAAGACATGAGATATATTCCAGAATTCACTTTCAATTAAAATCTAAGAGGATTTTCCCTGCTCTACCAGAGAATTATCATTGCCATAAAGAAAATTTATCCTTATAGCTCCCTACAACAGTCTTTTTCTTTAGCTATCAGTTAACTTTCAAAAGTTATCTTAACTTAAAAACACCCAGTCATAAACAAAGAAGCAAACAAGAAATTCTCTGACACCTTCCTTTCTGTTATCCATCGCCTACAATCCCTCATGCAGTACATAACCTGTCTATCCATAAAATATCCTTAGGAATCACCAGCTGCTTTTATAATATGCCTTGGTATTCCTTTGGCCTTCAAATTCCACCTGGCTTGGAATGAAGACACTAGAAAATACAGGAGACCTCATCAGGGACTTCAGCCTGCATATGCTGAAGCTGCTGCTGGTCTTATCTTTCTCTTAAAGACAGGTCTTCTCTTTCTCTTGCCTTATCTCACTCTGATCAACTTTTTTTAAACTGTGGCTTGTGTTTAGTATGGTCACAAGTGTCTCTTACTGAGGTAGAAACCTGAGCAACAAATTCTTTACAAAAAAGTCTTTTAAAAAACTGTTTATTTGTGTCATGTACTACATCTGTCAGACTATGTGATGAATTTACTGAAACTAAGGTAAGTAAAATTTAGCCCAAGGCACTGGACTGGAAACTCTGAGCATTTTTCTCTAGTTTTGGCCTGATGAACAAATGTACACATTCCTATCACTTCTATGCCTTGCTTTCCCCATATTAAAAATAGTAATGAGCTATTAAACTCACAAAGAGCTTTGAAAGCATTAGTGAAGAAACCTACTATGAAAAAGCCGGGTATTATTGAAGGAAATGGAGTTTTTAAAGTTGAGAGGCCTGTGTTTAAAGGCTTGTGAAGAATTAAAAGCTGCTGAAATTCCTTCCATATGTGTGGATTTCATTTGCTATATGATGGAAGAAAGAAACAGAGGAGTAATCAGGCATATACAGTAGATTGGTCTGTGGAAGTGGTAGGGGCCAGATACCTGCATTTCTTTTCCAATTGCATGAGGATTATGAAAAAAGGAAAATGCAGTGAATTTCTTACAGATGACATGATCTCCCATCAACCATGTGCTCCACTGCATTCCAAACCCAAATTCCCACAGTATTTATGTACCTAAAAATACATACTGCTGCCTAATGGTGCTCTCGAAAGTGCAAATGAAGGGTTACACCCCACTGCAATCACACCGAGTCTCTTTAGGTGCTTTACAAAACCCTATGTAAGTGCTTGCCTTCACCTATGAGCACCTAAAACACCTTAGGAAATGAAGTATTAAGTGAGTCAGGAGCCTAAATGCCATCAAATTTTCAGGAGTATAAGAGCCTTATTCAGACTGGTGAGCGTGATGGTCCAGGATGGATTGAGATTACAGCTCTGAGTCTTTCTTTGGCACAGGAGCCCCACTCACATTCCAGCTGGGGCTGTCCCTGTAGCACACCAGGGGTCTCATAGCTTTGGATGGTTTGGGACTGGCCTGCTGGTCAATGCCACTCCTTGGAGCAGCAAACTTGGTTTGCAGCAGGTTGGGTTTGCAGCTGACAAACCAGCTACACCTGACAATGCCATCACAGGTCTGAACACCTCTAAACAGGCAGCAGTACCCACTGTACCCACTCTGAGGATAGAAGAGCCAGACAAATAGGAAAAACCCATTCTATGGGAAATTATGCTACTTCAGCTTTGCATGGACACGTTCCTGTGAAGGTTCACTGGATCTCTGTTGTCCCTTAGGCACTTTTGAGGGCATCATGTACAGAATGCTCTTTGGACTGGGTGGCTTTTCTTCAACTGCCTTTTCTGAGACAGACTTGTCCCTCACAGTTTTCCACAACCTTCCCACTGTTTTTTATTTCCCTTCACCAGTTCTGCTGATTGCTTTGTGGAATTTAAGAACTTTCTAGAAAGGAAAACTGGGTTTTGTAAATCCCAGTGCTTTATGCAGCTGAAATCAGTGTTCATTCAGAGCATGTTTATGAAGAATTTTGGTTTGATTTGCAGCTCGTGTAAGCATGCATCAGCCTTGCAAAACAGAAAAGATTGCTTATTGTTCTGTATGTGTAGAGCAACATTTCAAGACAACTTCATCCTGTGCATGTACAAAAAAGGTATATGAGCCCAATTAATTTTCTTTATTTTTGTATTATTTTCTAGTCTTTGTGTTGTGCTGGTTTTGAAAATAAAGTAAGCAGTTTCCAAACCTCTCCCAGAAAATCTAATTTCTCTTCCAGTCTCTTTGTGTTGTTTGTCTATTTTTGACATTTTTCTCTGTTGAGACAGTGAAAACATATTCAGCAGTTTCAAGTTTAATTTATATATCATTATAGAACTTTCCTATGCAATCTAAGAGGAAATCATAATTTTCCTGTATGTCTTGGGATCACCTTGTAGAAGATGCTAAGGCACAGTTGCTTTGCCATAATAGATTCAGTCTATCGGATGACTGAAGCAACTTTCATAAATAAGGTTTTATATATTTGATGTAGCTACTGAATCAAAGGGACTTTTATGCCAATTTAGCAGCTTCCTGATTCTTGGGACATTCTGTTGATGGGAATATTCTTCTTACAAAGTTAAAACTCCTGATGGCCAACCTAATTACAGCAGCCTTTCACCCTCTGTTTCTGTGGGGTAAAAAAGTGAAATTTGCAAGTGACAGGGGTGCAGCAGCTGGTTCTTCACAGAAAGGATGAGTAAGCAGTGAGATTCTTCATGGGAGACAATAATGGATGCTAAAAGTTTGCACAGGCTGAGAAAGCAATGAGATCCTCTGAACTGAGAACGTGCTGAGGATATGTACTTAAGTGGTTGTTACAATATACCCTTGAGTCCTGCTGCTGGTGCCTTTTCAGTGGCAACTTAGCTCCTGATACAACTTGACATGGGTGCTCTTAGGGATAAGGAAAACTTCCTAGAAGAAAATCTGAAAACACTTGCAGAAGGACCTGCAAGCTTTTGTGCGTTCAACGGAGCAGAGCTCAGTGGAATGAAATGTGGCATCTTGTTAATTAATGGGCTAAATTGTCAGTCAACTTTGAGCTCTCAATGGGCTAGTCAACTCTATTAATCAGCTCAACCCTGCATGGGTCTCCTCTAATAATGCTGTTAATGTCACATTGTATTAATAATCATAATTCCAATTAAATGACACTCCATGAGTCTGTCTTTCCCATGTGTAAATGAAAACCTGATGTCACACTGGTTGTTTACTTTCTTTTATAGGATTTTGCAGTTATTGTTATTTAACACCTGTTTCAGAGTGGACTTTGTTTGTTCAAAATCTCATTAAAATCCACAACATTCAGCAAACACAGTTGTCCTATTGTTTTGTTTTCATTTATTTTTATGAGTATAAAAATTAAAAAGGCATCATTGTGATGAGCATCCAGACCTCTCTGAACATCCATGGATTTAATCCCCAGGAGCTGTCAGAATCTTTTTTTAAGCACAAGTCCACCATTTCTGTGCTTTTTGATTCACTTGAAACCTGAAACTCAAAATGATGATGATTTAAAAATAGCACTGTCGGCCTGGTTTGTAAAGTGTGCAAACAGCTTTCAGGAGGCAGGAAAAACAAAGAGGAATAGAGGAGTGAAGGGCTAGGTCCATTTCCAGCCTGCATGCAGATTTGATTAGAGGTCACCAGCTGATAAATGGTCAGTGTGTACAAGTCCAGAGTGCAGCTTACACTTTTGATTTATTTGCTGTAGTGGTGAGATTTTACTGGGAGTATCCCAATCAAAGCCTTGTATCACATTCTTCAGGAAAAGTTAATCATTAGCTGAATCTCAGTCTCTCAGACAATCTTTGAATCTATATGGAGATATATTAAGAGCCCTGTGCTGCCCTGTGTCTCCCCAAAATATTTCCAACAGGACATCTTTGACCAATTAGCAAACACACATTCTGGCATGGAAGAAGTAAAGACATTTACATCTTGGACTATTCCTTTAAGTATCTTTCCTCTAACATTCTATGATTAACTGCTGAATTTTAAAGTTCTGTCTTAATTATGAGTTCTGTCTCAGACTTACCAGTAACTAAACTTTATGATGTTGGATTTAAGAAATATAATAATTCTCTGTTGCTGAGATTAAAAATTATAGTCGCTGGATTTTTAAACTATATCTTCATGCTCTTTCACTTGCTCTGATTTGTTATGTGAATTCTTTAGCTGGGAGCTAAAGATATTCTCAGCCTGGACTGAGATTATATTTTGCCATTTGGGTCCAAAGGCTTCTCCACCAAGCAACTTGTATACATCAAATAGTGACGGAAAGGTGGGGTATACATCATGAAATTTCTGAGGAACTTAGCATGAATATCAACTCTATTTTGGAAATGTTGCTTCTTTTGTGGTTATATAATCTCTCATTCAACTGGCCAGAGTCATGTCTTCAACCATAAGGGGTCACTGAAGACAGTCAGCTAGCCAGAGAGGCCTGGGCCCAGTATTGTCCCAGTACCAACAATGCTTGTCTGACCTCTAGAGCAGAAACTCTCGAATTTGCAAGTGTATCCATCTGGGTCCAGCACTGACGATTGTACCATGGGAAACGATTTCATAGAGCCAAAAGAGAGGAGGGATGCAAAGAATGCAAGCAGCAGTAATGAGAACAAATTGTTGGAGCGATCTGCCTGACTGTAGCTGTGGAAGGCAAATCACCTCACTGCTGCTGATATCAAAAGCACAGAATGAGGCATTTTCTGCTTTCCTAAGTATGCACCACACTAAACTCCACAGTGACCAGGTATTTGCGTTAGCCTTGCCTCTTGTGTCTCTTGACATGCCATCACTGTCAGTCCAGCAGCAGCCCAAAGCTCTTCCCAAGTTCACACACTTCCCAGAACCTCTGTTTACCAGCTTGCCTTGTCCTCTGGTCAAGACAGACATTGAGGTGGGGGCAAATTCAGGAGTGTCTCCTGAAAACTATGGTCTCTGAGCAATTTATGGTCTCTGAGGAGAAAAATCAGCTGTAATCCACTTTACCAGTAAGTCTCTGAAACTTGTTGTTTGTGTTTCTCAAGCACAGTGTGGCTTTGAGGTCAAACTTTACTCAGCTTATTAATGGCAGCAGGGCCAGCAAGTAGATGAGCCATGGATTACTAGTGGAGACATGGCCTTCTGTACAAAGGGGGAGGAATCAAAAAGTGGTAGATGAATGTCACTAGAACCTAGAGACTGCACATGCTTGCAAAATATCCCACAAAACTCTCCACCCCTTTACACCCTGTGACAGTGTGATTCAACCTGCAGCCTGCTGACCACAGTCCCTCTGATCATATTGAGCTCTTCAGAAACCTTTCCTCACTACAAGGTGGAAAGGAACAAGTCAGGTGTTGGAGTTGGATCAGCCATCTAATATTGCCCTGAATTAACTCAGGTGTGATGTAGAATACATCTTTAGGAAGACACCAGTTTTGAGTTAGAAATAGGATCCCATCAGCCCACAACATATAGGAGTCAAAGGAGAATATTAGTTCCAAATGAGAACGAAAATTATGGAGCAGAATAAAGAACTTCACACATAATGTGTCACATTTTCAACAAATGCTAACTCAATCTCTGAAGCCAGAAGAATTATGCTGATTTATGCCATTGTAAGAATCTGAGTCTTAGAGTTTTAGGACTTTTTTTTTTTAAAGGAAACCTTTGCACTTCATTGTAATGCTGCTGTTGAAAGAACAGGTGGGGGTTTACATTTCTGGAGTTTGATGAAGTGCGCTATACTTTGTGTCTGATAAGAATAATATGTTTGTATATTTATTAGGTGGGTAGAAGAGAAGATTTATGTCCTTAATGATGCATTTCCCTTGCTTTTATGTATTTGGTGTTGCAAATCACAACTATGTAAGTAATGCAACATCACTTAATTACAGCCCAATTTTTTCAAAACAAGTAAAGACATGAAATTCAAGGGGACTTGCCTTCGTAGAAAATCTGAAGGGATAAAAATGAACTCCTGCATAGCCACAAGGACAAAGAAATGATAGTAAGAACCATATTGGAAGAAGGATAGTTATCAAGTCAGCTGGTGATTTTGCTGTAGAGAGACCAATCCTCCTCAATGGTTTGGAAGGAGTAAGAATTACTAATGCAATTAATTGAGTTTTTAAAATTTAAAATACAGGTAACTATTCCCATGCCTGGAAATCCTCAAGGTCAGGTTGAAAGGGGCTCTGAGCAACATGGTCTAGTGAAAGGTATCCCTTATTCCAGCTGGGAGATTGGAACAAGATGATCTCTAAGGCCCTTCCAACCCAATCCATTCTATGATTCAAAGACATTTAAGATGGTACGATTTACTAGTTTGGATTGAAAATGTATTTTCTGTAGGATTCATGGTATGCAAAATACATTCCAAACAAGAATGAACAATGCAGAAGCCCTGAACAACCCACCCGTTGGGCACATTTAACAAACCAGCTGCATTAACACAGGTGAACCAGGAATTCCCAGAGCCCAAGTAATATCTGGTGGCTGAACACACTTTATTGCTCAGGTGCCTAAAGTGGTTACTTAAAAGTAAGCCTAATGGTCTCCACAGGACCAGCTCAGGGTTTTGATTTGCAGAGAAATCAGCCTCCATGAAAAAGCAGACAGTCCAAGGATGCAAAGGGAAAATATGCAAGGAGACATAAAGGAAATTTGAGCCATGCTCGAGAAAACTTCATTCACTGTAAATGTTGCTGCAGATGAAACTCTTCAAGAGGGGCACAAGTGCAGGCAGGATGTGGGAAATGAGCTTTGTGCAGGCAGGATACATCATCTGAGGAAACATGCTGTGATGATTTCAGGTGGCATTAATTTCAAATCAGTTGGTGAGTTGTGGGCAAGACAGAGAGGTCATGTGAGTTTCTTAAGAGAGAGGAAGTGTTCTCATGTTGCACCACCCAGATGGAGCATGAATTTTGTCCCTAAAGCCACAGACAGCATGTGCACGTGTCAATTCTTCTGTTCTCTTTCCCTCTTTTGGCAGAGGCGCTTTTCTTGACATTACTCTTTGTCAAAAATAAAAAGAATCCTATGGAAAACACCCTGTATCATTTTGGATATTGAAATACAGCAACTAGGCTTGATAGAAAAATATCTACTGGTACATGATTAAATTATTACAATCTGTCATGTTACGGGATCTGACGTCAGTGCTGGCTAGGACTTAACCGATGTGTGTCAATAGAGCATGGAGCTGTTTTTTCATTAACATGAAGGTCCCCCTTCTCTCTCCTGGCAGCATCAAATACCACAGCAATGGCAGTGTAGGGAAGGTCTACTACAGGTTCTGGGGATCTATCTCTCTAGCAGAGGTACTCTGCTCCTCTTGGTCAGTCAAACCTTCTTGGGTTTGTCAATTTTCTGATGCAGTTTCCACAAAAACCTTCCTAGTTTCTGGTGTGGTTGTATCCCTGAAATTCACTTGTCATGCTAACTTTTCCATTCTTTGTCTCTGACCAAAGACAAATCTTTATCTGATGTCTAAAATGTTTTACAGCATTCTCAAATTTACAGTTCTTTTACCCAACATTAAAGATATTTGGTTACTTTAATTAAAAAGTGTTATCGTGTAGCATTTAGGCATTTAGCTAGAGCACTTTACTGTGTCATGCTGGAGTAATTACTCAGAGTTGTCATCAAGGTATTGTATTATTCATATTATAGCTAATCACCTTCTGGTAAGTATAAAACCTCACATTAGCTAGCAGTGTGACGCCAGCACTTAACAAGAAGTTCCTGCTTGACACTCCTTGTGACAACACGGTTTTCAGGAGTCACAGGGGAAAACAAGGGAGTGAGGTTTTGTCTAGACTGCTGTGTGGTAGACTGCATGCTGTGTAGGCAGACAATGATATTTGCCTGCTAGCTGAACTAGGAAGATGCAAGACCAAGATGATTCACAATCTGGGAGTGCGTTACCAGGCTCCCAGATCAGATCTCTGAGGTGATATTGCAGGCCTCCTGCAAGCTGTTTTCGTTGGAGGGCAGCAGCCTCCTAAGCTGTTGTGGTTATTGGCAATTTAATCGTATGTCACTTCTACCTAATGGGGTCATTTCAACCCCTCAACATTTCTCATCTGACACAGGTGAAACTAGGTATGGACAATAACAGGGAGCTGAAGTCAGCTCTCCAGGAACCCTCTCTGAACCTGAGGGAACTGTTGAAATGCTGGGGAGCCTCTAGTCAGACTGATAACTCTTGTTAGAACTCAGGCATTGCTGCCTGAGAATGAAAAATCCATGAGAGGCGTGGAGAGGAAAAGTTAATGTAATATTAAAACTAGAAATATCCATTCTGTCAAACTAAATGCCCTGCTGTTTGATCCCATTTGCTAGAGTAAGGCTTGGTTTTCAAATTACATGTCAGATATAATTTTGCACTGTGGACATGAAATGTGGGATTGTTCTTTAAAGGAAGAAAAGATCAGCTCAAATCCACATGCCTGACTAATAGTGAGCACTCTAGCATAATGGTTCCGAATTTGGCAGCCAGCTGCGGCCTTGAGTGAGGATTTGGAAAACGGCCATGGGCACTGACAGCAGTGTCCAGTGCTGACTCAGGTATCTCCATCTCCCTTGGAGGCATTCCTGTTTCACAGTGGATTCTGCCAGGTGGACCCAGAAAGCAGAACACGTTCGTACTTCCCTTAGGATCACGTGGCAGCACCTGCAGCGAGCCCATTTCAGGGAGAAGCTGCAGTGTTCGTGCATGAAAGGACAGAGACAGAGGAATAGGAATAGGAACCAAGTGACCACACCTCCTTGTGGGCTTTCTGAGTTTAACCAAGAGCCACCAGACTGTGAACATATTAGCACAAAACCAAGTTGCCCTTCCTTTCTTGTGGAACAACACTTCTGAATACATATTCAAACTTACTTCAAGAGGTTGTCTTTCTCTTGCAAGCCATTTGTCTAGCTTACTTTATTATCTGGTTTTATTGTATCTTCGCTAAGTGAGCTTTTTGGGATGTGAAAGTGGAATAAGCACCTGTGTTTCTATCCACTTTCTGTCTTTCTCCACCTGAATTTTCATGCTAGAAGAAATTTTTAAGGATGATTATCTACTTTACTGATGTGATGGGAAGATTCAATAATTCTGTTCTTTAAATTAAAAGCCTTGAACACCTAGAATAGAAGGCAGTCCCCACGGGCAATTTTTAATTAAGTTTTCTCTCATTGATTATAATCTGTATCAATGTTTACAGGTCTCAAGGCAGATCCAGGCCGCATTGTGCAAGGTGCTGTGTGAATCTGGGGAAAGGAATTCAGTTGCTTTTAGCCATCCAAAACTGAAGCATCTATGTTGTGCTTGTTGAAAAGGTTCTTTCTACAGTGTAAAACACATCAGCAAACCAGCCCATTCTGTGATACATGTTTTAGAAAGGTGGGGTCAGTCTTCTTATGGAGGTGCCTCTGTCCATTAAATAAATAAGAATCTTGTCTTGGTGTCTTGGTCTAAGGATGCTCTGGTGCGAATCAGCCCACGTGTGTGGTCTTTTGCACCACAGGAAAAAACAGCCCTTAGCCCGTCTCAGTTCTAGTTTCTGCAGCAAACAATGAAACAGGAGAAATTAGAAAAACAATACTGAGTGGTGCAATTACTTGCAGTTTCAAAGTAGAGAGGGGAAACAGCACTCAGACCTTCCTGCCCCCTTACCCCAGTGCTGAGTTACCAACTTACCTGAAGATTCAAACAATATCTCCTTGGCTTGGTGAAGATGGAAGCTGGTTTACCCAGGATGAGGTAAGATTACCAAGGGCATTATTTGCAAAGGTATCTATGCAATAGTGTCTTTCCACAAGAAGGAGGCAGAACTTGAGGAAGCCTTGCAGATCTTTGCTAAAAACTCTGATTTTCTCCCTACAGGAAGCTCTTCACACCAAAATTGGGTTTGGGCATGTTGGTCTCCATGTGATTGTCCAAATGAAGTCTCTGATTTTGTCACAGTTTGATATCTGCACCAGGTACTCCGTTCTCAAGAGCCTGTCCTTGACGGCTTTTTAATCACATGGATGGTCAATTACAGAGTTGGATTGATTTAGCTGAGCGCAACAGATCTCCTTTTTTTCTTTCTTCATTTTCAGTCTCTCTCTATTTACAGATTTTTCTGAGAACAGACAAGAATTTCCTGTAATGGCTTTGTTATTTGAAAAGATCCATACATTTTGTGAGCAAATAATTCTTAGCCTGTAGATTGTTCACCAGTAATTTGTTGAGGATATTTGGAATGCATGCAATGTTGGTTAGATACATAATTCACTTCATATTGTTACTGTGCTCTGATTGTGTAATTTATGTAATAAAATATAAGGCAAATTATGAATTTTACAATTGCTTGAACAACGGGAAATTTACTCTCAGTGCATATTTGCAGATTCTCTCTCAACATTCATTTCTCATGAGCTTTCATTCTGGCAAAGATGGTTTGCAAACACCAAAAGGATCTTAAATTTAGATAAAACAGTTGGGGAAACAAACTTGCATTCAATGGAAAGAACTGTTGGATTCGTCCAGGACTGCTGCAGTGCTGTTTTGCCCAGTCCTTCATCTCACTGCTGGTCTGAAGGTTGAAAGTGTCTCTCAATGGAAATAATACGGAGTGAGGAAAACTCAAAGTCACCGTGTACCCACCACTAGCTTCATGATTCAGAACTCCAAGTCATGCATGGATCAGTGAAACAGAGATGCCTCCAGCCATCTCCTCTGCCTCTTTGGGAGGTCTCCTCTCCACACTAACTGTGCTTTCCTATTCATTTACCCAACATGGACATTCAACCTTTTGTTTTTTCTAATGATTGTCCCCCCTGCACCCTGTAGAGCAGCCACAGCAGGGCCCAGGCCACAGCTGCCTTCAGGCTCCCGTGCAGGTGGCACTTCCCTGCCTGCCCAGCCCCCTGCTTGGGATGGCTCCGAGAAAAAAAGGGAGAGGCATCTGGTTCCCTGCTGTGGCTGAGGGAACTTCTGAGAACGACGGGACAGCCAGCAAGCCAGACCTGGGACACACTGCCAAGTGTAGTCTAGCGCTGGCAGCTTTGGAGCAATCCCTTGGGACATCAGAGGTTGCTGGCTTGGGGTTTGGTTGGGGTTTCTTTGCAGTTGTTTTTTTCTTTTTTTTTTTTTTTCCTTCATTCCTTCACAGTTGAGCTCTACTAAGTCACTCAAACTAAGTGTGGCAAAGCTTGAAAGCCCTGAAGACATTATTTATTTATTTTTACAAATCCTGCAATACATCAGTTTAGTTGTTCTGTGGTCATTTTATGATTTTGGATATTTTTTCTGAGCTTTCTCTGCCCCTTTCATCTGGAGAGTCCTCTGGTTCTAAGCCTGAGAGTAGCCTAGGTAGCCTAGTAGCCTGGGTAAAAGGTGGATAAAAATCATGGCATTCATTCCATCACTTGACAGGCTCAGTTCTTCCACCTGCTGCTAGTGTTCTGCTGACCCATAGAGAGCCAGAGTGGAAAGGCTAGGAGAGCTGCTCTATTGATCCACCAGTAAACTAAAGACAAGATTTTTAATCAAACTTTGCCATTTGTCTATACGTGCCTGTGTATGTCCATGAAAAGCACTGGCCCCATGCATTGTGAGCAGTGGAGCCTAACTTAACCCTATTTGCCTAAAATGCAGATAACTGGGGCTAAATTTTTCCTTCTTGTCCTGAAATTGAGGAAATTGCATCAACACTGCCGTTGGCCACAGTAATTCATGTGGACAATTGAAATGTTTCATGTGCCTTTCTGGGCTTGGCAGTGCACCCACCTGCATGGTGCCCCTGCAGCAGTGACTCTCCCTCTGTGGCACAATGCACAGCATGGCACGTGCCATCATGGGCGAGGCAATCCATGTGCCTCCATCTCCCTGGTGGAGGCACAGGAGCATGGCTGCTCCAGATATGGAAGAGAAAGAGGACAAAACCTCTTCTGCCAGCCTGCAAGATGCAGCGGCAGCCTCCCTGTACAGTGGCTGCTTGCTCTGTACACGCCCGGCTGCAGCCTTTAATTAACTTCCCTGGCTGAGCAGAGCCGTTGCTAATGAAGCAGCTAATTCTGAGAGCAGGGGGCATGTTCCATCACTTAGTGCATTCCTGTGGTTCCAGAATCTCATAATATCCCGTCTTCCTCATCACTTAGGGTCCTTCTGTATTTTTTTATATTTATAATTCTACCTCTCTCCTTTCCCACATGGGTGTCTGTGCTCTGGCTTCAATTACATTTCTGAAAAAAATCTGTCTGAGTAGGGTACAAAGCTTCAGTTCAAGATTTACCAATATCTAATCTCAGGAGAAAAGTTCCATGTGAAATACAAACCCCAAACTGGATTTATGTGCTCACTTGGAATTAACACAAGTCCCTGAATGAGATTTCTTTCCTTCCTCAGAATGAATTCTGTCCACAGCTAGTCTGACAAAAATAAAATAAACTAGAATTTCTTCTTGTTGTTCATCATTTGCTATTGTCAAAACACCACTATTTTTCCCAGGGATCAAAGGTGGTGGATGCAACCGAAGGTTTAATATCTGATACAGCTTCTAGTGTGGTCTCCAAATAGATGTAAACCTCACCAATGTGGTGTCCTGAAATTTTTTTTTAATGCTTTGTGGGTTTTTTAACTGCATCTTATTCTCAAGGCAGCTTGTCCTAGAAACTTCGATTGAAGTTTAGTAGAAAAGCCTTGGAATCAATTTTGAGAGAAGGAAAATCTCAGAGGGAACACACCTTTTGGAAACTCAAAAACTTCAAGATAGCACAAACTCCAGAAGATACTGAAACAGTGAGCAAGGGCTGAAGAAAGCCCATGACTTCAGCTGAACAAACATAATTAAGGTGGTGTCTTTCGCTCAAGTTTTCTGTCAGGCAATTCTGCCACCTCCGTTGCTGCTTATTGCACTCTGTTGGTCATTGACTCCCTCAGGCCACTCTGAGAAGCTCCCCATTGTTACTGATGAGGTGGGAACACCCAGGTTTTGGGATGCTGGGCAAAAAGGAGGATTTCAGCACTCCTTTGGTGTCAGAGGCAAAACAGACAGCAGGGACCAACTTAGGAGAACTGATTCCATAGCAGCCAGCAGCAGGCACTAGGTAGCCTCTTGGAAGCCATGTGGCTGTAAAACCTTTTGTGGGAACTTAATAAGCCATGGTCTGGAGAAAAACTTTCTCACACTGTGCTCCCTTTCAGCTAGGGAAAAGAGCAAGGAGAAGAAAGCTTCTGCTGAGTGAGGAGAAGAGAAAATGTTCAGGCCAGCAAGGAAGGGAAATTACACAAGCTGCAGCTGGTTGTGGTGAACAAGCTGGAAACAAGGCAAGAAAAGCAGGGAGGCCTGAGCAGGAGGAGGTCCACAGGCAACAAGAAGAGAGCCAGTAATAGAGCTAGCTATTTGCTCAATTAATTGTCATTTGTTTAATTTGTAATTTAGAAATGAAATGATTTTTTGTGAATCATTCAGAGGAAATTTCCCGAGGTGCTGAGAGCAGTTTCCTAAAATGAAAGATGATATTGTGATTAGCAAGATGATTATTGCACTCTGGGCTGAGGGAGCTGTTATGGCAAGGCACAGCTCAGCTACACATCTCTCTAGTCTTAAACCTGTTAAGGAAGTTTCATGTCTTCATATCCTGATATTGGCCTTGGTGTAAAGCTTAGAGATGCTAAAGAAATAAAAATAAAGGGCTAATAATGAAGTGCAGAAAAAGGAAAAGTGTCATCTTATTATCCATTAACAAAACTGGGGGGGTTTGAGGTTTTTTTTTTTGATTTGTGGGGATTTTTTTTCTTTTTAATTCTGTTTTGACTCTATTGATTTAGTCTTCTTTATAAGAGTAGTCTGTTCAAAGACACTTATGTACTTTTTCATTTTTTTCATCAGAGAAACAACAAGCTGAAAGCAAATATTGACTCTGGTATATGGAAGTCAAAATGCATACTGCAGACTTGTGGTTTTGTCCTGTATGCTTTCATGGAGAGAGAGAATTGCTGCACTTTTGTCCTGTATGTTTTCATGGAGAGAGAGAAGTATTGCTGCTAAGCCAGAAACAGGAGATATTTTTAGCTGCTAAATATTTATAAATCAACGAGTTCCCTACATGAAAGCATGAACAATATAGAAATGTTGGGCTGTATTCGAAAGGAGATATTTATTAAAAATAGCTGTAGGAATACAAACCACTAATGAATCGAAGAATATTTGAGTTCAGCTTTGTCTCACTTGCAGACGATGGATTTTTTGGGCTGGACTGCACACAGCCCTGTAGAATAATATTCTGAAAGTGCAGGATTTCAAAATCATTCCAGATCAAAACCAACAATTTTGTGACTATTATAAAAGAGAGAGTCTAGTCAGCTACTTTCAGGAAAGGATGGACATCCCAAGGCATAATTTTTATTGCCCAAAGTCTACTTGAAATAAAAAAAATCATGTGGTGGCAGTAGTCCTGTACTCTGTGTATCAAAGCATCATTTACACCTGGACAGAAATATTTTTAACTCCCATTTTAAGTGAATTTAGCACAGACCAAAAACTACACAGGGGAAAGGGAGAGACAAGCTGAGCACATGATTATTTATTATTAACAATATTATGCTTTACAGCTGCAGTAAATGGAGAGATTGGGATTCTACAGTTAGGCACTGGACAAACACAGGCAACAAGGCAGTATTTGTTCCCCATCCCTTTTTTCCCCCTTCCCCCTCAGTGGTCCTTCTGGGAAATACGCAGGGTAATAACCAAAAGCCCTGTCTTTAACCTCTCTGAAGTCAGGATTTTTTAATCTTACAATAGACCATTAGAGCTTGGAAACCCAAAGCTCTGGATTTCACCAAATGAAGTGGGATAAAAGTGTCTGTGCATACATTACCTACAGTGTGAGCAAACCAATGTAAGATTTGTGAAGGAATGTGTGTCTATGTATCTGCCTGTGCCAGTGATTTCTAGCTGGAAGAGACGAGCACCACACTTGGAGCTACAGCTTCCAGTTTTACCAGTGCTGATACTTTTTATTCACAAAAATGTTCTCAATCACTCTCTGCACTAAAGGACTCAAATTTTGTTCTTCAAAGCAACTGTAGAAACTCTAAGAAAGAAACTTTTCAGAGCCCAAACACAGTCTGTAGAAATGTGTCAGATGAGTGAAAGAAGAGCTGGGCTGGCTCTGAGTAGTGCTGAACCTGACTAAGCCTCCTTTTCCTGATGTGCCCAAGAGGGGATGCACAGAATAAAACAAACAGCCAGCACATTGTGGTGCCCATATACATCTGTGAATCTGCTGAGACTTCCTAAGGCAGAAATCACACTCAGTTCATTGTCTTAAATAGCCATTAGTTCACCTGCACTAAATAGAGGATGCATGGATTTATTATTGTCCAAATTCCACTACTTCCACTAGGCAAAATCTCTCTTTCATTGTACTTGCTGCCTTGGAAATCTTTTCTTAACACTCAAGATAAATGTGAGACAATAAAGCTCAGCTTTTACAGCACTTTCGATGCAAAATGGACCCTTAAGCAATTTGGTGAGTTAAATCACACAGTTACAGAATTAAATAATGTAAATTTAATTTTTTTAAGCTTTAATGTATTAGTCCTTGTTTTATTGCTACTGTCCAATTTGAATAATTCTTTCCCTTCTTCTTGGTGCTTTTATTTAATATTTATATAACAGTGCTGATCAGAGGTTCAATGAGACTGATCTAAGTGTTGAACATACTGAGAAGTCACACGTTATGCTCCTCAAGAGCAGATCCTGAAAGATGGGATGCCATCCAGAGGAACCTGGACAAGGTTGAGAAGTGGGCCCATGGAAATCTCATGGGGTTTTATAAGACCAAGTGCAAGGGGCTGCACCTGCGTAAGAGCAACCCCGAATATCAACACAGGCTGGGAGATGAACAGGCTCAGAGCAGCCCTGCCCAGAAGGACTTGGAGGTGCTGGTGGGTGAGAGGCTGAGCATGACCTGGCAATTTGAACTCCCAGCCCAAAAAGCCAGTTGAATCCTGGGCTGCATCAAAAGCAGTGTGGAAGCAGGGTGAGGGAGGGGATTCTGCTCCTTTCTCCTCTGCTCTGGTGAGACCCCACCTGCAGTGCTGCATCCAGGGCTGGGGTCCCCAGAACAGGAAGGACACAGATCTGTTGGAGGAAGTCCAGAGAAGGGCCAAAAAGATGATTAGAGGGATGGAGCACCTCTCCTACAAGGAAAGGCTGAGAGAATTCAGTTTATTCAGCCTGGAGTAGAGAATGTTTTGGGGCGACCCAGTTGCTGCCTTCCAGTACCTGGAGGGAATTTGCAAGAAAGACGGAGAGAGACTATTTACAAAAGCATGGTGTGATGGGGATGGCTTCCAAACAGAGAGAGCAGGTTTAGATTAGGTATTAGGAAGAAATTCTTTACTGTAAGGGTGTGAGGCACTAGACCATGTTGCTGAGTCAAGTTGTGGGTGCTCCATCCCTGGAAGTGTTCAAGATCAGGTTGGACAGGGCTCTAAGCAACTTGGCCAGAAGAAAGGTGTCCCTGCCCATGGAAGCAGGGTTGGAACTAGATAATCTTTAATGTCCCTTCTAATCCAAGTCATTCTGTGATTCTGTGATTCTATGAACCTTCAGAATTAAATTTTGCTTTTATTGATACCAGTGGTAAAACTTAATTGGTTTTGCTGAAGCTCTTAGAGAGACCTCATCCAATTGTGGACATCTGACGATTCAGACATCTCTAGTGCAATTGCAGGCAAGACCCTTGGGGTTTTGAAGGTCCAAAGATTATTTTCTGGATGCTGTACCTTGAGTTATAGCAATTCTTGGTTCAGGTTCAAGGCACAAACATGCCAGTGAAGTCTTTGGTGTCCACCATGCCAGTGAGCAGCAGTCTGGTGAAAACTTGGCCAAAGCGCTCATCTGGTCAAGGTGATGTGTGCAAAATAATATTGAAAACTGCAGTCCCATTGACTGCTGAGCCCTGGCAGAGAACTGTCAGGAGACAAACAATGAATGTTGAAAGGCTCAGCCTTTGTCTAGTCAAGTGGCCAGAGGCACAGAGAAATGTGGATCTGCTTCTAAGGACTTGGGCACCAGTGTGTGGTGGAGAGGAGTGACTAGTTCTGCTTCAGACATGAGACTTGCTGGGGCCACAGGCACATGCACAAGCATCAGTGTTTGAATCAAGCTCATGCTTTAATTCCATTACTATTTCTAGAGTGGTAACTTCTGGCTCCCTGCGGTTTGCTAGCAGAACTAAAAAATTGCTTCAAGTGTACTGACCTTTTTATTCTGAGCCAGCTTTCACTGAAACAGCAGTAAGCCCCAGGGGAGACTGCAGGCTGTAAACTGTTGTCCTAAATTCTCCTACAGCTGATCCATAGTGCCAACTTCTCCAAGGATGCAAAAAACCCGATCTTAGCACAACCTTTCTGGAGAGGCAGACCCCAAGAGAAAAGAAATATTTTGGCTGGCTCCAGTGAAGTAATCTTTCATGGGCAGTTGTCTGCAGCCAGGAGACAATATACTGAGCACCAGATCAGATTCCTTACAGCAGAAGCTCCTCTCTGGTGATTTCTTATCACATACTAAGTAGCAGCCAAGTCCCATGCCCAGCCGTATCCCATGCTTTTCATAGACATTATCTACATCTTTATCCTCATGTCCTTCAACAAAATCTGGCCAGAAGTTTTTCAACAGAAGATTGGTTATGTTTTCCTTTTTCCAGGTAATGAACAAAGAGTGTGCCAGGAGATTGTATTGATTTTCTAACAGCCTGAGGAAAAACAGATTTCCTGTCAACTTCCTTTTCTTCTGGCCACCCACCCATGAAACTTTGCAGATTCAGGCACGTGCTATCTGGGAGTTTTGAAGGGAAAGTGCTCCAATCAGGCAGAACTGTCCAGAGCTCACACCCCAAAACTCTGATGTTCAAGTGACTTGGGAAGTACTATGGATTTTACCAAGAAAAATTTTAATATGGTAAAATTTTGTGAGTCCTGTCCCACGGTAGTCATGGGGCTTTAACTGAATGGATTGCTCTCTCCTGATAATCTTCCTCACACAATGCTCACGTAACATCTGATCATTCCTGTGGCACAACTGCTCTCACTTTTCGTTCCACAGCTTGCTCCCCTTTTCATTGAAAGGAATATCTCCTTCTCTTCACCATTGTCCTGCCCAGGAAGCATTTCACTGAAGCCCTCTCAGGTGACTATTCTGTTCGTCTCCCTGGACATTTTTTTCCAAAAGATTTGAGCAAGAATAACTTTTTCAAAAAGCATATTTCTCCACATTGCTCCAGACAAACCTTTGAAACATACCAAGATGCTAAGGAAAATCAGAGAGCAGAATGAAGGAGCCTTTTCCTATGAGAGGTCTTGCCCTTGCTGCTCTCTGCAGATCCTCTGTTGCCATCAGTGGCATTTCCCTGAAGGATGTTGTTTGAATGACAAACAAGTCAAGGGACAAGATTTACTTATTCAAAAAGAACAAAAGCTCCCAGAAAACCCTGAAGGGCCTTTCCACTGCTGCAGAGAAGTACCCTTCAGGAGTCAAAAGGAAACCTCTGAATGTTCAAACAGAAATGCCCCCTGAGGCTTTCAAACCAAGCAAGGCTTCTCTTAGAGTCAAGGCTCCCTTTAACCTTGCTTGATTTGGTGCAAGCCTGAGGGCTCTTTGTGCTCCAGCCATCAGAAAATTTAGAGCCATATGGCCATGAGCAGCCTCCCTTCCCTAGTGAGGGAAATACAGAGTCCTTTCCCTGGACATTTTAATCAGCTTTGTCCAAGGGAGCCTTTTCCACCTGACTTTGCTTCAGGTCCAAACTCAATGCAGCTCTCAAATAGAGTACCAGAACATCATGTGTATGTTGGAAGTCCTAAAGAATTCAGGAGAACAACAGCACTCATTAATTTTGGACAATCATGGTTATGGGAGACTTGGATGTGATTAGTTTTACAGAGTCATACTCATTGGCTTTGAGGCCAAGCTGAGTTACTGAGATTGAAATCATACTATGAAATTAAAGTTCTGTATATTTGCTAGTTTTTTCTAATATGGATCCATAAATGAAAATTTTAACTCCAGCAAGTAAATTAAAGAAACTGGGGAGAGTGTGCTGAATTGGCCCTCTGCCTCCCTAGTTCACACATTTGTTTCAAGCTTCTCAGGAGACCAGAAGAGACTCAGATGAGATTCTAGTAGCCAGTGGTGTTGTTTCTCTGACTGTTAAGTCAAGCAATGCCTTTGTATCTAATTTCCTCTCCATTATAAACTGTAATAGGGCAATATTGTGGTTTCTTTTGCCACATTCTCAGGGTCATATTGTATCTGGTATACAGGAAATGAAGACATATCTTCTCTGACTTGGTTACCTTCCTTCCTTAATACTTTAATAGATGTCTAATGTAGCTTTTATGGTTGGAAAGAGTTCATTTGTTTACAAATCAGCAGACTGAAGTGAATTTTGCAAACACTAAGTGACTTTTTGTTTCTAGCAATACATCTGTTTGCATTTTTGTATTTAAAAGATTAGTGTTTTAGAAATATAAGTGATGTATATGTCTCAGCCACATAAAATTTTGAGACATCTATGATTATTTCTTCCTCTTATAGTCTGCTCTTCCACCCATACTTCCTACTTCAAAACTTCAAATCCACCACACCATTTTCCCTTCAGCCAGAGGAAAATGTGTCTTTTCCTCAAAGAAATCAGTTGGGCTTGGGAGAACAAACCAATGGTGACAGCACACACTTTACTCTGAGAGATGCTCTGCAACGGCATCTTAGGGTCTGTGTAACTGCCATGAGCCTTAAGTGACTTGTAAGATGTGAGGCTAAAAGATGGATGATTCCAGCCTCCTTGAGTGTGAGAAGACACCCTAGATACCCTAAAAACTGAATTCCCAGGAGAAATTTAAAGGAAGTAGATTCATTTAAAAAAAAAAAAAAATCTAATGAGACAAATTATGCATTTGCCTGTGATTATAGACACCAGTTTGATGTCTCTCTGACAGCCCATCTTCAGCTTCTGCTCATGTCCTGAGAGTTTAATTAGTGTTATGAACTCCATTCCTATCCACATGAGAAACTTTCAGGTAAGTATGACAAAGTACAGAAAAGTACTCTGCGAAAAGAAATAGAAAAGTTTCACTAAACTTCAGCAATTTGGTCAAAATGCCTCCTGGGTAATTTATTTTCTTTTTTCTGGGTAATAAAATGAAACAAATCAGGCAGAAGAAGAATCCAAGGCAGCACAGGATTAAGAGCAAAAGTTGCACTGCTTAGTTAAGTGTGTTCTCAGACCAGAACTGCTGCAGTGCCATCCTACATCAGCAGTTTGCTGGAACAGTGGGAACCATGAAGTCCCAGTACATCAGGGGGTCAGATTGTTCCTCATGCACTTCTGCAGCATAGCTGGACTCTTCTGCTGCCTTGAATCACACCAAATACAGTTCAAGAGAAACCCTCCCCAGCTCAAGAGAAACCACAAGCAACAGTGTCTCTGTGGTGGGGAAATCTAAGCCTTCGTGGCACAGACTGACCGCCCTCGGACATTTGTGCTGTGAATTTCCAGCTCCATGGAACGTGCTTTGCATCTCCTGGGAAACAGAAGAGACAAAGGGATCATTTAGGATGCCTAGAGATTAATCTCACTTCTAGCCATCTGAAAAGGCATCTAGTAGAGGTCTCAATCTTTCTTAGTCAGCAGAGGGTGACCACCACCTCCCACCACTTGCCATATCCTTCCCTGTGCTCTCCACAGCTGTTGCAGCCAGGGATGAATTGTCTCAGAAGGCTGAAGCACTGTAACACACCATCAAAGGGAACTGGGTAACTTAATGAAATAAAAAAACAAGTAGATGGAGGAACCATGGTGAAACAGATCTGAATTCTTTTTATGGTAAAAATACATATGAAGACGCTGTAGTCATAAGGGTGCCAGAAAAAATACTGTAGAAATCTACAGTGAAGTCTGGCTCTATTTTTGGCCTTCATAAATATGTTGATATCACTGAAAGCAGAATGTTAGGGAACATATTAGCTAAAATTATAAAAGCTATAGCAGGTACTTCATTTTCAATGAAACCGCTGTCTCTGAAAAAGGTTCCAAAGTGATAAGTCTCAAAATCACACAAAAGGATTATTCCCCTTTTAAATACTTAGAGAACCTGCCCCAGCATTTGCTGGAGTGTGCCTGAGTGTGACTTTGTAGCTCTGCATGCCTCAGGGATTTTGCAGGCAGGAAATGAAAGGTGACGTGACTTCAACTGAGTAACTGTTCCCTGAAAATTCAGTTTATTAATCCTTCTCACTTCGAGATTAGCAAAAGGCACATTGGTTGTTCATTTGTTCTTTCTGTTCAAAAGTCAAAGTGTAGATCTGTACTAGCAGCTAAGAAGAAAATGAACTCCGTTGCAGCTGAAAGGAGAACAGACAAAACCTCAGTCAGGTGTCACTCTCTAGCAGGCATTTCTGTGGGTAGTCCATGAGTTTGACTGAGTTAGTAGCTAGAAGAATACCCGGCAAAGTACAAATACAACTGCCTTAGGGTTTCCCTGGAAACCACTTCTAGGCACTTTCACATGCTAAACCAACTTGTCCCAACAGGTGCAGCCAAATTTAGGTGATAGATATATCCAGAAATTAGTGCATGCACACTCTTTCTGCATGTTCACTGCAGAAAGTAAAATAAAAATAATTTATGACCTAGCTACACAATTTTCTCTTAGGAAATCTTCAAACCTTGGGTGCAGCACCTCGTTATTATGGCTCTATGACTCTCTCATCAGGCCTGCTTTGTTTCCAGACAAATTAAAGTGAACACACATCTGGTTACACACATTGTTACAGGTAATAAGCAACATTACCATTTCTGGGTTTCTTTTACCTAGAAGTATTGTTCAAAACAGAATACAACAACTCAAGTAAATGTGACATATGCTATGTATTAGGAAGTATTTTCTCACAATAAAACCAGGAAGGAGTGTGCTAGTGAGTGGTGGGAAGACACTGCTTTTTGAGGCTAGGTGGTGATCAACACTGAGGATTTTGAAAGCAAAGTAGATACCTTCCAGCAAAACCAGGTTCACTCCTAAGCTTGCTATTTCTGGACATGTTATAATTTGTTATTTTATAAGTTATATAATTATTATAAAGAATGTTGTCTATTCAGTGGATAGTCAGGCTCTACTCATAATTTTCAGTACCATTTGGGATGCACTGGAATGCAACAATAAGGGACACACCAAATGATCTTGGGGCTAGCACCAAACTGACACTGGAAGTACCTTGAAAAACAGGGAGGCAATGCTAAAGGTGCTGAAAAGCTTAAGAGGTGCTATGAAATCAGTAAGTGCAAATCAGCAAAGGCACAGCAAAGGAATGGTAAGGGATGGCAAAACAAAACCAGGAGCAACTGGATAGGCAGCAGGACAGCAAATAAATGTTTGATCCATTCCATCCCCCTTAGCAGGTGCTTACTGTTGTATGAGGAACCACTGTGGAGCATGCCAACTGTGCCCCATCCAGGGAGAAGCAGCTGTGTTTTATCCTATAATTTCTGTACTGTTATAACTTCTGTTAGGATGTGAACATAACCTCTCAGTTTCCTCTAATTTTACCCCCAGCCGTCTTTCCACAGTAGAGCTGATATAGTCAGAGACGGGGAGATGCATAAATCTTCCAGCATGCAGAAAGCTGTTAAAAAGGTGACACAAGCAAAGAACAGCTGAGAGAATTATCAGAGTGAAGGGTGAAAATTGTTTTTCCTTTATACTTGCTCACATGCTTAGTTGCTGGGTCCCTGCCATGGGAGCTGTGTACTCTTATCTCCCTAAAAGTTTTCTTATGTTCTCACAGTGCAATAAAGCATCTTAATATGCTGCTAATATGATGAGAAGGGGCTCTAAAGTTCCAGTTCCAAAGCTTGCCTCCCCCTAATGACTTCTTCAGTGACACATCTGTGTCAAAACACCTAATCAGTTGCTGATGTGCTGCTGCCCACGTAGAAGATGTAGCTGACACTGAACAGCCTTCCCACCATCTCTGATCTCATGTTTGAACACTGCCTGTCATCCACAAGGCAGAACTCCTGGCTTTTACATTGGGCCTTCAGTCATTTTGCAGAGTTCAACAGCAATAAAAACTTTTTCTCACTTAGTGAACTAATAAATCAAAGGTTTGGAGATGGGGTAGGGCTTAATAGTGACAAAAGTTAAAGGGGCAAATATTTTTGCTTGAAGAGCCAGAATCTTTGTCTAACCGCTGGCAAAGATTTTGCACCAACAAGATGTGCTTATACATTCGTTATTTGCTGGCACTTTAGGAAGATTTCAGAAACCTTAATAGATAGATAGGAAAAAGAAACAAAAAATACAGAGGGAAGCAGTATTGACAGCAGTAAACAGAGAACAAAAATCAATGCCATTATTTTATTTAATCTGTGGTGTCTCCATAGAGAGGGACCATGGCTCAGGCACGAGCTAGCTAGCTGTAGAACCTTTACCACCAGCTCTCAGAATCTGCTAAAGCTGGGTGGATGCAGTGGGATAGAGAAGATAATTCAGGTGATCCATCTCAAATCCTCCCATTAGACAGGGGGTGTCACATGAGACGCATTAGTGCAATTGAATCTGTGTCTGAAATTTTGGACTTACGCAGGAGTTCAGAAGATCTCCTGACAGATACCCCAGCCATGGACTGGCTGCACTCCTGCCCATCCTCCTGGTTTCTGTGAGAAGGAAGCCCAGGCACATGGGCTACAAACAGCTGTGGTATGGTCTGGTCGGGTCCCCAAGCAAAGAGTGGGGATATGACAGCCATGGGCCTTGAATCACTTTCCTACTCTGTTCAGATGCACCTCTGGCACTAGGGTTGAGCCCTATATCCTGACATTACTTCTGCTAATCATGTGATGAAGTCTAAGGTGCACCCTAAACTGCCTGATCAGTTTCCCCTACTTAAATGTATAACTGTAAAGGCACTAAAATCTTAATTAATCTTATCTAAGTTTATTTTTTAAATACATGGTAGAAATATAAATACTATAACTGACAGGTTTTATGACCTGTGGACATACCACCTGCAGTCCCTTGGTTAGGATCTGCTTGTTGAGGATGATAAAGCAGGCCTATTTTATACAGTCCTCCAATTTCTAGAGATGGACCAGCTTAGATCCCAAACAGAGTGATGTGTTTCCTCCTCTTCCAGCCAAATGACTGTCTCCCAGAGCTGCTAGGAAAGGGAATAACTGAAGGACAACCTGTGAAGTATCTGCTTTGAATGTCTGTATAGATACTCCAGGAACCGGATCACTGAGATAGAGCACTGAACCCAGACTAACATGTACCAACCACCCTACAGCAGAGAATAGGGATGTGGGTCCAGGCTGGAATTAGTGCAGCTCCTACACAACCACCCATTTGTTTCTACTCCATGTTTTGAGTTCTGTGCTGGCATACAGCAGCACCTGGGGCTACTTTTCAGCTGGCTCAAGCACTGAGCAATAGTAGCACAAACCAACTCCTGTGTGTCTCCTTCCTCTGATGCAACTGCAGTCCAGGATAGCAAGAGAAGGGAAAATGGCTATTTCCTTCAGCTCTCCTCAGCAGAGGTAAGCCATTGAAGCACTCTCTCCTGTCCAATATTTGCAGCACACAGCCCACTTGCTGTGAGCATGTCTGTCTCTTGTGGGGAGGGAGAGTGAGGACCAGGACCCCACATATTCAGCTGCAGCTCTGAAGAAATCCTCACTCTTGCAGCTCTAAAACAATACCTCATGTATAATGAGGAGTATTTAAATATGCCATTTTAAGGGCATTAAAATCTTAATTCATCTTCTTCTTAAGACCGCGGTAGAAAGATGAATATTGTAACTGGCAGGTTTTACAGCTGGCGGACATATCATCAGCAGATGATCTCCCAGCTAAGACTGAAGTTTTAGGCACTTAAACTGGCTTGACTGTACATGGGTAACTCAGCACATAGCAGTTGGCAGCCAGCCTCAGGGTACAAAGTGCCCTGTCACTGGACCTGCTGCTTTCAGGGAGATGAAAGCATGGAGCAGCACAGAGCTAAATGCAGGAATAACGTGCTGTTGTGAAAGTAAATATGTATGTGTACTGGAAATGGTGGGCATCTTTCTTCCGTTCCCAAGGCTTCCAAGAACTGATGCAGCCCTTTTTAACTGATTCTCTTGCTCTCTCACATGTTGCATTGATCACATAAGCACTCTGCCGGTATTGGTTGCTGTGGCTGAGGAATATCCAGGGTTGCTGCTGCTCAAAGCTGGGAGCCTGTCCCTAAAACCTCCCATCCCTTCATTGCCTGAAGGGGGCTGGAAGGCTTCTCCCCACCCTGATCAGAGTCTGTTGGGGCCACATCCATGTGGGACACAGCACCAAGTAACTCTTTACACCTGAGTCTTGTGGCACTGGGCTGCTCCTGGTGACAGGGTTACTTGCTTCAGGGCATGCCTGGGTATCTCTGCTTCCAGTGCATCATGAGAAGTATGGTTACCTCAGGAAGGGTGGCTTAATTCCTCATTTGGCTGTAGCTGTGTTTGTAGTTGCCTGTGTGTCAAAGGCTGGCATGTGGTGGCCATTAGCACTTCCCAAAAATATAGTAACACCTTCTGCTTTTTAAACAGCACTTTTCTGACACAGATTAAATGTGGTCATGACAGGGTGAAAACTGTCAGGCCTTTGCCAGGCAGGCAGCATTACCCCTGCTGCACAGAGAAGCAAGAGCAAAGGGAAATGAAAAGTCAGGTCTTCAGAGGCATTAGGTTGTCTAAAGTGCACTTAAGCACCATCTCTCACTCACTGCAGTTGGAGGTAGGTGTGAAAATCCCAGTGACTGTTGATTACCCTTGGATGTCTTGATACTCTTGAAAGTCTGGCTCTTGACTTCCAGGTGACTTTATTATTCACACATAAGTGTCAACTCCAGACACAAAACTGGAGTGAGAGAATGCCTGGCTCTGTGCTTCAGCCTCTGAAGCCCTCTCTCCTGGGGTGGCAGGATGGATAGGGATGGCAATTCCACACTGCAATGGTGCTCTTTGGGCCTGGTGTCCTGCCTCAGGTTCACCTTGAGGAAATTATATTCTGGATAGTCTGAATACTTTCCTTCTTCTTTAACAAATTGATGCAGTATTGCTATATTGTTATTACATGCTGATTTATAAAGCACCTTTCACATACATCACAGTGTTGTATGATCTAATTACAAAATACCTGAGATGGAATAAGAAGTGCTCATGCAAGAAAATTGCTTGAAGCCTGACCTTTAATGCACTAGAAGAACCAGAGGTTTGGAGTGAGTGGGAGGCTCAAGATGAAGAAATCCATCAATCCTGAGTGTATATAGGAGCAAGAGCCTACGTACTGTCAAAACTGTACAATTAGGAAGTGGCCAGGTAAAAGAATTATGAATAAATGGAGAAGCTTTCATTAATCACTGCCTCTTCCATATCTCAAAAGCCCATGGAAATCAAGGGGAACTGTGCTCTTGACTTTGCTAGCCCACCGATGTCCCCAGACTGAATAATATGGGTTGCTGGTACTGAAGTTGTGCTGTATCACATCCCAAATTCAGTGTTTGTGTGATGACTGCTACTCATATATATTTGCAATCAGTTTGAGGAAAAATAAAAAGTATAACTAAAGTACTTACCTTTTTTTTTTTTTTTCTTTTAATTCTGCCTTGATTTTTATTTCTGTCTTAATTTGGAAGGTTGCAATTCACTTTCCTGAAATCATCTCCTCAATCTTTATAATTAAACCTCATTTAAATATTTTGGTCACTTTCATGAACTAATTATAATGACTTACAATTGAGAAGGTACTTTTATCTTAAGCTTTTACTTGCAGATGCTTAAAACTTTCAGAAAATATTATCCTTTTGGCTTAAAACTTATATTTACCGAGATCAAAGCTGACCTGGTTGTGGAAAGCAATTGTGTATGAGACCTTTCTACTTCTTTCAAAAAAAAATGAAATGGTAATTTTTCTCCTGCTCCTTCCTTTATTAGCTTCACAATTACTGCAATTGTATCACATTATTTCTCCTGATATTTAGGGAAGACATCTCAGAAGATGGAAGAGGTAAGGAGAAACCAATGTCTTCATTAATAAATGTGCCATGCTTTTTGTCTTTTTAATACAAGTATTTTTTTTCTTAGAGTTTGAGGCATTTAAACAATAACAAACCTATAACAGAATGGAAAGAAAATTTTACACAAGATGACTGGTAGGGTTCTCTTCTTCATCACCACAAAGGTTTGACTGTTTTGATCTTGAACCAAATGTTGCTGTCTATAATCCAGGATTTATAAACTGTAATGGTTCATCCTTTTCCCCTGACCCCCATCCCACCTCCTGGTGGTATCACCCTACCTTGTCAATCACCCTGGTGGGCTCAAAAGGTATCCTCTCCTATTTGGCAGGGCGCCCAGGTGCCACCTTCACCTATTGTGGTGTAAAGTGCCCTTGCTCCGGACCACTCCCCCCTACCTTCCCCATTGGACCAAGGCCCCCATGGTTCGGGTTTCACCCGAAGTGACATAAGGGGAGAACCGAGGTCCAGATCCTCATTCTGCCTTTCCATCCACATGGAATAAACATCTTCCAAAACCTACAGCAGAATCCACTTTCTTCATTACCAAGCCTCAGACCATGCGGCAGCTAGAGTTTGAACCCCACAGACTTTCAGATGGAACAGGGCTGAGAAACCTCTGCTAGCCGGAAAGCAGAAAGCCCTCGGCTCCACAACCAAAGACTTAATCCTGTGCACTTTGCTGTTCTTGACTTTAACAAATCTTAGGTCCTATGTAATGGATAAACTAAATTTGACTTCTGTATCAACAGAAAGAGATTAAATCATCTGACTTTACAGGTCACAATAAAAGTTCAAAGCCATATTTGTATTCTTGATTTTTAGAGAGATCTCCAGCAAAAAACAAGGGGCAAGGATTGTCTGGCATGCCAGACAATGAGATTTGAGATTTGATGTAGTCCAGCACAAGGACCTGGCTCTCTAACTTCATTTTACTAAATGTGAGCATGTCAGCTCACATCTAGAAAGTGGCTTAATATATCTGGAGGATGAGACCAGCCAGTGAACTAATGACGGTGCACATGGTTTTAGTTCCAAGAGAGTTCAGAAAATACTGGTCAGTGAAACAAAATTGCAGTCTATATTCAAGCCTTTTCAACAGCCTCTGCTCATCTCCAGAGCTGCAGCCTCAGACCAGGTTATCCCAGATGTCCATCCATTTTTTTTCACTTTCCAGGAAGAGTGGCTTTTTTAACCACAGGTGATTCATGGCAGTGCCTTTTTCCCAGTCCCCAAGCCTTGTAGCATCTCAGCCAAATTGAGGAGTTGTCTTGGGTATCTGCCTTTGTTCATGAGTTGCCTGACTATCCTTACATGTCCCTTTTAATTAAATAACACTTGACTTGGTTTAGTAGAGATAATAAAAGATGATGAGGATAGTACAAGGTATCTTTACCTTGCCAAGGTGATTTGAGAAAGCTGAAAATCCAATCTGTGTGTCTGAAAAACACTTCTGTTTAGGGGCTGGAGGGGAAAAAGCATCTTTATCTTTCCTAACATTCTCCTCTAGGGAAAATTAAAGGTGTCTAGGGTTTTCTTTGTTCTCCCTCTGCCATTTCATCTTTCACTTTCTGGCTTCTTTAACTTCCAATCTCCTTTAAATTACATTAAAGGAATAGGAGAAACCATTTCTTTTCTCTTTTTGCCTTGGAGCTAAAAGCTTTCTCTTTTCTTCACACTGCTTGTTAAATGCAATAGACAGAGTGAAAGCTTCATAAATCATAAACAAGCAGAGGACCTAAATACAAGTGCAAACTGCAAACTGAGGAAAACAGAGACCCCAGCATGCACATTAAGGCTAGCATCAAGCCCACAGTACTTATTTTAAACTGCACTAGTAGAGGGCATGCCAGCTCTTTGTCTAAGCCAGGAACCAAAACAAAATCCAGTGGGCCATGAAAATCAGTTAAGAAATAGCTCCACAGTGTTATGGCCGCAGACAGACACAATTTTCACTCTCCAGTTTTATTTATCCGTCTCTAATGACCACCTCCTTTTCTTTGTGTGCCTCCTTAGAGCACGATAAGGCTTCTCCATTTTTTATCAAGTTGTAATTTGCTCAGGGGGTCCCTGAGTGCAGCAGTAACAACCTCCAGAGCAGTCCAGCAGTGAGAAACAGTAGACTGTGATGCTAGTGGATCAGCCTGTGCTCAGGGTTAATATTGGAGTTTGTTTGTCTCAGGACATCCTGATTTTCCTCATGCCTGCTTACAATGCTGTGAGCTATGTTGAGAGGGTGACATAGCTGAAAAAAAGAAAAAGGAAAAACAATCCACATTGCCTCAGACATAAGCATTCATTGGTGGTAAGCTAATGCAAGACTCAGGAAACTGGCTCCCATTCATCCTGCTGGTGGGGCTCAGCCTTCCCATGGTCAATGTTTGCCCTGAGACAAACTGGGCTCTGCTTGTCGATCCTCCTGAGCAAGTCCGCACAAGGAAGGGAAAAGCCAGCTCAGGTAGGGTGGCACGTCTTGTCAGTCAAGAATGAGTATAATGAACAGGCTGTTGTCCTCACCTCTATCTTGAGAGTGCAGGTGCTGCTGACCATGTTTTTCTCAAAAAAAAGTCTCTTTGTGAGGAGCTCTCCTTGACACCAGCAGAGCACATTTCTTTCCTGATGCAGAAGATTCAGTTTGGGTTTGTACTCTTAATACTGTGCTCCTTCTCCTTGCTCTAAGAGTGATTTCTTTAGTTTCCACCTCTTGGAGATTGAAGCTTTCCAGCCTCAGGTCTGGAAAATACCGTGTCAGGGACTGGCACTACAGAAGTCTCATCCATAACACAATATACTGCCCACTTGTTCCAATTTTATGTCCTCATCATTAGCCTTTAAATCTATGGCAGGCGTTTTCTCTTCACAGTGTGCTTATCTGACTTCTTGAATAACCCTTCTATGAGCAGTCTTATCCTATGCAGAGGGATGGTTTCTATCTGTTTATCAGCCTACCTCTATCCATTATATTGTTTATTCTTATACAGTATTGTAGTAAGTTAAATAGGATGGATCTACAGTGACAGAGACACATTGCTTTGTTCCTGCTGTCCTCATCTAACCATATTTATATTTTCAGCTTCAATAAATAAGCAGTTACCTACTGTACTAAAGCATATCTACCTATGATTCCTTGGATCCCATTGAGTTGTTTTTAAGAGAAAACCAAAATTGAATATTGTCTGTCTTTTGATTATCCTAGAATTCAGAAAAGGTAATTTTTTTTAAAAAAATAGCACTCTTCATCAGCACATAAATCAACATAATTTTGTGTTCCTTCAGCAGTGTTTGAATTTGAAAATATACAAAGTTAATTCATTACAATTTAAAAACATGGGTTAACTGGTAACAATGTTTTGCTTTGTTTTTGCGCTCCTCTCCCTGATAACTTTTCTGCTGTTGCTTTGCTTTTACCACCTAAAAAGTTGCACCACAGGGCAGATCTCTTTTCCCACCACATCCCTAGGCAATGATTGGAAAAGAAACATATTGTCCTTTGCAGCAAGTTTTCCTTTGTCTTCCCTATTCATCCTTTTGCAATTTTAACAAACCTGCTTTCTCCCCGCAGGCTGCCTATTTCAGGTACACTCTGAAAATGGTGTGTCTCAATTTTGCTCCGAGAAATCTTGACTTGACAAATGCTGCTCCCCTGGCATCCAATACAACCTTTAGTAACTGACGAGAGGGGTTAACCTTTGGTCTGGGGAGTAAAAAGTTATAAATCAATTGCTGTTCCAAAGGGCTGAGTTTGCATCAGGAGTTTCACTTTTTTTCTTTTGGAAAACAACTAACCAAAACCTGAACAGATAATCTAATACAGCTGTGGCTGGGAGGAAACAAGACATTTGTAACAGCTTTTAAAGCATTAAAAAGGAAGCACGCTAGGAACAAATACTGTGTTTGTGTTCTGAGGCTAAAACATGACAGTTCTGAAAGAAGAGATTTACTGAATCAGGTTTGATGCCTTAAAATAATGAGAGAGTAGGAGCTTCCAGGGGAGGAGGGGGAACAGAGTTACGGTATGTGGCCTCATTTAGAGAAAACATAAATGTGCACAGAGCAGAAAGGAATTGAACATTTAAGCCTTGGTTTATTTTCATGGAAGAAAAAGCTCTGTAAAGTTAAACATTTATCAAGACGGCTCTTACTGATGTGGTCATGCTGCGCTCAGAAGCTGCTTGGGTTCAGAGGACTGAGTCATGACAATGAGATGCTGAATTGTTCCTGTAGGAAGAGAGGCCACAACCTCCCAGGTAAGGGCAGGAGGAGGAGATTGAAGAGGATGAGAAGTAGGGCTTTGTGTTCAGTGCCAGTAGAGGCAGAAACTCCAGCTGGGGCTTGCCCTGGGTGCAAGACAGATGTTCTAAATCCATTTATGTGTCTCAGATCCCACAATCCAGTCAGGCCAGGCAAAGGCTGTGCCTTCAGCCTTTAGACTATACAGACCCTTCTATTTGAAACACTTTCATAGAAGCTCATAGCTAAGTCAGCTGTGTCTTCAGCTTCCTGGAGATCCTCATCAGCAAACTGGGGAAAGCAGACATACCACTGCATGAGAACACCTGCATCTGACCAGAGTCTTTCTGGAAACGAAATAAAACTCAGATTTGGTTTTTTGCAAGAGAGAGAGATTTGAATTATTCTTTTCTAATTTCTGAACACTCCTCTTGCACTGCTCTGAAATCCACATAAGAGGAAAATGCACCAATGGCTCTACACAAAAGTTAAGTGATACGTGTTCAGTTTTCTTGTTTAGTACTGATAATCTTGATCCATATCTCCTTTGGTGCTATTGTATCAACACATTATCTTTTTGCTTTTGCCAGCAGGGATATGTGGGGAGGCCAGAGGAGGCCAGAGGAGAGAAAGGGTTTGTCAAGGCTGTTGTTCAGGTGTCCTAGCTCAGTCATGGCACACACAATATTTTCATGTCCTCCATAAGGCCACAAAATACCCATCATTTGGAAGGAAAGAGAAAATGCTGAAAGGAATGGTGGATAAGCATTGACAGGCTCTGATCTCCCAGAAGCAGTGAGCCGTTCGACCATGGATAATGACCACAGCACAGATGACAAGATAAACACAGGATATGAGATTGAAGCAGACATGCAGCATTTAAAAATATCCTCCCAACAATGCTAGTTGCTACATCCATTCATTAAACAGTGACAAAAACACTATTGAAGGAAGGCAAAAAGGAAATTGGAGTTAAATGGACATATACAACCGTCTCATGTATCCACATGAAAACACACATGCTGATACAATTATCACGTATTATCATGTTTAAGACATTATCATGCACGTTATTCACTACCTTGGTCTTGTTGAGCCAGAGGCATGCTTTGCATACACACACATTTTCCCACAGAACTTAATTCAGTGCTATAACGTATAGCACATTTTATGTTTGAGACACATAGGCTAAATCTTGAAATTTCTAGGTGAAGCTGAGGCAGTGGGAACTAAAATCACAAGTTTATACTTAAAGTGGTTTTATGCAAATTATATTCCTAGAGCCAGGAGTCATTCAACCAAGCCATGGTAGCCCTGTGATCAGAGATAGGTCAGGCAAATGTTTTATTATTTACTGTCAAGTCAATGTTCACTGAGTGTGAGAAAAGTACCCTGGAGGAATTGTATTCCACTCTTGTTTTGGATGGAAGTAGACAACTTCTTGTTTCCATATAAACATTATATACTTCTCACCCTTGTAACAGTCATGCATTTCATATTCCATCTCTGAAACATAATTTTCATTACATCATAGTGATGATGCCCAGATATCCTATAGTACCCTTTCCAAGAAACATATACCAGATCTTCCACTTAATATTCTATGCTGGAAATACTTTCAAGTTTAATGTCACCTTTATGGGCTAGGTACATAAGTGATCTCATGATGACTAAGAGATGGTTCCTATCAACTAACTATATTGAATATCCCTGTTCCTCTGGCTTATTTTTGAAGTAACTTTGCCCAGAATGGGATAACTATTTTCATTTTCCACTGTTGGTACTTGAGTGATGACAGCAGACAGGAGGATGGCTTGGGCAGTTAAGCATTTACCACAGACTGTTCCAATGCTCAGGCAGTAAGCCTCTAAGGCAACAAGCAGTTCCAGAACACAGTCTGGGGACAGAGATTGGTGTAGGGGGAGCAAACAAACCAAAACCCAGCAGCATTTCTTCTTCTGATAGCAAGGCATGAACTTAGATGCCAGACAATGTGAATATAGCTTGAAGTTTAATAGAACGTGGAAAGGTTCAGCTTGCTTATTATCCAAAGCTGTTAAACTCTACACAGTCATGGGAAAGCAGCTGGGATTGCACTCCTCTTTGGCACCTCCACTAGGTGCCTTTTGCCATTTGTATTATGGCAGCATTTTACCACACCAAAGAATATTACAGCTCAGCTGGATGTTCTTTGACTTAATTATTTAATTTACTTCAAGAAAGACAAGTTCAAAACAGATTCCTCATGTCTGTACCCATTCAGGACTTCAGAATCTCCAAGCATGGAAAATTGGAGGCACAGTCCCTCTGGATAGTCTGTCTTCAATGAGATAAATTTTTCCTCATATCTTATATGAATCTCTCTTACTCCAGTTTATGTCCGCCATGTCTCCTCTTTCCATACACCACTGTGAAGAAGCTGGTTCTGTCTTCTTAATATGTAGGAATACTGGTGAAAAAGACTTGACTACATTTTATTTTCATGGTGGACATAAATAAGCAAAGAGTAAAGCTGAGCTATAGCAAATACAATCAAAAATCTCTGGTGTTTTTTGTATCAATTGCAGATTATATTAGAAGCTGTGAGTATAGGAAGGCTTTCAGCTGTTGTTTTTTAGAAAAACTGTATGTGCTTATACTTCCTATCAAAAACATGCCAGGAGTTTCGTACAATGCAGCAGAAATGATGCAGTTATGTATTTCAGGGCATAAGGACATTAATATATAGTAGATATAAAGAAAATGCTACTGCATTACTGCAGTAATACCAATTAAGAAAAAATCATACCATGTTTTTCTGTCTTTTTGAAAGATGATGTGGGTACTGTCGCCCTGATTTTCTACAGCCTTCTGATTTTTGCATTCTTGCAATGGAGTTTCACACAGATTTTTTTGTAAATAAGTAATGTTATTGTAACTGTTCCTTTTTGTTTTCATTCCCCTCTCTAAGGAGGAGGCAAATGATGGACTTCTAGTTTGGCCAGTGTGGTTGGAGAGATGGCAACCTCATCCTCCAATTCATGGTCATTGTCAAAAAACTATATAAACCCAAGTAGAAAATTAAAGTCTCTCTTTTTGCCCCAACAGCTTGACAGTGTATGTGTCGTTTGTTTTGTGTCCTACAGCAACAGGGTACCTGACACTTTTTCCTTCCCTTGAAAGCTGTCCTGCCAAAGATAATTTGCTCAGAGTCAATCTAATTGAAAGCAGAGCTGGATGTCCCATTGTTTGTATCATGACACACAATATTTTGTAAGATGCCTCAGACAGAGAATGCATTGTAGTCTAGCTCACATACTTCAGTTTAGTACTACCTCATGAGCAAAATGGACCTGAGTCTTCCTAGACAAGAGAATTGCTCTTGCGGTTTTTTCATTGCTCAGGAATGAAGGCCATCTTTGAAGAAAATGCCTAAACCCACACAGTGGAGAAATGCTTATTGCCTCTGAGAAGTGATCTGGAGGATCTAAGGAACACACTGAGAGGAGAGCAGCCTCAAGGCACTCAAACAAACACTAGTGGAAGGACGTGGGTGAATATATTAGGACATAGGGATGCTGCCTTCCATCTATATTTGTCCACTCAAATCAGTGGCTGGAGGACTCAATTATTTTCTGTATGAACAATATTTACGTTCATAGGAGAGAAAGGAGTCCCAAGGCAAACCTTGACCGTGGAGTGCTTTCTGCCAGCTAGAAAGCAAATAAGGGGAGGGATAAGCACAGTGTCTTTTGGATCTGTGCTTGACAGACATGTTTCTTGTCCTCTAATTGTTGTACAGACACATGAGGCAGCCATGGAAAATCACAAGAAAGGCTTTTATGTTCCACAAGGACATTCAAAGAAGCATTCATCTTGTGGGTTTAGGTACAAAGTCTAAAATAAACAGGAAGCTTATTTTGAACACTTTAGGTGGGCATCATGTGTGCAAAGAATGAGCTGTAATTTCCAATGTGTTTGTGACTGACAGCTCTGATGAGGGTCAGATGCACAGTCCAGGCAAGAGTCCTCTCTGTATAGATGTGACATGGAGCATGTTTTCAGCATCCATGACAAAAGCAGAAAGACATGATTTTTTATATTTGTTGCTGGGGGGTAGGATTTTCCCTTTTGTTTTTTTTCTCTCATGGCATTTTGTCCCATCTGTTGCTAAGAGACAATAACAACTGGTACTTAAGAGAGACAAAAGAAATGGCCAAGGTGGTGTGGGAACCCAGCTGGCTGGGATGAGTAGTGGTTTAGCCTCACTGGCTTATGCAGGAAGCTTCAACCAGAGACCATGGGAAGTGGGATACTGAAAGGGAGATACCTAGTCAGGCTATGGTGAGAAGAGTGTAGCCATGAGAGTTGGTATGTTAATGGAATTATCCCATAATAGGCCATAGTTCTGGTTCTTGATCTCAGCTGGTTTGGGACCTGTCACATATAAGGTTATGTTCTTGTTCCACATATGCAATTGGACCTCGGCCTTGGAATACCCCTATATATTGTTACATTCACCACGGCCCCTGGTCTTTGGATCTTGCCCCTCAGATTGTGTGGTTTCTGTGTTTGTATTTGCACTATTAAAATTGTTTAATTTTTTGGCAATTCCATTGCTCCCCTCCCTCTATTTTCACCATGCTCCCCCAGCTGGACTGAACTCCAGTTCAGTGGGGTCACAGTGAACTGGATTGCCTCAAGGTGGGGGAAGGGTGGAGCTGGCTACTCCATCACCTGGGGGTTTTTCTCTTGGGAAGGGCGAGATTTTGGCCAGGTGGTGAGGGACTGGCCACTGCTCCGCTCCCTCCTGACGCCATTACCGCCTGAGGAAGACACGGCCACAGCGCCCTCTGCAGGCGCGGGGGCATCATCGCACCTGCCCTGCCCAGACGGGAGCCAGCACTGCCCCCTGCTGGCTGTGACCGGAACTGCACCAAAGGGGAAAGTGCCCACAGCCAAGAGCAGACTGGGCTTCTGGTTCTGTGTGTGCCTTGTTATACATATACATACTAGCAAGGAATTGTTATCCCCTTTCCCATATCTTTGCCTGGAAGATCCTTAATTTCAAAGTAGTAATAATTCAGAGGTCTCCACTTTCCCTGGCAGATACCTGTCCTTCAAACCAAGACATTTGTCTTAAATGTTTTCAAGCCATCAACTGAAACACTTCAAATCTATACAGTTTCAGTGGTTGAATGCCAGACATTTTCAAGTGTCTCATTCAGTAATTTGCAACCAGATGTAGATGAAGGGAAGAGAAAGGAAACGATCATTGGAGCAGAAGAGTCACGCTGGCCCTGCCTGAATGTCCATACAGAGAAAAGCCAGGCTGAGCTTATCCCAGTCTAGTTGTGAGAGAATGACCAGGATGTCTGACAGGAAACTTAAAAGTACCTCTTATTTCTGTGATTGATTCTACACAAGCTGCGTTCATGCCTTCAATACCTTGCAGCCTCCGGGATATTTCAGTTGATTCCCTAATCAACCACATTAGCTTTATCTTTGCATATGCCATTTTTCCTACATTACGAAGGAGCTGATTTTTAAAACAATCTCTCTTCCCTTTAATAAAATCTGAAAATGACATTGCAAAAATAAAAGGACTTGTATATGCAGAGCTTTTGCATCTAAAGGCTTAACCATGGGCTAAATGCTCTGACAACCAGAAAGTTAGAGTCAAGGAAACAATAAAATTAAGAAAAGTGCAAGAGTGTGGTAACAGTTTATGAAAGTACATGCCACTTGGACTTAATCAGGAAATTTGTTCATTCAGGACATTTCTTGGAGCAAACCTAATTTAAGCCTAATGACATTTAATAGTGATAACTCTGGCTTGGTAAAGATGATAAGTCCTTTTAATTGGGATGCCTCCAGGTGATACAATGGCTGGTTCTGAATGCTTATATACCCTTCAGTCTCTGTCTAGCAGCCTTCAGTCTCTGTCTAGCTGCCAGGTACCAAGGCAGCTCAAGATAAATGGTTTGAAATTCCTTCAATGCAGTTTGAATTTGGTAAAAAAGAAACATACTCACTTTCCCTCAGGAATGTTAGTTGGTCTCTTGGCTTCTGTCTCCTTGTGTGCTTCTCTGCAGGAGGGCTCTATTCTTGGCCACCTTCACAGCATCCTGCCCTGATGTCCCAGGACCCATTCCATGTGTGTAAGTTTGCTGCACAGCTTCCTGAAGAGTGACATGAATATTGCAATAGCATCTGGTGTCAGATGACAATTCAGGCTCATAAGGATGAAGGCCATCTACAGGGGTGTCCTAGAGAAAGACTTCTAAGGCAGGTTGCCAGCAGTCTCTGTTTTAGTAAGAGAGACTTTAACCTTCATAGCCCTTTTGGAGCCACTGCTGTTGAATTAACAGCCTCTGTGTTTGTCTATGCTCTCTCTGCAGCACCAGAATCCAGTCTATTACTAAAAAGCTCTTTGGAATCTCTTGAATAGGAAAGTGTCCGAGAAAGCCAAATTTCAGTCTTTTATAACTCCTTTCTCAGTCCCAGGGGAGGTTGATTGTGAGGAAAATTGGCCATTTCAGTTCTTCAGTAGGACTCACTACATCCACAAAGCATAACACTTAGATCTTGTCTGCACACAGAAGTGGCACTGATTTAAATAATCAGGTTTTAAATTAATTTAACTGAACTGGTGCAACCTTTTTACATGGACTTTAAGTCAATTTAGAAAGAGCCTTTTATCCTTATTGCTCAAGGGTAGAGTCAGATAATCATAAGTGATTGAGTTAGAGTGTGTCAAGAAGTTATTGTCTCTTCAGATGAAGGTTACTCTGCTGTCTGCTGGAAATGTCATACTACACCTCCCTAATCCACCTTAGCTGGAATTGAGCCTCTCACACATTACACCTCCTGACTTTGCAGGTGTTCTCAGTTCCCTGCATTGCAATTAAAAATTAAAACTGATGGCTCTTCCATGACTCAATCCTTGGCTTTCTGGCCTCCACAGTGAAGCAGCATCAAAAAGGGCAGGGGCCATGGTTTCACTCCAGGAAGCCTGGATAACAGCAGTAGGAAGAGGCACCTTAAAAAAAAATTATAAACCAGAACAAATTCTTTACTGATATAAAGAATCACAGATGTCTTGATTACAATGCATTTTAGCTCATTTGTATTGGTAGCGAATTTTGCATAAAAAACTTCCAACATAACATTCATGAGGTGCTCAAGGGGAGAAAGTCAAAAGAAAAAGACATGCAACCAAAGATGTATGTACACATTCAGTAGATGTTTTCTTTCCTTAATACTTGAGTATTATTTAAAAGGGGGCATGATGATCATAATTCTTATGCTCTTGAATTAGTGCTGGAAATGTCACTGCATACAGTGCAGAACCTCTGCTGAGAAGAAGGTGTCCTGGTAAAAAACAGGCAAAAGAGTACTATGACTAGAGAGACATGTGCAGCTGAGTAAGAAAAGAATTTTAATAGCATCATGAAAACTGGTAATTGTGTTTACAAAAAATCCCACCTCAAGTGAGACAGATGCTGATATTTGAGTTTTCCACATGTTCAGTTGGATGAATGAATGTATCTCTCCTGAACTTTTCAAAATACTTAATTTTTAAATAGATGTGTTAATTTTTTCTCATTTTAAAACTGTAATTTACTTTCTGCTCTAAAGAAAGGCCATCTTGACCTCTTAAATAAAACACTTTAATTGAAAAGAAGCTGACATGTTATGCCAAAGGAAAATGCCAGAGGAGCTAGCCTTTTTCTGCAAAAACCTCATTTTGATGAATCAGCATGTTCTGACAAGAATTTATGCACAATATTCCTGTTCTGCTCCAGGCTTGAATGCTGGTTCTTTACTGCAGCTTCTCCAATGCTAATACAGCAGATAATATCCAGCTTGCTTGGTATATTTGGCTGATAGATAACAGTGTGCTCTTGTAATAAGGCACATTAAAAGGGGGGGCTTACACAACCTTCAGCATGGTGGGACATTCATCTGAAATGTAGAGGGACACAGGATTTTAGTCATATATATATGTGTGTATATATACATATAAGTGCATATGTATACATGCCTCAGTATGGGTATGTATGGGTGGATTGGGCTGTCTCTACATTTGTAGCATAGTCCCTACAAGAATAATGGAACTGCCTTCATTTTTTTCTTTAGTTTACCTGAACAAAAGGAACACCTGCATTCTCACTCCAGGTTAGGAAATACCAGAACTACGAGACTGTCTCTCCCAGCCTCTAAAGAAGAACCTCCTAACACTGAAGAAGTTTTCATTGGATGTGATCTCCCTGACACTCAGAAGCTTTATCAGAGCAATGTTTCATTGGTACATTATTATGCACAGAAGTGCACACTCAAGCCATTTCTGTTTACTCAGAATAGCGTTTACTGAAATATGTTCTGCAGTTTGCCATTTCTTACGGAAGATAATATTGTATATACAAGAGCAAATTGAATATATGCAGTGCAGTAATTGCCATCATGCCCAGCAATTTGATGTGTTTGAATACTCAAGATAGATAAGGTTTCTCTAAGGATTACACCTCAGCACACTCACCAAATTTAATTTTGTATTGTTAGTTACAATTTCTTCCAGCATATTACTCATAAAAGAAAAAAAAATGCTGTGAATACATTCTTTGAAAAAATGTTGCACATGCTTCCAACAGTCTCTACCCTTGGGATCTTTGGAAAGCTGTTTTATTTTTCCTCCATGTAGTAATGGGATCTGTCACTGAAGAGCAATCTGGAGCCATTATTCTAGAATGGGGCTTGGGGGAACCTGAATGCTGACTATGCAAACCCACACCCCTCTTGTACTTTGAATACCCTAATGCATTTGTTCAATATTTGGTAAAAGAATGAGGTACTAAAAAACCTGACCTATTTACCAGATCCTGCTGGAAAACATTTTGAAGAGCAGTCAACATTTAAATGAATATATGAAGAAGTATCTATGTGAAAGAAAAGGCTTATTTAAAAAAAAAAAAAAAAAAAAAAGGAGAGAGACAGGATTTCTCTGTGACTCATATGGGATTCTGATATATCATGGCAGGAAGCAAAGGCTAGAACAAAACACAATGGAAAAAAATGTAGATAAGTTTGTCTGGGCAAGGGTTGTGTTTCAGCACTGGTGTGAAACCACTTGTTATGCATACACATGTACCGACCTCTCCAGCATCACTCACTACTTCCCCATGGCCCTACTTGGACTCCTCCCTCAATAACCCTCACACTTTGTTGGAATTCCCATTCTGTTTCTTCCTCCGTTTCACACAGCCTTCCATTTCTCTGTCCTCTCATCCTGGAGGCCCAGATTTACCTGAGAAGTTAGCACTATGAACAAGTACCTGTTACAGAGTGATATCTATTTAAAACCTGGGTTTTTTAAAATCAGAGATGCAGCAGTGTAGATGTCAGTCTATGTAAAGCATAAAATTTAGTGACCCAGCAGAAGTGTTTCAAAATAATGTAGTGTATTCACCATTTCCTTCTGGAGAGGATGGGAGAAGAGCAAACTGCAGATAACAGGCAGACAACGTCCTCTGACGGGCCACCAGGAGGGATATATATATATATATATGTGTGTGTGTGTGTATTACTATCAGAGGAATGTATGAATGGTATGAACTGGAAAGCAGAGGGGAAGTGCCACTTGTCCAGTTTCCAGTAGTTTCTTATGTCCCTTGTTCTTTGACCCAGTATGTCACTATACAGCTGGCCTGTAACTGGACAAGGCAAATTTGGCCATAATAAATCCAGTTTGGTTAACATGGCTCACTCTAGAAAAGAGGTAAAACAAGCCCCTGGATGAACAATGAACTCAAACAGAGACCTCAGCTAACCCTGCTCAAGCTTAGGTGCAGACACACCACTAGCCAGAGATTTGGGCAGAGAGAGATCCCAAACAATCAGCTATCTAAACCTAGGAGAGTCAAGCTCCCTATAAAAACAGCAACCATATTAACTCCTTGCTATTTGTTGATGGATCTTGGTGAGTTTGTGTCATCTCTGTCTCTGACCAAAGACCCACAAAGTAATATCTGGTGATTCCAATGTGATGACAGCAGCTGTCCTATGAGTAGAACGGGGGGGAGACAGAAAAAGTGTGCATGAAGTGCTGCAAACCAGCAAAAAGCTGGAAATAATTAAAAGGTGTGTGAGCAGAGGCATCAAAAATATGCAGTGAGAAGAGCTGGTTTGCAGTGGAAAGCTGCAAGTATCCAGATTCTTCTTTGTATATACCCCCTTTAAATAGAAGAAAAACCCAGCAGAAGGCATGAGTGGATTCATCTCTGTGGAGGAACAGACAGCAATGAAAGTATGGACAAATTTTCTAAGGGAATGGGATATAGATTATGAAGAAGAGACTTTATTAGATTGACTAATATGGACTAAAAATCAGGGGTTGGAACCTACCAAAGAGACTATGTTAGATATACGTACTTGGACATGGACTGGTAAATATATAATGGATGCCACATACAAATGCGACAAAGATGCAGTTAAAATCCTAAGACCCTGGAAGTTTATATTGAACTTGATAATGCAGATAAAAACCAAGATGCGTGGTGAGGACTGGGTGTCAGGAGAAGTGGCTGCGCTGTGCAACCTTCGTGGAACGTGGCAGTGCTGCCAACCCAGCCTCCATGTGGTGTGGCTCTGCCCCCTACCCAGCCTTTGTGGGATGTGCCAGCACCTCTGACCCAGCCTTCATGGGGTGTGGCTGCGCCTCTGACCCAGCCTCAGGGACAGAGTTCAAGGAGATGCAATACCCAGAAGCGATGCCACTGTCCGGAGTGTGTCACCCCTGCCAGAGTTGGAGTTCTCCCTGGGCTGTATAGTGGCAAGAGACATGAGGGACACAAGCAAAGAAAGCCAGAGCCATCATCCCTCTGTGAAACACTGCAATATCTCCACCATCGCTGCACTGCCAACAGCCCTGCCTGATCCTGTGAGCATCTGGAAAAAGGTAAATCTAGCAGCTATCGCAAGTGGGGACTATGAGGGGGCAGAACTCATTGACATACCAATGTCAGGGGCCTGGGGAGAGGACAATTGCTGTATATCCCACAATAAGAGGCAACGGAACTACTCCTGACAGGTGCACCCCTTTCCAGCAGCCAGTGCTTTCTGAATGGCATCAGCTAGTGGCCAAGCACAGTTTGGGTTCTACTGTCATTGCTAATATGCTATGATTCCTAGCCAACAAGGACCTAACTCCTTTTGATATAAAGCAGCTTGTCAAATCAATGTTTACAACAGTCCAATATATGGTATTCGAATCTGCTTGGAAAAGCAGCACTGAAAAACAGGAGTTAAAAAATTTAAAGGTTCCACAAGAGGACCCACATTATGAGGCAGGGATCTCTCAGCTATTAGGTCTATCACCAGTGAGGGATTGTTGTGGTTTGAAAAGCAAAACAAGTGGGAGGCTCCAAGTCAGAAATACAATTTAATAAGAAGAAAGAAAAAAAAAAAAGTAAAATAAAATAAATGCAATAATACCAAAAGACCACTGACAGGGTCAGATTACAACCCAAGCAGAGTGATGGAAACAGTCCAGTTGAGGTGGTCTTCCTGAAGAAGTAATCCCGTAGAAAAAGGCCTGGTAGCTCTGGTCCTCTGGAAAGACAGCAGGCAAAAGCTACCAGTACTGTCCCAAATCCCAGATTATATCCAGGCGAGAATGCTTGGCTCCTCCCCCTGGGCGGAGCATCTCACAATGGGGAGATGAGTCATACTGAAGGGTCCTGTATGTCACACATTAACTCCCAGAGGGAGTTATCGATAAGTTGTTAACAGAAGATAAGGAGAGGGCGGTGTTTGATAAGCCATTAACAGATGGCCCAGAGAGAGGGGGCCTGGGAAAACACTGCTCCAACAATTGGATTCAATTATTCATGAAGATGGTGATAGAATACTTTGTGCTAATCCTATACTACAACCCAGGACAGGGATCCACAACTCCAAGCCAGGCTGCATCCATAAATACTAGCACAGGTAAAGGAATTGAGACTGCAGACATTGTTTAAAGTAACTAACATGACAAACCCGATCCAAACATATTCCAAAATCAGACAAGGAGTCAAAGAACCAAATCTATAGTTTATAGAGAGATTACAGGATGCCATGGAAAAACAAATTGTTAATGTTGAAGTCAGAAATCACCTAATTTTACAATTGGCAAGGGACAATGCCCATGAGGACTGCTGAAAGGTCATAGAACTGCTACCAAATGAAAATCCATCACTAAATGAATCGATAAATGCCTCTGCTAAGCTTGGATCTAATTATCATGACCATGTTAGCAGGTTCCATAGCAGCTGCTGTAAAGGTAGCAAGCACCTCATTGCTACAAGTGTGGACAACAAGGCCACCGGAAGGTGAACTGTCCCCAAAAGTCCTTTCCACAGGAAATGTTTCAAGGATGGAAGGGAGCAAATGCAAGCTGCAACCGATGTGGGAAGTCCAGACACGTGACCAAGGTATGCAGGTCCAAATTTCATGTTAACGGTCAATTTCTCAAGAACCAAAGAAATGGGAAACCAAGCACAAACAGGAAACACATGATGACACAAGCATCTTCCCACCCTGCAGTGCAAGCCTGTGTACCCAAGTCACAGCCATGACAAGAGGATCAGCTGGCATGGATGTATCCACCTCAATCCCAATAACCATAAACTCATTACAGGTGCATTAAGTCCCTCTCAAGGCCCAGGGCCCCATAGGGAAAGGACTTAGTGCACTGCTTCTAGGAAGATCCAGTGCCACACTGCAAGGCATCTTTGTGCACCCTGGTGTTATAGAGGCCAACTTTACAGGACAAATACAAGCCATGGCATCAACCTCTACTCCACCTATGACCATCCCTGCTAAAGCCAGAATTGCTCAACTCATTCCTTTTAAGTCTTCAGTCCCCAAAACAGATTCTAGTGAGCAAAGGGACCAAGGCTTCAGATCAGTGGTGGAGCCCCAGGTGTGCAGGATTCAGGTTGTAGGTGA
>VZSR01002340.1:226867-244198 GCA_013398615.1 Brachypodius melanocephalos
CAGATAAAGGTCAGTGGGATGATTGACACAGGGGCAGATCATCTCTGCCCACACTTGGCCTCTATCGTGGCCCACCAAAACTGTGAGCCTTGGAGGGACCACACAGAGCTTTCTGAGCACCAAGCCAGTTTTGGTAAAAAATCCTGAGGGTCAAATAGCTACAATTCAACATTACATCACTACAGCACCACTTAACCTGTGGATGAGGGATGTTCTGTCTGCATGGAGAGTCTGGATGGGGATGGATTTTCAACAGGGGCCACTGTATTAGAGGGCATAAAGTATCCTACATTAACTCTAAAATGGCTTCCTACTCAATCTGTGTGGGTACTACAGCGGTCCCTTGAAAAGGAGAAACTAGACACCCAAAAACCCTGGTACAGGACATTTCACAGAAAACGAGACATTTCCTACAGCTCTGGGGTGTGTCACACCACACTGGTATCCCCTGCTTAGCAACAGGACAAGCCATAGTGGAGAGGGCACATAGCATTTTAAAATGTATACTTGAAAAACAAAAGGCAGAAATGTGTGGAGAATCCCCATAGAGCAGGGCAGCTAAAGCTATCTGTACACTAAATCATCTGAGACCATTAGGAAACTCCCAGAACCCAGTTATTTTAAATCACTTTCTATTACTTCAATCATCCAGCGATGATCTGTCACCCAAACCCAAGGTAATGGTACGAGACCTTATTACCAATAGGTGGGGAGGCCCATGGAATCTCATTACCTAGGAACAGGGCTATGCCCGTGTTTCCACAGACATTAGAACCCATTGGGTTCCTGCCAGATGTGTCCAACCTGCCATACATCCTGTCTGGGATCACAAGCAGCATCCTCCTTGTGGCCCATCAACACACGTCACAGAGCCATGTGTGGAACTGTGATGGAAATAACTTGTTCACCTACCTCATGGAGATCTGGGACTCTGAAGTGACAGTTCATTTCAGGATTCTGTTTGTTTACAAATTGTTTTTCTGTTTACAAAGAGTTTTTCTGGTAGTTTTGTTTTTTTTTTTTTTTTTCTAACAGTTCTAAGGGTTAAATGGTTTCTTGTTTTTAATGTTAAGTTGTAACTTGTAACTATAAGTAGTTAACCTATGGCATGGTGGCCTGAAAGATTGTGATCTCGCCTAACAGCTCCTGGAAGTAAGTACTGCAGCTCGAGTGGTACATGAGATACATTGCTAACTAAAAGAGCTAAGTTTATCAAATTAGGTAGAAAACCTCATTCAAATTAGACCCATGCTGTCTTGTGTCACCCTGTCTGCCGAGGGCCCTTGCAGTTAGGATAACAGAGAACACTTTGCATTTTTTAATAAAAAGGAAAGGAGGAGTTGTTACAGTACAGCTGGTCTATAACTGGACAAGATAAACCTGGCTATAATAAATCCAATCCGGATAACATAGTTAATTTTAGAAAAGAGGTAGAACAAGCCTCTGGATGAACAATGAATTCAGAGACCTCAGCCAACCCTGTTCAGGCTTAGATTAGACACACCACTGGCTAGAGATTTGGGCAGAGAGAGATCCCAACCAATCAGCTAATCTAACCAATCTAAACCCAGGAGATTCAAACTCCCTATAAAAACAGCAACCATATTAAACTCATTGCTGTTTGTTGATGTGTCATCTCTGTCTCTGACCAACGACCCATAACGTAATACAACTGATCTGCACTGTTCTTACACCACTGTTTCATTATCAGGAGGTCCTGCTTGGGACGGCTCCATCCAGGATGTTAAGACAACACAAGGGTTTCTCTCTCTTGTCCTCCCTTCTTCCTTTCCTGCTTCAAGTAATTCCATTTTCATGTTCCTTCTGGTTCTGGCTACTGGCTTTGGAGTCCCCTTCTTTCTTTTCCTCCCTCCCCTCTCCCTCATCCTGAGCCTTCCTGACAGGAAGAAAAGAAAAAAGGGCTTTTACAATAAACAGCAAGAGAGTTTTGTGGAACTAATCAGCATTTGCAAATGAAGATTAAGAAAAAGTACAAACAAGACTATATGATAACTCCACAGTCTGGCCTAATCTTAATGAAATCTACCAGATCTATTTATATAAATAAAAATGAATTTTCTTGCTTTCAACACAGTGCAATTTGTGCATGTATATTACAAGTGACACACACAATTGTTTTCCCTGCATAAGTTCCCCAACTTTGAAGAGCTTACTGACAGCTCCCTGCAAAGTGAAGACATGCAGCTGACAGAGCTGTCTCAACTTTTTTCAGCTCCAGCAGGAGGTCTCCCTTGCTTTTCTTTTAAAAATCCATTCCATTTAATTCCTTGCTTCCCTGAGGACATCAGGCAAGACTAAATGCTGAGAGGAGGAGGGATCTCTGTAAGCTGGCCTGATGGAATGCAGCGGAATAAGGACAGAGAGGGATAATATTTTCTGAAGAGCTGTGGGATTTCCCACTTGTAAGTGTGACTTGACCTCACAGTTTTTTTACATATTTCCAACAAGGGCTGAGCACTGTACAATTAGAAATGTATATTTAGCTTTAAAACATTTAAATGTTTTAAATTTAGCAAAGTTTTGACACTCTAGCCACATATGAGGCAGAAGGACCACAAGGGAGGAGCTGGTAGCTGAATCAGGAGACATCACCTTGAGGGAAGATTCAGTTACCTTGTGCACAAAAGGTCACATCTCATGTTCTGGGAAACTTGCACATTATAGGTGTCCATGTACCCAAACTAATATATGACAAGGTGAATAGAGAACAAGGGTTTCAAACTGATGCAAAGAGGTCTTTGAAGACCAGCACTTACATGTAACTGCACAATACTTTACATCACTCTTCCCCAGAGGCACGCCACAAGCATATTGGAGTCTGACTTCTCTGGTTACTTTATCTCAGTTCCACATGTTTGTTACAACTTCAACTGTAGTCCACTTATCAGAGTCTGGGAACAGTGCTTAAAAGTGTTCTTTAAGATTTACAGAGAAAAAAAAGGCCCTCACTCTTTTCTCAGGCATACAACAACTGACAGGTACAGTCAGCTTAACAGCAAATTAAGTAGGAAGAACACTGAGTAGTTGTTGAGGTTTGAAGGCAAAACAAGTGAGAGGCTCTGAGTCAGAAAATACAATTTAATAAGAAAAAAGGAAAAAAAAAGGAAATAAGTAAAATAAAATACAGTAAATGCAATAAGACAAAAGACCACTGACAGAGTCAGAATACAACCTGAGCGAGGTGATGGAAGCAGTCCAGATAAGGTGGTCTTTTTGGAGCAGTGATCCCGTAGAAAGGTCTGGTAGCTCTGGTCCTCTGGGAATCCAGTAGGCAAGAGCTGCCTGTACTGTCCCAAATCCCAGATTATATCCAGGTGAGAATGCTTGGCTCCTCCCCCTGGGCAGAGCATCTCACAATGGGGAGATGAGTCATACAGAAGGGTCCTGGATGGCACAATAACTCCCGGATGGAGTTATCTATCAGTCGTTAACAGAAGATGGCCTAGAGGGAGGGGTGGTGTTTGATAAGTCATTAACAGAAAATGGCCCAGAGAGAGGGGGCCTGGGAAAACACTGCTCCAACAATTGGATTCAATAGTTCATGAAGATGCTGATAGAATACTTTGTGGAAATCCTATACTACAACCCAGGACATTAGTAAATAAGGTGCTTGCAACCTTTCTCAGCAGTTGCTTTTGACTGCTGACACCTTAATGTCTTATGAACTAGTGAATGGAGGTCAAGGGGAAGGAGATGGTGGTAAGAATGCCATGGAAGGCAATGATTTCAATGCAGACATTTTAGCATCTTGCCTGCTGTTCTGCCTGCTCACACATGGCAGACTTCTGCTAATTTGGTTTGACACTAAACTTTGAGAACTGTCAAGTGCTGAGATAGCTCTACATATTTGCATTCATGTTTGCTTATTGTAACCCATCAGATAACTTTCCATCCCACAGGTTAAAAAGAAAACCTAGTTTTCTACTTGGTATTGTCCTTGCATCATTCATGATGAGTTTTCATGGCAAATTAAATTTTGAAGAGTCACAAGTCATTTACAACTGCATTTGCCGATCTTTCATAGACAGCTACTGCTTATTGCTGTGGGCTGCCCATCTGTTTCTCTAGAGATCTGCCTGCCATATATTTTTCCCCTATCTACATCACAATATTTATACTTATTTTTGTACATTTGTTTATCTATTTCTATTCACTCTGTCTTTTCTCATGTATGTGTGTTTATGTAAGGGAAGAGTAGTATGTCACTATTTGTCTTCATGTATCAGCAAAACCAAGTCAGTTCCTTGAGAGGAGAAAGATGAAGAACACAAGAAGTCTCGGAAATCATAGGTACACATACAACATATTCAAACACTCATTACAGAGACCAGCTGTGGCCCTCAAATGGAGCCAGGTGTCTAGGTGATTTTTTGTTCTCATGCAAACCTGTTTCAGGGTCTCTGACTCTTCCTCTGAGGACACCAGGGGCCTGAAAGCCTCTGTCAGTGAAGAAAGATGTAAGCATCCACCTGCTTGCCTGCTCCATGGAAAGGTGGAAGCAAAAGAGCCAGTTGGACAGGACTACCCAGCACAGCAGGGTGCTGAGGAGACACTTGGGTTCAGGCCTTTTGTGAGAAATATTTCATGTGTCTCTTGCCTGTGGGAATTACAAAGCAAGCAAAAAGCTAATTTTGGTACTGATGTCATCTGCCCCTTAAAATCCAAGGTCAGTCCTAAGACTTCAAGTCAACAAAATGAACAAAATGAAAACAAGCCACTGGCAAGGACTAAACTGGTCACTAAAAGCATGAAGAAACTATCTTTTCACTGGCTCTGATGAGCATTGCTATTTCATGTTTATTGGTTGTGATGGCTTTAATCATATGCTGGCTGTTTACATACACAATGGAGGTATTATTTCTGCCTGGAGGTGGATAATACAAAATCGAGAGAAAGAAGAAGATCTGAGCTCTCTATTCAAATATATCCCATAGCAGAAGATGACATTGATAGAGGGAATTAGGAAAGATAAGGGCGTGGTCCTCTGGAAGAGAGAAGATAAATTACAATTGTTTTATTAGCCTCCTTGAATGAAAGCAGAGAATGAGGCAAACTAGTGGGTAGAAAAAGAGAGAATGCATGAGATTTCACCCTGGTTTTTGGTTGCATCCTCAGGCAGTTTATATGAAGCTGTTTAGACCTACAGATGGCAACTTCTACACATTTTTTTTCCCTTGGACACTGTGGTTTTCAAGCTATGGACCTCTGATCCCTAACAAATATAGTTAATGTCTCTGGTACAGGGGATGTAAGAGTTGCTTATACACCTAAAAATAGTCCAGACATCAGATTGAGTGCTGCTACACAAATGCATCCTTACATGTAATATTCACCATCACTACTTTGTAGAAATAAATGAATGTTAAGCCTCCTCCCTGACATCTCAGCAGAGTAAAAAGAAATAATTTAATTCTTGACTTCAAGTTTTCAAGAAATGGAAGGCAGATTTAGAAGACATAGTAAGCAGCTATTTCAGTGCAAACCCAGAAGAAATCTTTTACAGGAAAATTGCAAGTTACTGCCTAGGGCACAAGAATCTGACATGTCAGTCTCCAGAAATGAAAACAAACTCCTGACATTCAAGCTTTTCCTGAAACACACATAGTGAGATTTTATCTAGTATTAACAACTCTATTTCAAGCTTAATGTGTAATTGAAACAATCGCTTGCCTTGTAAAGAGAATTTGTACTAATTCACTACCAAATTTCTCACCAGTTCAGTATCATGGATGTTGGTTTGTATGAGTTGACACTAAGTGGGACAAAAATATATAACATCAATGCAAAATGAGTGATTTACTACTCCAAATAGCACTTACAGCCAATTTCTACACAGTATTGGCTGTCTTTTTACTTAACTATCATTGTGTAATTCAAGGCTTCCAAAATATACCTGCACACCAATAGATTCATGGAACCATTAAGTGGGACAGAAAAACACAACTACCTCCCTTTTTTCCACTGAAGACTAGAAAAATATAACTGCAATTAGGTTTATTTAAGGGCAGTTTTCAACAGCTGCAAGTTACTGTAAAATTGAGTAAGGTGCAAAGGTCAGGAACTAAAGGTTATAGTGAATGGCATGACATCAAATTGGGAACCTGTCACCAGTGGGGTTCCACAGGGCTCTTCTCGGCCCTGTGCTCTTCAACATCTTCATAAATTGCTTAGAGGCAGGACTGGAAAGGATACAGAGCAAGTTCACAGATGATACAAAACAGGGAGGAGCTGTTGCTTCCATTGAAGGCAGGAAGGCCCTGCAGAGGGACCCTGATAAATCAGAAGGCTGAGGAATCACCAGCTGTATGAAGTTCAACAACAGGAAGTGCTGAATTCTGCTCCTGGGGTGGGACAACCTTGGATGCTCCCCCAGACAGACTGGGGAATGAGATGCTGGAGAACAGGGCCAAGGAAAGGGACCTGGAGGTCCTGGTCAGTGTCAAGTTGAACACGAGTCATCAGTGTCCTGGCAGCCAGGAGGGCCAACCCTGTCCTGGGGGGCACCAGGCCCAGCATGGCCAGCTGGACAAGGGAGGGGATTGTCCCCTCTGCTCTGAGCTGGGGCAGCCTCACCTCCAGTGCTGGGGACAGTTTGGGCTGCCAATGTCAGAAGGATCTAAAGCTCTCAGCCCAAAGGAGGGCAGCAAGGATGGTGAGGGGCCTTGAGGGGAAGCTGGATGAGGAGCAGATGAGGGCACTGGGTCTGTTCAGCCTGGAGGAGACTGAGAGGAGACCCCATTGCAGTTAAAACTTCCTCATGAGGGGAAGAGGAGGGGCAGGCACTGATCGCTTCTCTGTGGTGACCAGTGACAGAACCCAGGGAATGGCCTGAAGTTGTCTCAGGGAAGGTTTGGGTTGGATATCAGGAAAGGGGTTTTCACCAGGAGGTGGCTGGGCACTGGAACAGGCTCTCCAGGGAAGTGGTCACAGCATTGAGCCTGACAAAGTTCAAGAAGCATTTGGACAATATTCTCAGGCAGATGGTGTGACTCTTGGGGATGGTCCAGTGCAGGGCCGGGAGTTGGACTTGATGATCCTTGTGGATCCCTTCCAACTCAGCATATTCTGTGATTCTGTGAAGGCTGCTGATTTTTTGTCTTCTATTTAAAACTCACATTAAATGAAAGGTATTAGAAAACTTCTTTCTGCCTCTCATCTCTTCATCATTTAACTGAAGCTCATGAGGCTTGTCTATATTCTGGATGAGTCAAGAGTTTCTTGTAAAAGCTCAAAGTGGGGAAAGCTCATGTTGGTTTATGGGTTTTTTTTTTGGGGGGGGCAGGGGGGGAAGTCAAAGACCAAAGTATTTTAGCACAAAACCAAACAATATATACTATTTTTGCCAAGTCATCTGAGAGTTGGTTTAAATCCCTGATGTCCCCAGCTTCTATGTAGGAAGTTCACTGCTTGAGCCACACACATCTAGTGTTTGTGGTTGTGAAAGTGTGGGAGCAAACTTCTTTTGTGAATTAGATGATGACAAAAGGAAACGAACAACAGCATGAAATATCACATCAGGCTACTCAAGCAAAATGAAGCCAGGTTTAAAGATATTTCATAGACATCCCTATCGTACTCCCAGAAGCAGATGTGAGTATTCTTAAAATATTTCCCATAATTCTGTTGAAAAAACCTCAAACACTTTGCAATACAATTTCTGACCATTCGTTTCAGCCATTGAGATAAATACATAGGTACCATTTGAAATATTAATGAGCTGGGATACATGTAACAAGCTTCTATTTACTTATGTGGAGACCTAGCTTTAGGGGTATCACATTCTTCTGCTGGGTTTTTTTAAGTGGGAAGGGAGTAAATTTTGCTTTAACACTGTCCTCAACCACAGATATTTTTTTTTAAACTTTTTTGTGTAACATGTGCTCTTGAAATTTTCAATGTACGCTCACAAAAGTAAATGAATGAAGTTTTCTATTGTAATGAATGTGTTTCTAATAAACATCTTGTGAAATTCACATATGCAGCCTACAGCATAAAGCTCTGTAATTATCTTACAGCTAATTTTTGGATTTTTTTTTATGTATTCCTTCTTGCTAAAGCCACAATTGCTTGTTATCACTGCTATGCTGTTTGCTTTGTTCAGTGAGCTTTTCAAGCTGGATGACGTTGACATGGTGGTGGTAGAAGATGGTAGATTTTTCATCATCACGAAAACCACATTTTCTTCATTCCTAAATGTCTCTTGAGTGCTCTCCTAATGATATGAGACTGGGAGACCAACAAGAACCAATGAGAAAATGATTGTGTGTCTCAGAGCATGGTGGAGTTAACAGAGGGGTCACAGAATCAGAAGCTCCATGAATTGGTGCAGTTCGTGTGCCATGGTGATTATCAATAGTCCCTATGTATTAAGAGACTAATATAGACTTGGTTCTGGTTGTGACTAAAAGAACAGCCAGCTGCAAGGAAGCCAAGCTCCCTCTCCAACAGCAATACAGACTGTTGCTGTATATTCTCATATTTTGTGACTACAGAAGCCCATAGTATTGGTGACAAACCCAATAAGCTATTTCAGATTCCATCAGGCAGCTCTGCTGTTTCCAAATTTCCAGGGGATAGCTTCCAAGTTCACCAACCCTCTTCTCTTTTAATGCAGAGTGGGAGGGATGAAGACCTTTTGAATAAATCATATTTGAAGTTTCTAGGCCAAACCACTCATGAGCTGTTGCATGTCAGAAGAGCAAGAATTACTTCAAATTGTTCCAGATATGATTAACACCAAAATTTTCAAGCTCCCTATTTCACAAGCTGTTTCTCTGCTTTTCTTGCAGTGTACCCACAAATAAATTACCCCCTTCTGGAGACTATACACATGACAAACTTCAGAATATGAAGTGAGACAAACTGTAAATTCTCAGAAATTCAGCCAGTGAATGCTTTTGAGGTGCCTTCATATATTATCTAATTATTGGACTTTTAAATTAAACTGGCTCAGAATAAATAAATTCTTGCTACAATCTTAATTATGCAGAGGTTACTTCTCACTAATCAAAATCTTGACTGAAGCCCAAGTATTCACAATAGGTCATCATGATCTGAATCAGTGAGTTGTCACAGGTGGGATGTTAAATTGTCCTTCATTCATTACATTTAATGAAAATGTGTGTGCTGAGGAAATTGCTTTGAATAGAGATGAACAGTTAAGAGAACCAAATGTGTATAGGCAAAGTGGGGGAGGGAAAAGTTTTCGTGCTGAAAGTGTTGGATGTGTTTAGGCAAGCTTCTCATTTCAAAGTAAAATTCCTGTTGCTTTGTTTTTTAGATTGTAACCCCAGAGCAGAAGCAACTCTTCTGGGATACAAACCTTCAGGGAGGGAAGGATAAGAAAGACATTCCCAAGAGAAAAGTAGGGATAGGAACAGGGAGAAAGATTTGGAACTGTGAAACAAAGAATTAGAGAAGAGGGGCTAGCAAACTGGTAAGGAGAGAAGGGAAGACAAGTGGAAGGTCTTGGGTCACAGAATGATTGTAGTTCAAGCTGCCAAGTTGGGATATTTTTATTTTATTCTTTTTTCTTATGTACACAGAATACACATAGTCAGTCTGTCTGTGTAACTTCGAATCCCTTCCCCCAATGACTGTTGAACCTGCTGTCTGGTTTCAATCCAATTTAATAAAAATAAAAAAAGACATGGGAGATAATTAAGTTCTTAATTTTTAATGCAATTTGCTACCTAGGAAGAAGAGACTTTGAGAGCCATAAATGTAAGAAAAACTGCAAGAGAAGTCAACATTTTACTGGAGAGTAGAGAATCCATGCAGAATCCATCATGGATTGATTGCCCAAACACAGGCAACACTTCGATCAGAAGCTATATTCCCCTGGAAATTGCAGCTGAGCACAATATACAAATTCAAATAACTTATTCTGGTGTTAATTTCTTTGTTATCATCAGTGAAAACTCAAGTAGCCTCCCTGGGGTTTTGAAATTATATTAATAGAAGGACCAAGTTTTTCAGTGTTGTGGGCTCTGCAATTAGTGTGTAGCCGAGAAATTCTTCTTTTCCTAATGCCTAGAAATAACCTTTGGGATGTGATTACTACTGACAATGTACAACAAAGTTCCACATACCTGTGTTTAGGACTGCCATAGCATATATCTACTGAAAAATGCAAAATTGTACACAGTAAAATTAACTCTGAAGTTGCTGACACTTAAATGGCTAGATATAAAGGAATATATATCTTAGCAAGAATCAAGGTCAGGTATTTCTCTTCATACCTGTACAGATACACTTCTGGTTAATTCCAGTTAAGTTAATCACAAATATTTACAATAAAGCTTGCAATTTTCTGCCAACTGCTACCTGATCATAACAGACACAAACCTTGCACTAATTTGGTTTACTTTGCTGGAAGAGATTTAAGCACTCTGAATGAGATTCTCAGGTAGTGAAAACCACTGTTTCTGTGCTGATTTTCATTAATGATGCCAATTAACATTAGCAGAGAAAGCACCTTCTTTTGTTTATTCACCATGTCTCTCATTATCCCTCATCATAGCTCCTAATATGGATACGGCCTAATGAAAAATATTGAGTTCATACAAAAGAAGAAGAAACCCACATACCCACCAGCTGCATTTCTTTCCCCCTGCCCTTTATCCAGTTTTAATTTTCATAAAGGAGATAAACTATAAAGCTCTGAAAGGAGTCAGAGCTTTCTGCAAAGAAAACACTGCTACAAGCACACTGTACAATTGCTGGGTAATTCACATAAACTTTCAAGGCTGCAGAAGTATATCGGTCCTTTAGCTCCAAAAGACACAGTTCATCATTCTCTCCTTCCTCAATTTACAATGCCCAGAATCCAGTTTTTTTCACTCTCCAGGTTTCAAAACACGTTTGTGTCACTGTTTGGGTTACATTTCACTTTGCTCCCCATACGGGCTACTAATTAATGTGATTGTTTCAAGTTTACTAAATTTTATTCACTAAATATGAGATAGGATTTTGGAAGGAAAAGGCAAAAACAGGCTTAACTTACAACTAAACAAACAGTTTATTAACACACTAAAGAATAAAAAAAGAATTTTTAAATTGACTTTTCTTTTCTTACAAACCGTCTACCCCTCTACAGAGATCATCACGATTTTAGTCAGCTGTAACTATACAAATCATACATTACTTGGGAGAGGAGTCTCCCTGGAATTTTCATAGCTTATGCTACATTCTCAGTGCCACAAATCTGCAATTACTCAGAATTTACAGATCTGTGCAGTTTCACCCCATTAGCAGCTTCCCAAGCTGCTTATGGGGCTCTAATGCATTTGGGGTACTATTTTTAAGAATGTCTCTTTCAAAGGTTTTCGTTTTGTCTAAAATCGTCTCTATCAAAAACTAAATAGAGACTTATTAGGCCAGGAGCTGGGCCTCGAATTACTTCTTTCCTCTCGAAACTGAGACTTCCTTATTTTATCTTAGGAGCCAGGGACTTCAATTATTAATTATACTAGTACACATAACTTTTGATTAAAACCTTCATTCCCCTAACAGCATCATGATAGTCAATATTTCTACAAATCATTCAGAGAAGTTTAGACAAAAATGTCCACTTTTTCTATCTTTTCTTCTAGCAGTCTTTATCAATTCTTTCGCTGACTTTGTTTTTTGCTGTCTTTCTTTCTTTCTTTATTTGCTGCTTTCTACGGAGGAAGGAAATGGTTAAATGTCTTTGGCCAGGCCTGCAGTGGTTATGTGATCTCTGCCGGGCTAGGCAGCTGAGACTTCTTCAAAGCCACAGAGATGCAGGAAAAAACTCAAACCGACGATAGGATGTTAAAACTGTCCACCCTTCGGTCTCAGTCCAGGGCGAGCCCAGCCCGGAGCCTCTGCAGGGTGCAGGCTCCCCTCTTCCCGCTGGGGAAAGGGCCCGGGCCCACAGCCAGCTCTAGGCCAGCTCCCCCTCACAGGGCGCTTTACAACTGCCAAAAGACTAATCCAGACGAAGACGGAGACAGATCATCCGCTCCTCCACTACAGAGGCCCAGACCGGGCCCGGCCCGCTACACGGCCCCGGGGGGAGGCGGCGGGGCCCAGACCGGGCCTCTCCAACTCACGGAGAGGTGCCAACTCCTTGGCAGCCGGAACTCAAAAAAGGCCGAACTCTGAAATGACTCCTCTATGAATATCCTCCAAAAGTCGCACTTTTGTCTTCTAAGTGGCCAAATGACATGCCAATCAAAAAGCTAACTTTTGATTAGTCCACCAGCCCAGCCCAAACTATGATAGTTTGTAATTACTATTCAAGTCCTTTTCTATTTCTGGAATATTGTGTCTGGAGTTTCAAAGACATATAGAAGTTAGATGCATGACTCCCTGAGGCTGCTTTGAAACCTCAGCTCATGGCACTCAGAGATTATTTATTAGGCAGTGTGTACATACATCCTATATAGGCTCATAAACCATGTTGCTAAACACTAACTTTCATACACAAACTCTCCCTAGTTTATATCTTCTGTGCATTTCATAATTCAGATGGATTGGATTGATCACTCTGAGTCTAATAGATACAGTATTGTACTGCTTCACCACATAATACTGGTACAGGATTTTACCATCCTCTGACATAACCAAAATAATCCTCTGATTGTAGTCCATTCAGAGTCCTTTACACCATCTTTGAGAAAAACCTGCAATTGATGTACAATGGGGTACTTCTTTCAGAGCCAAACAAAGAGCAGAAGAAAGCTTATAAAAGAAAAATAAATTAAGAAACTATTATGGTGATGGTAGATGATGGAGGGTTATGTAGCGATGTGGTATATGGTGGCAGACTGCAAACTGTTCATCTTCAGCTATTCCCACTTTTTGAGCAGTAGAACTTCTGTAAAGAAAGAAAGATAATGGTTTTCTGATCACTAGCTGGACTGTACCAAAATGGATAACAGCCATAACTCTTCTAGTGAAGCCTTTTGTTTAGGAATAATGCAAATTATCCTCATTACAATCAGATGGGATGGTTGTTAATATCTTTGCATAATTAGAAGCTATTTTCCTTAAATACAGTTTATGCATGAACTTTCCAAGGAGATTTATCTACTGGGGTAACACTGAGTCGTTTTCATCTGGAGGGACATGCTGAAGGTTACACAATTCAACATTTTAATTTCGTTATAAAGATGAACCACCTCACTCCCTACATAGGGTAAGAATTTTGGTCCCAGTCCAGGTATGTGCTAAGGGCACTTTGCTAAATTCAAGTGCATGAGTGGTCCCAAGGGCAAACATGCTGAAGTGGATTTCAAAGCCATAAATGATCAGCACCCAGCAGGAATTATGCCCCCTCACTGATATATCAAAGTGCTTCCCATGCAATTGAGTTTGCATAATGAGGTGTCAGATGGAGCCATTTTCTTGCTTCGAAGATAAACCCCCCTTTGCCTTCAGAATAAATCATTTCTAGGACTAACTATGAAGCATAAAAATTCATTGGTGAGAGAGAATATTAAGAGATTTGATCCAACCTCAGTTAAAACAATCTCGTGTCAAGTATCGTGTCCACTTTAGTCCCAGCAAAGCCAGTGACCATAAAATATTTTCAAGGATCTGTCTATAACTTCCCCTATTCTACATTCAAGCAAGGCCTAGGATTAGAATTGGAATTCTTTGCCTCTCTTGGCTACTAATTTTTGTACAGAAGAGCACAGCTCTGCCTAGAGCTTCTGAAATGCCAAGACCAAAGAGTAGGTCTGCACACAAGTAGTTGCATGAACTTCAGTGGTGATTGTAAACATGACTGGAGGGTAGACATGTTCTGGTTTGAAATGGGTGATGTGAGTCAGTATGAAACAACAAACCTCTTAGCATAGGCTAGATGGAAGGAAAAGCTTTTCAGGACAATTCATGCTCTGAGTAGAAAGCCCATCCGGTGACAGCAGACAAGACAATTGCCCCCACTACTGGTCTTGAATTCTGAAATCATCATTGGTCAGCCATACTAGTGAGACCCTTCACCGCCAGAGCTAACAAGATCAGTGTGATTTTATTTGGCTTGGCATTTTTATTTTTTGTTGTTGGTTTTTCCTTTCCCATATAAATGGCTTCAACTTCCTGTCAGACTGTAGTTATTGTTTATTATCCTTGCACAGCTTGTGTCTAAGTACTTTTAAGGACAAAAGAATGTCTACCATAAGGCAGGAAGATAAAACAAAATGGTGTTCTTTAAAATAACAAAAAAGGCTTGAAATAGGGCTTGAGTTCTCCTGTGAAATCACCAGCCTTGACTGTGAACCCTGCAATGAAGTGAGTTTTTGTTGAGGGTGGTGAACACGAAGTATGGCAGTAAAGGAGAGACAGTCCGCCTTCTTCCCACATAGTGCCTTGGGTGGGGGGACGGGATGCTGCAGAGAAGCACCAAGTGCTGTTTCAAATATGACAACTCACCATTTCTGGGAAATAAAATGTCCCAACTTGAGCTCCAGAGGGAGAGATTTCCCTTTGTAATGGACTGAGAACAGTCAAAGAAGTTGAAAAAGATAAAAACAATAGGGAAATGACAGCAGTTAAGGTCATACTGTTTCAGGACTGTGGAGAGAAGGGATATTCATTCAAAGAAAATTAGCTGAAAGAGTATGGGTGGCTGCTGTGAGATCACAAACATAGTACCTGCCTGTGGAATGATTGGCTGCAGACCCGTGAGCAGCTTTTATGACATGGTTTTCACAGTCATTTTCTTGATCTTACTGATGCCCTCACATTTGGGAGCATAGTGGCAAGTAGAATATGTGCTGCTTTCATTTAAAGGAACAGGAAATTTTGCCATTGCCTATTGCTTTTCAGGGGAGGTAGACTTTGTCACTCCTGATTTCTCCACAAGGGTTTTGGTAGGAGAACTGTGATGCAAGGGATTTCTGCTACAGGGAGCATGCCATGTCCTATCCCTTCCTCTACCAGGATGCTGGTTGGGATGAGATATTTCTTAGGAGCAAGAGCGTCCAAAGATATGACAGGACCATCGAAAGTGCTAGGAGGTACTGCCTGTCCTTTGACCTCTTGAAGGTACAAAGAAGGCCTCCAGAGGTGAGAAAGAAAAGGCTCCCTCTCACAGAGTTCACAAAGTGTGGTTTTCCCAGTGGCCCTAAAGGGAAGTTTGAACCTCTGAGCTAGAGCATTAATTGCTAGAGCTAAGATGGGGTAAGATAAGGAAAGAAATTACATTGTATATTAAAACCTGTCTTTTCATATCTCTCTGGACATAATGTGACTTGACATCATATCCTCATCCAACAGAGCATCCAGAGATGGCAATGGAAATTGCTTGTGCAAGCACTTGGAGATGCTGAAACCCCTAAGAACATGAGGGACTCAGCAAGCCAAGGAATAGCTCAAGCTCCCAGCACAAGCGCTGCTCACAGCTGAAGTGAGATGAAGAGGCTGCCTTCTAGGGGTGTCATTCAGGGTCATGAGGTGGGACTCATACAGAAATCAAGAGGCCTTTGAAAAGCTTCCTGCTGTGGCCAAAAGGACAGAGTTCAAACCCTTCAGGAGCCAGCCATGGCCTTATGGGACACAAGGGACTGGTGGAGCATTGATTGGCATCTGCACAGCACAGGTATGTCTCATATCTGTGATATGGCAGGGGCTGGGGTTGAGGCCAGAGAACATGGCCAGGATTCATGTCACTGCTTCAAAACCTGCCACACTATCTCCAGTCTGCCTGATTCTGGTAGCTGTGACATCCAGTGCACAGTTATAGCTTACATATGTCTGCAAAAATGGACCACTGTGTGATGAAGGGAAAAACTGCACCGTTCATGTAGTTTAAAGTAGCTTGGTACTGTAGCAGTCTGTTGTTTTACTTAATGACACATACTTAACTGCCAGTCAACTATATATTCAGGATTAATACCAGCAATACAATGGGTAAATACGATCAGACACTTAAAACTGTGCAAACCTAATTTTGTAGCATCTTTTTACTACTAGTCCAAATTTTCAAATTACACATCCACCAGTAGGATCCCTCATCACACAAAGGACATGCAAGTTTTCCTTTTCCTTTGGGGACTACAAATGCTTGAGAGTTTAGGTGAATCCTTATCCCTCCCTACAACCTGTTAATGTTGGTGCAAAAGCCCCACATGAGGCCACACACCTATGCACCCCTATGTACCAGGCTGCTCCAGAGTGCTGTGAAGAGGCAGCCCTCTCTGGCATGGGATGAGGTCACAATCCCACGGAGACAACTCCTTGCACAGTCAGCCAAAGTTGTTTTGCCATCAACCATGCCTTGTATTAGCTGTTTTGGTATGGCGAATATGCAAAACGATGTAGTGTGTTTTGTTTGCTGACTTGTTCCTTTTAATTAGTCAACAAATGTCTGCCCTTAGTTGTTTTGCAGATTCAATTGTAAAAGTTTATAGGGAAAAGCTCACTTGGCTAAGTCATATTTGTGGTCTCTCCTGGTCTCTGGCTAAGAGTGCAGTATGTGTGCGAGGAGAAGAAATCATGTGGGAGAGAAAGAGCTTGTTTCTTTTACAGTAGAGAGGATATTCTCTAAATCATAGTTGTATTTCCAGTGCCTGGAAGCTAAGATGCTTCTTTCTATTGCAGTTCTTCTATATGAATGCAAATACTTAATTCCTCAAAAGCTCAGTACTTGTTTTTTAAAATGTGACTTTAATAAAAAGATATTTTCCTTCAAGTGGGTTGTTTAATCTTTAGTGAGAAATTGAATGGATGTAGTATAGAATATAGTAGGGTAATGATTTTAAGGTAGCCTTATCAAACCAGTTATTGCCCTGAGGTGTTACAAATAAATGAAAAGACTGTTTAATGATCATATTTACTCTCTTATTACTGTAACTGCTAAAGGTTCCTGTGTTTCTATGGTCCTCTGGTAACCTTCTTCGCCCCCTGACTCAAGAAAGCCAATATATGTGTGCTCACTCAAAAAGCCCAAAGCAGGGAAGTTTTATGAACAGGAGGAGAAGGGAAGGGGCTGTAGTGAGAGTAGGGATAATTCTCTGCAGGCACATGACACACGTCAGGTGAAGTGTGCTATTCCTCCCATTTCCAGGGCATGCTCCACTAGCAAGTCCCACATCAGAGCCTGGTTTCACACACTCGTGTAATGCTGGACAAAGTGAGAACAAGCACTATTAGAAATATCACATCTCCTGAGCCTCCAGGCCAAAGCATCAGCTACCTTTTAGCTGTTCAAGGGGGTAGTTACAGATGCAGCTCGTGGAATGGTTCTGCTGCTTATAGTGCTGCTCTGGGCCCAGGGACTGGGGCATATGTTGAATAGGCTTGCAGTAGGCATCTCTGAAAGCCAAGATGCAATCACTT
>VZSR01002340.1:244298-270109 GCA_013398615.1 Brachypodius melanocephalos
ATCACTGCCACCAAGTGATTATATTTAAAGTCAAAGGATGCAGAGGGAATGCCAATTCTTTTGGTCTGCATTCAGTCACAGCTGCGAGGGATTAAGGGTTGTTTAAAAATCTCTTAAATGCCTGCCAAAAGTTGCCAATCACTAGAACCAATAGGTGCTTATCATTCTATGCATTGTTCAAGATACTAGAAATTACACAGCCACAGATGACCACATTCTTCACACAAAAGAAATGTGTGGGAAGTCCAGCAGAAAGGATTTGAGGTCCTTCCATCCACTTTTACTATATTCATTGCTGGAAGCCTTTTCATCTGCATCTTCAAGCATCTGCACAAAAGCAAATATTAACCCAAATCATTCTGTGGCTAGACCCAGCAAGCCTGTCGAGCCTGAGAATTTAACCTGGAAAAATCTACAGAGAAAATGAAGAGTAGAAACTTGTATTCCTTTCCCTTCACCTCTTTATATATGTATATGCATTTGTGTCTATACCTCAGGCCGCAGCACGTCATATTTTCTTCAGAACCCTTTTTCCAAAATGTGCAGTTTTCATGCAGACTATCACTTCTCTCTGCAAACCTTAGCAAAAATTAAGTTTCTTCTTTTTAGCAAGATGAGGGGAAAATTGGTAGTTTTGCAAAATAGATTAGCAAAGTCAAGGTACACAGCACCAGAGTAACTGGCAGTGGTGGGTAGAAATTGCAGGGTTCACGTGATGTCAAATACCAGACTTCAGGATTTGAAGGAGTTTCGATTTTACCCCTCTCTTTTCACTTGATTAGCCTTCTCCATGACAAGCTGGATTTTCAGGTGAAGATGCTTTTCCATTTCATTGTTGGCCAACAGGTGCATTTTTGTGAGAACATTTGAGGAAAATCTGTTCAATTTTCTCAGCTGTGGGAGAAGAGCCCTGTTTACTCATTTCACTGGGTCTTGGCCACTTCCTGAAGCAGGCTGAAAAGAACTCCCCTCAGCACGAAAAGAAAATAATCCTAGTATCTTTCCTTCCTTACACACAGATAATTAAAAAGCTCCTAAATCTGCAGCTCAGCTCGGGGTGTCTGTTGTGAGGTTGCATAAGGCGCACGTCCATGTTCAGCCTGCAGGGAGTGGGCTAGATAAGGAAGTCTGAAAGACTTGAATGTCGCTCACAGTCAATCAGCATCAACCAGGAATTTCGGCAGACCTAATCGACCTTTTGTGACACCACAATGAATATACGCTCTGGGAGCCAAAATAGCTGCCTCTGGGACAATTTGCAGGAGAGATATGCATGCATTCACATCAAACGGAGCAGCTTCAGACGGAGAAGCTTAAAAGCTCAAGTGGTGAAACTTTTAATAACTCATTTCAGCTCCCTGCCCCCAACTTTTTCATTAATATTCCCACATTCTCTCCCCTTTAAATAGGAACGTTAAGTGCAAATAAATAAAACATTAGACTGATAAAATTACTTATATTTTGGCAGCAGCTGGAGGCCCTGATAAATACCTCGTGATTCTGGGTCCTGTATGAACAGGCAGCACAGAGACAGTGCTGGCTCCAGAGACAGCTGAAGTTTCTGTCAGGGTTCAAGCAGCAAGTGGGGAGGGAGGTGAGGAAAGATAGAACAGAACAGGCAACTGTATTTTCTTCCATTAGTAAACATGGAACACTTCAAGGGTTTTCACTTTATGTTCTTTGTTTGCATAAGTAAGCATTAGCTATTATTTATTGCACTATATATTGTAATTGAAGGGTCTTTGAACATGCTGGGTGTTATGAAAAACGACTTTTCAGAATTACAGTGTAGGTGCCAGAAGCTTAATACTACTTCAGACTCCTGTTTGCTATTTGTCAACAGGGGAAGAAATTTCGAAGTGTAGCTGTTCAGAAAGGCTATTAACATGACTTCTGGACTGTGGTTTTGATTATCTGAGCAGAATTTGCATAAACAAGTTGGACATTCAGTGAAAAAATTATCAAAGTAACATGGAAGAATAACATCAGAACATTGCAGCAAAAGGCACAGTTGTGAGTGTTCCAGGGTGCTGGGAGCAGACAGTTACTGTTGGTCACAGAACCTGAAAAAATACATGTGTAACCCCAGATTTTGTTGTATGTGGGAAGTTTGAATTTTTTTGCAACTTAATGCTTCTGGATGAAGAATTCGTCTTTGTGGTCTCTCTTAACTGCCCAAGTTGCACAAGGAGCCTTCTGTCCTATGGTCACTGAGAAAAATGTATATAGGCTGGTTATTGGAGTAGAGGAGAAAGTATTTGTCCTTTTGCTTAAGAGAGACATTTCTACAGACAATCTAAATGGAGTAATATATTAGAATCCTTGGTACTTAACCGTTGCTATTGCTATTATCCAATATTAACCTATAAAGAAACTTGCATCAATCTTTGGCTTCCTTTGTTAAATAAAAGAAATGTCTCCGATCACACTGTCCGTCCATTCATACAAAAAAAAATTTCAGAGCTATTTTCTCTAAAAGAATCTTACTTTGAAAAAGAGGTCTCAGCTATGTTTTGATCATTCAAGCTTCACCAAAATACATGCTCAGAATGATTTTTTCACTGTTGCCTGTGAGCAAATCTGCCATGTGAGCCCTATGCAAAGAAGTACAACCTTATGCCTGCCCTCCAGGGCAACAAAGGCTTCAGCCAGAGGTTTCATCTTCTAAAATTGCTGTAAATCTAATCATGAGACTCAAATCAGTGAAAACCCAGGCTTTGTTAGCCATACTGCTCATGGGGCCAACTTAATTTTTAATATGAGGATGAAAAAAAACTATTAAAAACCTAACTTTATACTCTGAAATTGGTTCTTTTCTGTGCCGTGTGAAAATTTGCATGTGGTTACGCTAATCTGGCCTTCCCAGTATGGGAGCTGCAAATCTTGCTTAATGGTAACCACACTTAAGAACCAGACTGTGAATGTGATCACCCCAGTGCTGAACTCTTTTGAAAAACTGCAGACATTTATTTTGGGACCTAATAAAGACTTAGAAATCCAACTCCTGGCACTTTTTTTTGGGCAGATCTTTGTCCTCTCTGTGTCAGTTATGGGTACTCGGGGGCTCTGTGCCTGTGCTGTCAGGGTATTGTAGGTACACACTGCAGGGGGCTTTTCCTGCCTGGTCCCCTTGATGCAATTCCTCCTGAATGGATTTCAGGGCTCAGCTAAAAGAAAATACAGGTGCTGTAAAGCAATGTGTCTGCCTCAGAACGGAGTGCTGCATTACTGCTTCTTAAAAAGCAGCTCCTGCAGGGACTCTGCCTCCCTGCTCTGTGGAGTCGTGGGCTTGCTGCTCACCGGCTAGCAGAAGTTTCTCAGCCCTGATCCACCAGAAAGTTCTGTGGGGTTTCAATCTCTAAGCTGCCGCGTGGTCTGAGTCTTGGGAATAAAAAAGTGGATCCTGCTGTGGTTTTGGAAGATGTTTATTCCATGGGGATGAATAGCAGAATGAAACCTGGACCCAGCTTCTCTCCTTATGTCCCTTTGGGTGAAACCCGAACCAGGGGGAACCTTGGTCCAATAGGGAGGGGAGGAGGGAGTGGTTCGGGGCAAGGGTACTTTACACTATAATGGGGGAAGGTGGCACCTGGGCACCTTGCCGAATAGGAGAGCAGACCCCCCGGGTCCACCAGGGTGATTGACAAGGTACTTGCTCCAGGGTGATACCACCAGGGGGTGGGATGGGGGGTCAGGGGAAAAGGAGCAAACCATTACAGTTTTATAAATCCTTGATTATGCACAGTAACACTGCTCCTCAGCCTGGAAAATCCCACACAGCATGTGGGATTCACTCAGCCCCTCTGGTTGGATTTCACTTTTGCCCACAGCCACTTCTGGACTCATCTCTCTGCATTAGCATGTTCTAAGCAATGAGTGACAGCTGGGTTACTGAACTGTAACAAAGGACCTGTTAGGGAAATTGGCCTCTCTTTCCCTCTGCTTCTTTCTGACCAGAGAGATACTCATTAGTTCAAGTGATATTGTGAACTTTACCATTTTAATGTACTGCCTCCTCTTTAAGGCTGCAGTAAGAAAAAATGCTGCCTTCGTTTTAAGCCTAACTATTAAAAGAACTGTAGAAGAATCACTTTGGAAAACTAAAAAAACCAAATAAACAAACAAAAAAACCCCAGCAAAGACAAAAAACCCCAACCAAACATAAAAAACCCACAAACCCAAAAGATTTCCTTTATTCCTTTTCAGAGTTAAATTGTGATTCTGAAATATCAGTAGAAAGCTGAGACACCATAGACGGCGCATTAGAGTTCATTGCTGATGTTTGAAACATCTGTTGAGAGCATAAAGCCTTTTCTCCTACAAAGATAATCCTCTGTCAAACTCAGTACATGCAACAACAGCATTATTTTGTGTGGGGTGGCAGAATAGCAGGGTGGATTCTAAAGTTGAAACCCTGTGACATTGCTTACAGCAGCTGGTTTGGGGCTGGTTTGCAAGCCCTCTTCTTTGAGTAGCGCAGTGACAAAGGGGTAAGAAGCTGCAGCATCACCAGCTCTTGTGGTATATTTGTGAATGGTCACTCCCAAAGTAAGGAGCAACCTGAACCCTCCATGGGTGAATCTTTCAGGCATGCAGTGATGCTGCAGAGCAACATAAGGGTTTGTGCCACAGCAGCAAGGGTCACTTACAGGTGTTGCACCCAAAAGTGCCAAGGACTGCCACCCTGAAAAAGGAGTGCTCTGATTTTAAACTAGTACTGAGAAGCTTGCTCGACCTTCAAAGTTGGCTCCATCAGAATAGAGAAATAAGCTTGGAGACTGGACAGAAAATATTGAGTTATCTGCTACTTGCAATTCTCTTATAAATAATGAGGAACAGGGAGAGAGAAGTCCTGTCCTTGCAATAAATCTTGAGTTGTGGATGGGTTGAAAAAAATTAGAAAGTAATAAAGAAAAAGCAACATTTTTAAGCACAGTAGATTAAAGAGAAAAACCTAACAATGTAATGGTAGAGGAAAGGACAAAACAATTTTGTAAACAAAGTAATTTTATGGAATCAAAATTAATGCCCATGTGTTTTTTTACCTGATGATTCTTCAAGTTCCTAATATGACAAAACTTGGTCTTTCTTAAGCATCTGTTTTAGAAAGCCCCACCTTCATGAAACATGAAATGAAAGTGAAAAGCAACAAGTGAAGAAGCCACTGTATTTTATATCTTGCTCAGGTGTCCAAGCCAAGTGGTCATCATGCTCCTCAGAAGAAGGTTGTCCAACACATCTATCTTTTGTTTATGTACTGCTAACAATCTAACATAAAGAAAAATTCAGCAACTAGTTTCTTCTTCCCATAGTGTTCTCTGGAACTGATATTAACAGAAAAGTAATGCATAGAAAGTTGAAGCAGATCAGAAATCCGGAGCAAGGAGACTGGAAACAGATTAAAGAGGGTAGGAAACATGAATGGTGCAAGATGTGTCTTGAGAGGCTTAGGAAGGGAGTTATTTAACAGGCTGCCCAATGACACTAGGTGCTGAGGCTCTCAGTGGCACAGTGCTAAATTCCACATAATCTGGTAGTGAACTCTCTCTCACATTTGTCTCTCTCTCATTTCTCTCCTTCTCTGTATTTAGGAAAACAGGAGGTACATCAGCTCACAAGAACACTTCCAAGAGATATTTTCCCTAAAACAGATCTTCTTCCTTAAAGGACTCGGTGCTTTAGTGGGAAGATGGCTTTTACCAGAGGGCACTTTGTATTGAAAAATATACTGAATTTCTAATATATGCTCCTAATGAAGAGAATGTCTAACTCAGCTGACACAGAGTAGATCACAGTATGTTGTTCCAGATTGTTCTAGCAAAAAATTAGCTTTACCTTTCACAGTAACTAATTGCTTTTCTACAGGGGAAAAAAATCTGTCACTAGGTTTTGAGTGAGTTTCATCAGACACACTCTCCCCATCACTGTCTCCATGGCAAAGACTGAGGTGTTCTGCAATTACTCCTTTCTCCATCACAATCTCAGTGAAACAGACAACTTAAAGCTGCTGAAGCTGAAGCAACAAGTTCAAGCAGACAAAGCTAAGTTACCACACTTTTCCTTCCCCTGATCACCATTCATGTCAATGACAGTTTCTAGGAGTCAGAGAGGAAACTTAAATGATGCAAAGGCTGAGAGAATGAATTGAAGGAGCAAAGGGAACAAGATTTAAATTTTGGAAGGAAAAAAGTTGTTATTTAGAGGTACTCTGCCACATTTCACAATTTTTTACCTGCTGCTTTAAAGAAAGGTGTAAAGTGCTTTCAATCTATTTTACGAGCACTAAGCTGCCAGCAGTGGAGGCCAAGGCTTTGTCTTTAACCTCTCAGTACAGAACAGGCTGTGGTGACCTGTCCCTTATTGTGCCAAATCATCTTTCCAAGTCCACTCATAATGTTTAGTGATGGCTCGAAAATGTAATGTTTGGCTACTGTGGAATTTGTGTCTACTTTGGAGCTCCTCTTTTTCCTGGCTTTTTCTGCTGAAACAGCAGCTTTTTTGACCATTTGTGGTGTTAGTAAATATAAAACTTCAAAAGAACGAGATGTAGGGCTATCTTGACAATTTTTCCTGAAAAATTTGGTTTCCAAAATTCAGCATACCATCTTGTAAATTATGTCTTCTGAATAGGAGAAGCAAAAGTGCAGCTATTCTGAAGATTTTAAATGCAAACAGACTGTTTCACCTCCAAAACATCCATGTGGTGAGCTGAGGTACAGTAGTTCAGGAGCCCACACTCTACAGTAATTCTCTAGGTTGGGCTTATATGGACCCAGTCGCCGTTTTCCACTAGGATGATGAAACTGGCATGAGGCATCACCAGCTTCTACCAAGTTGGACAACATGATGCATGAAATCATGAGACGTCATTCCTGTAGGAAACTCGGTGTAAAGTGAGAACTATGCAGCAGCAGGCACATGAGCTACAGTTTCAGTAACATTTCATGAAGAAAACATTTGACTTCTGAAAATAAATGCATCATGTCTTGATTTAATTGAGTTCAAAGCACTAAACCTCTTCATGTTTTTGCCAAAGCAGACTTGTTTGTACTCATGTCAAAACTTTCTGCACTGTGTTTTCCACTCAGGCCTGGCAAGAGAAAAGCCATGAGCTCTTTTCATGTATGCTAATAAAAAAAATAAAAACTCTCAAGATATAACTAGCAGGCCAAACTGACCAAACAGACAGTCGACTTTTCCTGTCCTTAGAAAGTTTCCATTGAAAATAGTATGAAATAATTACCACAATCAATAAAAGGCCACTTTTTGTTGTTTTGTTTTTTTGTTTTTTTTTCTAAGATTACCTGCAATGGAATAGATGCAACAGATTTAATCTAGCAATACCTATTAGGGCAATTTGCTGAGAGCTCTTTCAGCAGAGAATGGTGTTTCAAAACACTTCAGTTTTGGCTTTTCTTTATCCTTCACACTTTAATCCTTGCCCACATGTGCACGCCCCTATACACACCCATAAACTTTCCTTAGATGTGGACACTCTTTTATCTTGGGCCTGATTCACTTCCCAGCATGAAACTGATTTAAAAAAAAAAAACAGGAATGTGGAGGTTACGGTCAAAATGAGGGAGTCAGGCTTTTCCCATTGTTAGAGTGCCTTGCCTTCACTATGCTTTTAAGGAGAATTGGCCAAGACAGAAGTTCTGAAGCAGGGGTTTAATTCCCACTCTTCCATGTCCATGGGACAGAAGTAATAGTCTTGATCTGCCATAGACCTGAGGAAGGAGTAGGATTTTCCTCTAAGAACCAAGAAAAAAGGAGAAGAGATGCCAGCGACTCGTTCGCCATTCTCTCTCATGAGTACAGTGCCATTATTCCCATGGAAAGAGGCAAGAGGGGACTTGGGACTCATTTTCTGAAGGAGCTTGTTCACATATTCAGTGACAGGGCAACCTTCCCTACTTGCCCAGAGTGTGAAATCAGTGGGGGAATCACATAAGGATGCAACAATTTCCAGGATCAGATCTATGACAAGAAGGTCAAATTCCAATAGTCCGTAATTTAGAGCACTTTGGAAAATTGCTAAGAAAAAGTCAAGAGATGCCTGTCTGGAGCAAAGACCCAAGTGTGGGATAGCCCCTGTCCTAAAGATGTCAAAATTATTGGATTAGCATGCTTGCTTTTCCTCCATTGCTTCCTCCTGTTGCAGTGAGGATCAGACCTCTGGGCTGAACCTGGCATCGATGGCAGAAGTGGTCAATCTATGTCAATCCAGAATGGTCCAGAGCCTGGTGGCTGGGAATCTCTCAAGAAAGAAGGGTTCAATTCCCACGTTTTATCAAGTTCCTCACTTTAAGGAATCCAGTGAGATTTAAAAGGTTATGAAAGGGTTACCTGCAGCGAAACAGATGCAAAGAGAGGGGCTAATTTTAGGATGCTCCTGTCCCCAGTATTACCTGTAACCCTAAGTCTAAATCTGAGCAACCTGGGCCTTGCTGGAATCACGGACAGCAAACCAGTTCTTCCATCTCTTTCTCTGCACATGCTGAGGGTCAGATCTGTAAAGGTTAGACTTCTCAAGAGCAGGTTTTTGTCCCTGAATCCTTCCATAAAACACGTCAGGAATAATGTTTCATTTGTCTTTTATTTATTTTGTTTCCTTTTTTTTTTTTTTTTTTTTTTAACCTGGTGCACACCCCCCCCCTTTAAAATTTCATTTGGTCCACTATGAATAAAGTGGAACATTGCAAATCATGAAGTTCAAAATTCAGATGGATGCTTCAGAACTGCACATGTGGCCAGTGAGTCAGCACTGGCCAAAAGGACACTTACATACCATGCCTTTGTCTGCTTGTTGCCATGAGCCAAGAATTAGGACCCCTGAATAAACTACACCAGAATTATGAGCCACTAGTGCAGCATGACAATGCAGGCATAGTGTCTTGACAAATTTGCTTGCTCTCTGGCAACCTGAATTAAACAAGATGCAGCATTGGGGAGACATTCTTGTTTTGTGGCTTTGTTTAAAGTGAGGTTATGCTAAGGAAAGTGGTGATAAAAACAGCATTTCATGCACTAGGTTTCCCTGCTTTAATGGCAGCCCTTATTTTTACTGACACAAATAAAATCTTACTACTGTCAGCACTGTAGTCAGGCAAATTGAGTTCTGTTCCATGTTGCCACATCCATCATGAAAACACACACTCCTCCTTTTTGACCTCAGAATCGTTGTTAGTGATGATGTATGAAACAGAAAGAACACAACTTGATTGTGAGAAATTGCTTTGAACTTATATTTTCTGGCAGGTGAAAGCCTTATTTTTGAGTTTTAAATGAAGCATGTTTCGTATGGAAGTCACTGAGAGGGAATAAGTAGGAAACACTAAGAATTCATTTTACCGACTCATTTTTCAGACTGTAAGCTTACTTTAAAAAGAAAAATGGGCTAAATTTAAACTCTGATGAAGGCCCTGGACTGACAGTCCTGTGGAATAATATCCTTGAGACACTGTACTCACAACTTCTGTCACAGTGAGAGTTTCTTGCTAATTAACAGCCACTCTAAGGACCATGTTTCCCTTCCCTTCAGACTCCCATATCATGTCAGAATGCCATCCTCAGAAGTGAAGTCCAGAAATGGTGGCAGGCAAGGCCAAATGACTGTAAATGGGTGTGTTAACCTACCTGTCATATGCTCTTGTAGTGCAGTGACTTCAGGTAATAACAACAGCAATCTGTGCCTCTCCCTAGTGGCCATTTGAGCTGGGAGTTGAGCTCAGTGTTAATACAACCACATGCCTTGCTCTGGCCAGCAACCTATTGCTGGTCAGCTTGTTGGTCCAGCAGCAACGTGCTGGGGCAAGCAAGGAAACCACTGCGTTTTCATCTGTTGTCCTGATTGCTTTCTTCAGACATAGGCAACTGAAATTGTGACATTTCTGAAACCTCTGTCCACAAAGAAATTAACTAGAGATAATCAGCTTCCTCAGGGCTGATATTGAAATGATTTACAGTTACCTCACCCTGTTAGCTAGGGCTACTGGGGAATGGGGAACAAACACAAAGCTTCTCAGAGTTTACACTGAGTGGTGTCTCCAAGAAAGGTACTGCTGCCAACCATTGTAGATGAGTTGAAGGACATCTATATTTGTTGACTACTGTGAGATAATCTCTGCTTGCATGAGTCATGCAGCTGACATCCTTTGCATTAACTAAGAAGACAACACGGAGCTAAGAAAGATCAAGATGTCACAAGTAGAACAAGCACAGGTCTACAAAATAATGTGTACCTGCATGAGAAAGGGAATCAAGGAAGCTAATTTTAAGTAGAATTTGATTTCTTTGAATGATTTAATTTTTTAAAAATGGATTTCCTATTGTCTCCATTTAAACCTGCAGTATTTCTTTTCTCTTTTTTCTTCTTACCCAAATAACTACATTTACCTTATTTCCATTGGAAATTAGACTAAAGTATGCTTATAATATGGGCATTTCTTCTACACTGTGAACTACTGCAAATCACTGACAGATGCCACAGTGAAGGAGGATACAGACAAGCCTAAAATTCCACCAGATCCATTTGTGACTCCACTGTTCTGACTGTTGTTAGATGAAAGAGCAGTGGCATGTGCACTCTTTCACATGTGCACACAGCCTTGTTAAAGCCTGAAAAGGGACAGGTTCCTGAGGGAGCTATCAAAGGTGCAGGATATGTGGTTCTTCCGAGACAGGCAGTCAGCAGCCCTCCTGGGACATAATCCTTCTGACCCTTCAGATGTAATTTTATGTTGCTGCATAGTACTTCCCTTTTTACTTTTTCCCTCTCTTTTCCCCCAAGGCTTAACAAACACTGTTTGTGACTTTTGGGTAAGAAATGTTTCACTTATTCTCTCCTAGTCCAAGGAAGTAAAATTTTCATGCATTTCCACATTTTGGATACTGCTGGGGAAAAAAAAAAAAACCCTTCTTCCCTTTTTTGCCCCATGATTTATATGGCTTTTCTCCTCTGGGTTCTAGCTATGCATTATGCCTCTCATTTTCCAGCTTTAGTTTATGACCACTGAGTCTGTCTGGCAAGTGTATGCCTTACATTTGTATATTATAGCACACAGAGGTCTGCTGGTGTCATGAATCTGAGTGGCATCCTGCAGTCTTTTACAGTGTTTAATGAGCCCTTCTCAATGAATTGCATTTTTGTTGGATGTCTGGTGTGTTTCTCAGCTGTGCTGATATTCTGACCTGCTGTACAATGCTGTCATGGATGTGGATAGATAATATCTCCTTCATATGTAACCCTTCTTACCACAGACCAGTGATTCCCCAAAGAAAAATTCCTGTTGTATGGAGCTTTGGAAGATGAAATATTTGGACTTATCTGAAAGAACAAAGTACAGTGTTGTCTAGGGTACACTCAGAGGCAATGCAGCACCACCAGGCAAGGGTCCTGCCCTAGAGCTTTAACACAAAGTATCTGCTGCTGCCCTTGCCAAGAGAGCCCAAACATATTTTGCTTTCAATGTATTTGGTATCTCAGGAGGTTGAATCAGTTCAAAAGCATAAGTGTCCTAGCAATTTAACACTAGACCAAAACTTCCTGGTGTTTTCACTGGGGACTTCAGAATATCCAGGGTGTTTTCCTCATAAAACTACACAGGCAAAAGCTTGGTACCATTTGAAAACTAGGACTGAATTATCCTGGTTTTTGTCAGGAGGCAGGATGAACTCTCAAATGGGTGATTGTATTCCAGAACTAACAGCAGAACTTTTGGTTTTAGGGCAAGAGCTGTTCAAGGTTAGCTAGCAAGTTGCTCATAGCTAGACACAAGTGATTTGAGTGAAATTACACATACAGCTTAATTTTTAATAAGCTTTTAGACTTTCATTTTTATTTTACATGTATTGCCTACTATTGTATTCAAACACCATCCCATCTCTGCCCACTAGTTTGACTTTCTAGCAGAAAGAAGGACCAGATGGAGCCTATTTAAGAAATTCTGTGAAGGGGAAAATAACTTCTTAATTTTGTGGATTAAGGCAAGGGGAGGTTAAAACTTTTGTTAATGGTATCTCTAAGGTGAAGATGTTCTCCATGGTTCATTTTTCAGGACGGAAACTAATTTGGCTTTTATTAATTATGTTGCTAGTGGCCACAGACGGTTTCATTCTTTATCAGAGTAATAGTCTAGGGGAACAGTTTTTTGAAGGAAAAGGACAGAATCGTCTGCTCATGTAGCTATTAATACAAGTATCTGTGCAATTACTTTGCCTGAGAGTATCTCTGCTTGAATATCTTGGGCAAATTAATCTGCTGCACTGTATTTCTGAAACATGTTCGGGCTGAAGGTTTAGAATAAATAAATCTCATGTTTATTCAGACCTGCATTTCGAAAGCTCATTTCAGATGTTGCCAACATCACATAATTTTAAGAGTTTTAATTTGTAGAAGTTGCCCTTTTGTTCCTGTAATACATCAGCGGTGTCAAAGATGACATGACAATCATTATTGGTCTTTTCAAGTTTGCTCTTTTTCTTAGGAAGCTGGTATTTTTTATTTGGTGTTGGAATTCTATTTTCACAGTCATCCTTCAGGTATTCTGTCTAGCTTTTACCAGTCCACATATTTCTCCATTTAAACTCTTCACAGCTCATGCCAATTTATGCTGCTGCAGTGTGTTCTGTGTTGTTCGTTTGATGATATAGAGTTGTATCTAATTAGACTTTCAGAAAAAAATATTCAGGCAGAACATTATTGCTCATATTGGGTTTGAAGCATGATGTTAAGCTATTTTTCACTTGCAAAACAGGTATTCTAAGTAACAATATATTTTTCACTGGAAATAAAAGTCTTAAGTCAGATGCTACTGAGAGACACCATAAAAACAGCTTGAAAACCTGTTTTTTACTATTTTTACATTAATTTAGAAGTTCCTGAATTATGCAAATTTAAAAGGGTGAGAAATATTCTTAAAATTCACAGTAAACATTTCAGTTAGTCATGCAATACTTCTGGTTGCTGTTCAAATTGACATATTGTTTTTAATTCTGAATATATTGTTACCTCTTACTCAGCTAAACAAAGAAAAGAACATAACAATGTACATCTTTTGCCTTGTGCCATCTCCCTCCCACTTCCTAGTGGAAGTTGCTCATGTCTCATGTTCTTCCTAATTTTTCCCATTTATAAAGTTGTGCTGTGAAAAAACAACAAATGTCAGGAAAATGAATTAAGGAATGACATATGTGCAAACAGGTTGTAAAGCAGCACACCATACGCTGCTCTCGCAACTATCTTCAGCAGGTATTTGGAAAAGAGATTTGCATCTTAGATTAATGTTGTCAAAATGGTAGTCTGAAGTTTGGGCCTAAATAATTTGGGCCTAAATAATTTGTTCTGGGTCATCATCTTTGTTCTTCTCCGTTGTGGACTGTTGTGCAAAAGCACAGATAGGGCAGGGAAGTGGAGGATAGAGATGGGGTGTGTTTGCCTTCATTTGATTTCAGAAATAGTTTTTGAATTGGTAACAGGCCCAAGAAATTGCAATGAACACATCAGAGGCAATCCAGTGCACAAATCAAGCAAATTTTGCCTGTGCTCTTGCAGGCATCTGAGGGAGTTATGCACTGGAAATAGGAATATTTCCAAGTTTTTGCTGACTTGAATGCTACTTTGGAAAACAACAAATGTAAAGATTTATTGCTCTATCCATCTGTAGGTACAGGCATAGCCTGTTTCTAGGTTTGCCAAGAAAATCCAGTAGAGCAGAGCATAACGGAAATGCACGTTAAAACACCGCCCAGCTTGTTTGCACATCTGTGGGTTTAGAACTGCCAGAATAACCAGTTATTGCTTCTTGCAGCCATGATGATGCAAACCCAAATTTTGAGTAAAATCTGGGAGGCCCCTGCTGTGATGAGATCGTGCATTTGCTGAGGCTGCAGTTCACTCACAGGCTGAAAGGAGCCCGGCCACACGAGGAAAATAAAGCTCAATTGACATTTTTCTGCTGGGATCATTTGCTACCCCTTAGAGCTGCTGAACTCCAGAGCTATTTCTCTCTGATCCTGCAACAGCCATCTGTTAATAGCATGTTTATCACACTGCACTGGGAACAAGAGGGTGACAGGGTGGTAGCAGAACTGTATATATGAGGAACACGGCAGAATCATGTGCTTCCTGCTCTCCAGAGCCTGATAACAAAACAAAACAAGAATGCCATTGAGAGCTGTTGTTGCAGTGGAACAAAGCATAATAATAAAAGCTCTTCAAAGAGCCATCTGGACTGTGCTAAGGATGCTGCTCCATGCTAAATGCATGTCTTTTGGCAAGCCTGTGTTATGATAAATGTCTAGGGTTCTTTCATCTATTCCAGCAGTCTCAGGCTGGAGAGCTGCACAAGTGGACAATAACTCTTGGAGATTATCTTGATGATAATCCTTGGAGGTTTGATTGCAGACTGTGCTGACCTGGTGTGAGAGGGCTGAGTGTGAGAGGAAAGAGAATGTTCTTAATGCCTTTTCACATATTTATTTTTTGCATTTTTTTGAGGAGAAGCTGTAACATATCCTTGTGTTTTTCTATCCACATGACTAGGTTTGGAAGTGAGGCATGGGCTTGAGGAGTTTGGATGACACACTACCTCTACTTAGCACAGCAGTGAAAGTCACATAGACTGCAGTGAAGAAGAGGTTTTACTCCTATTTGTAAATGTCTGCAGAAAGACCAACAGCAACAGAGAATAAATCATCTTATGGCTTTTTTTTTCCTTCAGTGATGAAATTCAGTTACTCTATAATCCATATCTGTTGAAAAGTGACATTTTAAATATTATTGTTCTCTTACTGTCTTGAAATCAATTGTCATAAGCATTTGTTGACAGTTCCTATTCCCTACAGCAGAAATAAAATGATAAATGATGTTTCAAGCCGTTGCCTTTTTACCTTGGGCTAACTCGAACATCCCCTGTTTGCTGCCAAGCATTCAACATTGTGGTTCCAGTCCTCAGTGCTGTAGAGTCAGCTCTCTCATTCCTGCACTCTCGTGCCTCCTCACCATGGAGAACACAGACAAAGCCAAAGGAACTGGAGTGGCCGTGATACTCCCACTTCACAGCAGTTCTTGTCCTGCACACAAACTTGTTAGAACTACTGGCAAGGTGACATGAGCTGTACAAAAGGTTGTTGTGCACTTTTCAAGGGAAGCTGGAGTCAGGGCATATAAATCTCAGAATCAAGAGATTTGACAAAATGTTTGTGCTTTTGAACAACTTTTTCCTCAGATGGTTCTTCATTTCTGCCAAATGAAATTCAGTGTTAATCCAAGTCCAGGTGTGCTGTCTCGGGGGCAAGAGAAGGCCTTGGTGGGAATGGTTTACTTTACATGTCCTGCATTTGAAGAGCCAAGTGTTAAGTGCGTACAGTTGTAAGAGCCAAGTGTGAGAAAAAGATGACGCAGTTTGCCTCTACTGCCTATTTCTTGAGTTTGTGACACTGAAAGAAATAAAAATAATTTATCTCTCCTCGTCTCTTTTTAAGTAAGTGAAGCTGATGTACAAATCATGCAATTACTGGCTTTTTTTCCTCCAGACTGCCTTCCTTAAAGGGAGACATTATACTTGCAGCTTTGAAAGCCAAATATTAGTTATGAAATGAATACAACAAATTAAAAACATTATTAACATGAGAATTAATGAACCTAGAGCCCTTATTACGTCTGTCAGACATCCAGAAACCCAAAGGGTATTTGCACTGATACGAGCCAGTGACCTGAAAAGATTAAACATTGCCAGCTAATTATGATGTCCTTGTAGCAGGGATCCTTTGCATTAATACCGAGACTTTCCTTTTTTTTTTTGCCACAGAGCTTTTGTGGACCATCAGAACTACAGTCTGTGAGTGTATAGCTGCTGCCTTTTCTATCTACTGAAGAGGACATCCCTGTGCCAACCATAGTAATTGCCTATATGGGAAAGAAACATCACGAGAGCACTTAAATGTATTTGTAACAATTTCTAACTGTTGGAAGTGAAGAGAAGGAGCCAGAAACATGTGAGGAGGCAGCTGCTGTTGGCAGTCAGTCCTGTGTGCTCTGTGGGACACAGTCTGAGAACCTCTGTGTTGGAGGAGTAGGCTGGGTTGCAGTTGCAGCCTATGTTGAAAAATATTGCCAGCAGAGCTTTGCCCACTGAAATGATACCAGAGAAAAGTAAGAAAAGCTTTACTACAGAGTAAAGTAGTATTACTTAGTATTGAGTTAGTAATATCCAGTTAGTATTACTCAGTTGTGCACCTTCAGGTGTCTTGAAGCATTAGTCCAGATCTTTTAAAATCACAATTAAATGATATTTTCTAAGCTGAATGCAATGAATCCTCTCTGAGACAGCTGACGAATCCAGTAATCAAAAGAATCACTGTGTTGGAACAGACCAAGCAAAGATTTCTCTGTCATGTAATCCTCTCTCCAGTATTGTCCCGTGATGGAAGGAAAGAATATGAGAAACAGTACACATGGAAGGTGTGTCTTCCTGTCATACCCTTCATTCTTCCAGAGAAAGGAAACTTGGGAACTCAAATAATTGGCTGTTAAAATCCACCACAAACACACATTTGGTTTGTGTTCCACTCCACTGCTGGCAGCAGCAATTGCCTCCTTTGTCATTCAATTATCCTGGAAAATGTCAATTTTTATTAAATCTCTTGTTGCATTCTGCAAAGCTTTGCCCTAATCCCAGAACATTTATATAAGCTTCTGTGACGTTTCTCTTCCAGTCTGAATGTCACAGCGCTCCCTCCCTAGTCTGACGTGCTCTGTGGCCTGGCACATCCCCATTGTTCTGGTTTTGGCTGGAGTAGGGTTAACTTTCTTCACAGTGGCTGGTGTGGGGCTGTGTTTTGGATTTGTGCTGAATAGAGTGTTGATCATATAGAAATATCTTTGTTATTGCTAAGCAGGGCTTACACAGAGCCAAGGCCTTTTTTTGCTTTCCTACTGCCACATTGGTGAGGAAACTGGGGGTGCATGGAAGGTTGTGAGGAGACACTGCCAGAACTGGTGACCCCAGCTGACCAAAGGGATATTCCAGATCAAATGACATTGTGCTCAATATGTAAAGTGGGGGGAAGAAGGAGGAAGGTAGGGACATTTAAAGTGATGGTGTTTGTCTTCTCAAGTCGCTGCTATGTGTCATGGGGCCCTGGTCTCCAGGAGATGGATGAACACACCCCTGTCCATGGGAAGCAATGAATTAATTCCTTGCTTTTCTTTGCTTATGTCTATGGTTTTTTTTCTCACTATTAAATAGTTCTTCGTCAACTTACAAATTTTATTTTGACTCCCCTCCCCATTCCACTGGGTTGAGGCGAGAGAGGGAGATTGGGAAAGCAGCTGCGTGATGCTGATACGTGGTAGAATACTCCACAACTTCTGAAAGTTGTAAAGTAGGTATGTTTATTCAGTGCTGGGTGCACGGGGGAATTGCTCCTCCTAAAGCTTGAGCCTCAGTGATTTTCCTTTGGCTATTTACCTTCTGAAATATTACATATGCATTTAATTTCACAATACATCTATACATATTCATTACCTATCCCCACCTAGCCCTGCTTCACATTAAAATGAGCTAAAACATCCTCCTGTGGTTGCGCAGCCCTCTCTGGTGGTCATGGGCAGGGGTCTTTTGATGAAGTAAGAGCTCTTCCTCCAGGTGTTTGATATTTGACCCCTACTTCTGGGCAGGCGCAGTAGGAATTTGGCTGATTCCAGGTCAGTTTGTCCTGGCCAAAACCAGGACCCTGGTTCTTGCTGGCTTCTCAAACCACAAGTTCTGCTTTATTGGGTTTTTACAATATCTAAGTCCTGCTTGGCTGAGTCACCAACATACATCTTATCCTTATGACTTCTACACAGCAACCAAGCTCAGTAACTAAATTCCTATGTGCTCTGTTACAAGTTATTTCTCTACGTCTACAAAATCGCTAAATAATCTGCTTTAAAACTCTGAATTTTCATATACATAAATGTCCCCCAATACCAATGCTTCATTTCTTTCATTTTAACCTGGGCTTAAACCACAATACACTTTCAGTAGGACTTTCAGGGCTAGTCACACATCTTGTAACTAGCACCAGGAAATCTTGTCAGTTCTTCTTTTACCACCACCTTAGGTCAAAACTACCTTATTAGGAGGACTTTGAACCAAATGGGCTATCTATATTTTTTTTTTTGTAGGAATTTCTCTGAAACAAGGCACATGAATATGAACATGTGCATCACAGACCTTGTAGTTCTCCCTCTGCTGAATGGGAAAGGCAAACAGCAAACTCAGTAATAAAAGCTAATTCCCTACTCCAGAGGCAGGAGGAATTCAGTGAAGATGATAGGGACACAGTTAGGAAGAAGATGGTTTTCTGTTTATGTATGTCTGGGGGACCATATAAGCAGTGCGAAACTAAAACGAAATTCATTATTCTCAGCCTTCTTCGAACTATAGTTTTTACCTTGGCATGAGGAAAACAACACACAGGATTACATTCCTCTGATTTGTTCTGATTCATCCATACTCAATCACTCTGCAGGCTGTTTGATAAAGGTGTCATCACTGTGTGGAATGGATATTTCACAGGAGCAATAACTCTGCAGTGGGTCCCATAGCCCTAAGGCTTCTTCAGGGAGCAATGCAAAAGCTCAGAAGAATTGAGAAACCTTTGAAGAAGACCTTTAAAGAAATAGCTCATATCAGGAGTGGATTAAAAATGTTAGTGGCCCAGCTGCTGGAACAGGAGCCAGGCTAAATTACTGAAATCTGAAAACTGGTCTAGATAGGAGTGGGAAGACAGAGTGGATTTCCCAAGGCCCCTTCTATTCTAGTCCTGGACTCAGCTGAACAGGCATGTGACCTGTTATTTCCTTTTGGAAATGCTGAATTTATTGCTGGAAGGTAATAGCAGTCTGTGCAAGAAGTGCTCAGCTAAACCCTACCTTGAAAATGTCTGGGGAAGGAAGGGGGTACAGTGAGAACAAGAACTCTTTCCATGAAGTTTCCTAGAAGCTCTACAAAGCAGAGCTGGGAACGGATGGGAACACTAACCAAGTAGAACAAGACTATAGATCAGTTATCAGACTGGCAAAGAGATCTTTCCTTCTTTGGACAGATTGTTTGCTGAGGATCATTAAATATTTAGGTCATTTTTTTCTTTCTTTCTTCTCTTAATTTTTCTGTGCAATTCCTTTTAAACCTAGTGATATAAATATGAAACATCATTACGACAAAATAATATCCCATTTGTTTTCTGAAGCCAATCTTTCAGTTCTGATTAGAAAGAAGAGGTGCTGGAATTTAATATATTCAGTAGCTCTGAGAGCAGGCTGCTCTGTAGAGGCATTTCAAGGTCTCAGTAAACAAACAGAAATGTAAACAGTGCTCCTACCATTTAAACTTGAAGCTAGTCTTATATTTCCAGTCAAGGATGTCCTCAGGCTTAGCAGAGGAAGGAGAAAGAAAGAGGGATCTATCTCTTTTGGAGAGTGAAATCTCTCCAAATCTTGGAGCTATGTTCAGTGTCATAAGGGCATTTTCAACTTTAGGTTATTGCCAAATGGTCAAAATAGAATGATCATTTCCACCACCTACCTCACAATGAGTTCTGTATTCAGTGTCAGTAATAAATTAGTTATTTTTGGTTGTGAATGAGATTTTTTTCTTATGCAATTACTACAGCAAAACAATCCCTAGAAGGAAAAAGTCTGAAATGGGGTAGGATTATTTCTATCAGTACAAAGCATGGACATACTGAAATGGATATTTCTGTATCTCCATAAGCAAAGTGATAGCATTGGGCTGATTTTGAGAAGGGTTTAAGTTGTATAAACATGGGACTCTGACCCAAGTGAGTGAGGCAATAGAAGGAGGTGTTGGATGACATGGGAAAAAATGGGAAAACACAAAATCATTACTGTCTTGAATGTAAAGAGAAGTGTGTATGCAAGTCAATGAATCACAAACATCAAGATGCAGGAGCAAGACAAAGAGCTGATTGGAAAATTGGTTTTTTACTTCTGTATTTTCTGGAAGAAAATGAAAAAAAAAAAACTTGAATAAGGATCATTGTCTGAGAGTTTAACTGAAAAAAATTGAACAACTTACCACATTTAAACAAATTCTGGCTCTCACTATTGACAAACAATAAATAAAAACTAACATCTGCCCCCCACCTCTACATTTGATGAGAAATTAACTTTTCCACAGAAATGCCTGTGCTAATAGAAAAAGCCAAGGCAGGGGGACAGACCACAATGAATAAAAAATTCATACACTGTGGGTTTTCCTTTCTGCTACGCTTTCTGAGACTGGAATAGTTGCTTCCTAATCTTTCTTGAGGTCCAGATCCAGAGCATAGTGTGGGGATTAGCAAACAGTCCTAAGAATCTTTTCTGTGCTCCTGCACTGGGTGTGCACAACACTTATACTCCAACAGGTATTGTTCAGGCCCTCAGGATCTTCAGAGACCCTCTGAAACCCACAGCAGAGACAAAGGTGCCTCAAAGCCGAGCTGTACCTGAGCCTGGCAAAGATATGATTCCAGCAGTTCCCAGTGATGATGCTGGTACTCAAGGAGCACATCTTCCCATTGCAAACCCTTCTCTTAAGCGGAATGCTTTCTAGGGAGGCTCAAGTAGGCCATATTGAGAATATATGGGTTAGTTCCTGCCCAGCTAACACCCAGAAACAGGGTTTCTTTCCCAGTTTTCAACATTTTCTTACTACTGAAGTGAGATAAGAACCTCCAGAGGTGATTTGCTGCATCTGTGAACAACATTTTAAGACAAGCAGGAAGAAAGTCCTTTTGAGAAACTTCAACATAGTTTGCACTGCATGTTTGCACAGCAAAACCCTGCTAAAGTAAATCTCACCTATATTGTTGGCTAACTCCTCATGTTGCATTCCTTGGATTTACTAAGTCCATGTGTTGCACTCTCTGTTCAAAATTAGAAAAATGCTCTTCACACAGAGGAACAAGCTCCCTTGGTCACAGCACCAAGCCTGACAGAGTTCAAGAAGTATTTGGACAATGGTCTCAGGCACATGGTGTGACTCTTGGGGTTGCCCTGTGCAGTGGGACTTGATGATTCTTGTGGGTTCCTTCCAACTCAGTGTATTCTGTGATTCTGTGATTGACATGGTTCCCAACCTCCAGGAGCCCAGAGCATCCTCCCCCAGCTCTGCAGCTCCACCACACACCTGTGCCATAGACACAGCCTTTTGGCCATCTCGGCAGATAGGTTGTCAGCCTCATCTCCCCCTGTTGTAGGGTCTTGTTCATCCATATAGGCTGAATTTGCAAATGTTCACGTTCATCTGTTGACTTCCAGAATTAGAATGAACTGGTTTTTGTAAAGAAGTGCTATATTCCTGCTCCTCCTCTGCTTCCAAGTGACCCACTAGCCCAGAAGGGTCAGGTCTGGAATGCATCCTCATCAGCTGTGATCTCCCTCAGAAAGCTGAAAATCATTCCCCCCTGCCAACAGCAAGAAAACAGGCTGCAGCTTTGAGGCAAGCTCCTGTTTGCATAAGAGTAAGCAGTTTCCTGCTATGTCAATAGGAGGCAGAAACATCTCTTGTCCAGTGAAAAGCAAAAAAAAAAAAAAAAAAGAGAGTATTTCTTGGCTGTGACTGTGTCATAAACACGCTGCAAGCACCTCTGGTGAGCTGGGCATAGTGAATGGAAAGCAACCATCCCCCATGCTCCCCTCTCTCCCAACATGTCTGTGCCCACCAGGTGTGTGACGCAAGAGAAGGCACCAGGTCTTAATTTTCCTCTCACAGCGGTTTTACAGGACAATGAAGTTATTCTTGGTTGCAGTATTGGTCCTGTGGCTTGTGACTGAGTAGTGTTCTGCAAGGATTCTTTTTTTTAATCACTTCATAGTTAATGGGGTGGTTTCAGAGTGTTCTTGTATACGGTGGCTGAAGTCTCATTATATATTTAAGTGCAATTACTGCCTTGGTTCCATTCTCACACAATGTCTCTCCTTAGGACTGCAATTCCCCCATTCCCTTTTGTCCTGTTTGCTGAGCGAAACCAGCAAAGAGGCTAGAATTGCTACTAGATGTGCAGTAGCCCCTTGGAGCTCAAGATTCCTGTAAATTTAGCTTCACCCCTCCCAGGTGTGAAATTGCTTGTTATCTCAAGTTGGGTATGATCCTGGGAGAATGGAGGGTAAAAAAGAAACAGCCTGGAGAGGTGTAAGACAACAAGGAGGGAAGAGATGACGCAAACTGGTTGGCACTTGGGAGTAGTTAAAACAAGATTGAGGAAGACAGGAATATATATATATCTATATACACACATAAAATGGAACCATAGACTTATAGAGTTATTTGGGTTGAAGGGACCTTAAAGAAGCTCTAGTTGCAATGTCACTGCCTAGGGAAGGGAAACCTTCCACTAGACAAGATTGCTCAGAGCTCCATTCAACCTGGCCTTAAACCCTTCCAGGAATATATATTTACATGTTTCTTCCCAGGGAATCTCATGATTTTAAGACAAATCTTGTGGACCCTGCATGTAAATATGCATCTGAAAGACTGACACAGAAAGCAAAGCAGTTTGGAAGTATTACTAATGTCACAGAACAGCAACAACAGCAACAGCAACAACAAATTGACAAGACTGAGATAAACCCATCATTTTTGCTTTAAGTTACTGATTGTCTTATGTAAAAGGTACCCTGTAATTCCAAGAGTTAAAACTTAAACTAATATACAGTCTCCAATCTAACACGATTTTCTCTGGCCCACCTCAACCATACCTGAGAGCAGATTCCCAGCAATGCTTACCACAGAGGCAATTCCCAACCTCTTTGAAATTAAAAGGTTGCTATAACAACACAATGCATTTGTTTCCATATAGCTTTCCTTTGCTTATTTCTCATCATCCCTTTTTAAAGTATCAGTTGCCGTAACAACAGAACATAGTATCTTAAGTGCATCTTTCATGTATATTTATACATTATAATTAAAGGTATGGGATTGGGTCAAGCTTTGGGTTGGTTTAATTCAAATCTCTTCCATGAAACATTACAACACTCCCACTAGAAGTGAGAGTGAATTCAGCTTTGTATTGACACTGCCCCTTGCAGCTGTAAATATACTTAATTTTGTAATGCCTCCATTGTTAATTAAGTGTTGATGAGTCTTCTAAGTTATAAGCTATTGGCATGGCTCACTCTTTGGGTCTTTTTCTATGTAGTGATTTCTATTAATTACAATTGTGTTCCTGTTCTTATTTGCTAAAGTGATCGCTCTCAGAGGAATATGAGACTTTCCTGAGTGAAGCAGAGAGCTGAAACAACCCGCCTGCTATCCTGCTTTTTCAAGGAGACCGACAGGCAAGCTCTTGGCTCTGCATTCAGCTTTTTCACTGCTATAGTGGTGTGACCCAAAATCACCTTGAAAAGAGAATGATGTTTCTTCATGCAGATTGAGCTATGTCCCTGAATCTTCCTTGTACACAGGAATATTCAGAGAAAGAGGTCATGACGAGCTGGAACAGAGCACCCAGCTCCCACATGCTGCTGTTCTGGCTGCAAAGTGCTGTGAGTGAGAGCACCTCCAGGTCACTTCATTCAGAACTCTATTTGTAAGTAGAGCAAGCACCACCCTCCATGGAACACAGCCCATATCCTGTCTGTTCATTTTGGAGCTAGGGAATTCTCCAAGGACACATTATAGGGCTCACTCACCTAGAAGAGGACTCAGAGAGGGATAAGCACAGGAGGAAGCAAGGAAGACACTGTGATAACTGTATCTTTCATTATGACTGTGTGGACAGTTACTATAAAAGGAAAGCAGGGATTTCTGGTTTATGGCCAATATCAATACTTTTTCATGGAGAATATTTTGTGATCTGGAGTGCCTTGAGTTAAGATATAAGGCAAAAGCTGTATGAAAAATGAGTTATAGAAATGATCTCTTTGACCTCCCTGCTAACTGTTTGTATGAGCATGAAAATAATCATTGAGGAGAGGAATAGTAAAAGATAGAAGTACTGATACTTTCAATTTCAGTCTTTTAACACTGACACAGAGTCATAAGTGCAAATTACTGCAATCACTGTTCTGAGTGACTAGGTCAGGTTGATGCCACACTATTCACATATACTTTTTTAGAGAGAGCTCTGCTCTGGATACCACAGATTGTAAGGATGACAGGCTATCAGTTCTCTGCATGCCTATCAGAGAGATCCAGAGTCCCTGCAAAAACCCAGCTGGAGCATTCTGTGATTATCAAATTGCAAAGGATAGGTCTTTGTTATTTCTATTCTGCTCTTTTTCAATAAGCCAGTAGGGCTTTGACTGAGGTATAGGACTTTGACTGATTTATACCAGCCCTTCAGTCCTTGCTCCAGCAGTTTTCAGTGTTTCCCTTGACACCTGCAGGTTTCCCAGGCAGCTGCAGTTCCAGCTGCAGATGTGGTACAGCTACCCTCAGGAACACCCTTGGTGTCTTTACTCAACCATGCCACCACAGGGTCATAGAACGGGGCATCTTGAGGATGCCTGGATGAAACCCACCATTAACCCCAAATGCCACCTGTGGGATGTCTCTAGGTAAAATGGAGCCATAAAAATAACCCAGTCTTAACATGGACAGCACTCCGAGAAGTAAGATCATCCACTAAAGGTCTGTAAATTTATAGGGATTTTTCAGACACTTGTTTAGTCTCCTACTAGACTATTCAAAAATTTAGGCACACCTTTATCCTTGTCAAACCCATATTAGTCATACAATACTTGGGCTGTAATGCTTTAGTGGGTACATCAATTCTTCAGACTACACTATAGAGTTGGTGCTTCCTTGTATTACAACCCATATCGAGGTTGGTATTAGAGGATTACTGAGAAAACTACAAAGCATTCCCACATCACTTCCCTGAGCTGTTGGCAAGAACACTTTCAGTAGCAGATTCCCTAACAAGACAGATGGATCTGTCCATTAACATGATGGTTACAGATCTGTGACTTTTTATTAATAATAAAAAAAAAAAAATTGTGTAATATCCTCTCCTTCCCCCCCCACTCAGATTGGCAGGACCAAGGGCTCTTTCATCACTGTGGTTAGTACTTCTGCATCTGTTAAGCTGAGCTTGATCCTGGAGGTCATTAGCAAAGGGAAGCAGCTGATGTAATCAGGTTATGCAGTAAAGATCTATGGCCATATGTGACTAATAAATGGTTGTAAGCATGCACCAGACATATAAGGAGTTCAGAGATTTTCAGGGAGAGAGAGAGTGCAGTGTCTGATAGTCTAAACCCCTACTGGGGTGTGGCAGGACAGTGTGGCTGCAGAGCTACAGTGCAGTGTCCTGGTCACTGCAAACTGCTTGACGAAAGGTGCTTCATTCTGATCACATGCATTCTGAGTATTTGTCAGTCTTGGTCATACGGCCATCTCTGCACTTTGAGTGTAATCCATGTCCAGCAGGAGAAGGCTGCTCTTGAAGAGAAGGGGAGCCAGGAGTGGTGGGAGCAGGGCAGAAAGGACAGTGGCCTCACAGCAAGATCATGGTCCCCCAGTAGTGAAGCAAAGCAAGGAGAACAAGTCTAGTGAGGGTAACCAGGATCATCCTCCAGCGCAGCAATCGTAGTGACAAGGCAGGTCCAAAGCCAAACCAAGAGGATAATTCAGCACAGCAAGGTCAGGATTAGCAAGATATGAAGATCTATATAAGTGTACTTACAGTAAAGCTAAGGAAAGAACAAGTGCAACAATTTAGATATGAAATTGAGTTCAGAAGAAAAGGAAATAGCAGAGCCTTTACTTGTCGTCACAGTGTCTTGGGTTGCAATGCAAGATGTAACCAAA
>VZSR01002340.1:270209-407412 GCA_013398615.1 Brachypodius melanocephalos
CTCCAGGAGGATTTAACTGGGCTGCTACCCACACCCTGACCAACAGAGTGTGAGGTTGTATTCTGACTCTGTCAATGTTTTCCTTTTTTTTTGTTTGCTTTTTTGTACTACATTTTAATTTTTAATATCCCTAGTAAGGAACTGTTATTCCTATTCCCATATCTTTGCCTGGAAAGTCCCTTAATTTCAAAATTAAAATAATTCTGAGGAAGGGGGTTTACATTCTCCATTCTGTCTTTTTCTGGCAGACACCTTTTTCCAAACCAGGACACAGAGCTGTTCAAGGTTTGGATGCTTTTCCTGCTTTTGAAATGCTAGTCTTTATCAGTGGCAGACTTTTCATCCTGATGCAGAAATGTTCCACAAATAATCAAGAACCATTAATTTGGCACAGCTGAGTGTTGGCCCTCAGGCAAAAAGGAAAAAAGTGAAACCTACATAATGAGAAGAACTTCAGTGATGGGAATGGTAGGCTGAAAACACTTTTGGTTCTGACACCAAGAAAAAAAAGCAAGTTCTGGAATAGACCATAAACCAGTTGCAGGAAAGTTTGCATCTTGCTATGGTAGACATCTGGGATACGTGTCACAACAGCTCGTGTCAGTCTGAAGTCCCTTGAAAAGATAAGCCACTGTGTTTGCTCATTGGATGCAAGTGGAGGTGAATCCACAATCCACCTGATTCTTGTGATCATGTGCTGGAGCTTGAGCAATCTTTTCTTCTTAAGTACCTCCTTTGTGTAGAGGTGCCTATTTTAGTGGCACAGCTGAGCATCTGGTCACTTTTTTTGAAAGACTGTAGCCCTGTGGAAGAAGATGAGAAGAAACAAACTTGCAACAAATCTGGGAAATACGTAAATTCTATAAAACTGATTAAATAAGTGAAGACAGACATTTCTTCCTGATTCTGAGTTGATCAGATATGCTGGGAAATGTGACCACTGTTTCTTAGGATTTGATCTGTGGCAAGAAAGTTAAGACACAGAGAAACTGTTTTTTCATGTGCTTGGTCTTCATATTTGTGGTCTATTTTTCTAGGCAAAGAACGTTCGGTATGTATGTGTCCACATGCATATGTGCATATATCTGTTTATCTATCTCATATAGCTAAGGAGATCACAGTGTTATTGAGTTTGAAGGTACTTCAGAAGGTCATCTGGTCCACCCTTTAAGTAGGGCTAGCACTGAATTGAGACTGGGTTGTAATATATTCTCTGCCTTCCATTCAGAAGACAGGAAAAGGTAGTTCATGTGCCAGCTCTTTAAACTTTGCATTTCCAGCAACTATTTGTTCAGGGCAACTCCTTGGTCACCTGTAGAGCCCCAAACAAACAACAGAGTAGCTACTCTTCAGAAAAGCAAAGCTAAACTCTCCTCAGCAGCAGAAGAGGCATCCTTGAATTATGCTGGGTGTTGTAGAAATGTTACTTGTCATTCAGCTTCTCCTCTCCTTTCTCAGCTTGTGCAAGGAAGGGGAAGCGAGGGGGGAAGGAAGGTGCTGGGCTGTGCATTTGAGGAGATGAGATGAAAATGACCTTGTCATCATCTGAAGTCTGCTTTGAGCAATGCTGTGTATCCCTTAGAGGTGGATTAGGTTTCCACTGACAGGCTCTGAGAGATAGAATTTCCATTAGAATTAAGGGAAGAATATCTATTAGATAGATACAGCTCCTTATCTGCACCTTGTCTCTTCCTCAAACTGTCTGTGTGCTATCTCTCATTCTCCTTGCCTGCTCTCACAGTTCCTCTGCTCATCGGATTTGTCTTGCTCTCTTCACCTCTCCCTGGGCTCTTCCTGCAAAGATAAAATAGTTGCTTTTGCCAGACATGCAGTGGCATTGCTTGTCCTTCAATTTCTATCTTCATCTTCCAAACAAGGGGCTTCTGCTGCAAAATGACTGGACCAAGCTGCATGCAGACTGTGCAAACCCACAGCATGCCTCTGTTTCCAGCAGACACTGTGAACTGCTGGGGGAACTTCCTGTCCCAAAATCATCCCAGCTCTCAACCCAGCACCATTAAAACTTCCTCAAATGGGGCCAACAGGTAAATGTAGGTTTGCACTCTGATATCACACAGGGCTCCCAGCCTTGTTATACAAGGTCACTTATTAATGCCAAAGCAGAAGGGGCCCTGAATCCTGAAGCTTTTGCACTCTAGTTGAGAGCTGTACTGGAAAATAGAAGTGGCCACAAGGACATATGTAACTACCACTCAAAGGCATATTCTTATTCCTGCAGTCTCAGAAGAGTTCTTCACTAGCAATGTTTCTTGTGCATGGAATACTTTTTCCATGTCAGAGAATTCTGTTGCCACCAAACCTAGGAAAAACTGATTTTACAACAGTACCTATAGCTGAACCTGAATAACTTAACCTTCGAAATTTCATGCAAAACAAAAGGTATTGTTTTTACTCCACAGAAAGCCAAGAACCAGTGAAAATTAAACCACTAGTGTCCTGACTTTTGTAATAAAACACTAAGATGCCAAATAAAAAATTGTATCAAATGAAAAATACTAATGTTCACTCAGGAAAGAGCCAGGGGAACACTTCTCACACCTAAAAAAGAAACTCTCCTCTAAATTGACCTATTTGGGTAGAATCTCAGAATCTAGAATATTCGCCATCACCACCACTTAAAATTGTTCCTGTGAGGACGTTGATGTCTGCATTCATGTTCCTGTGAAAGTCAAAGTGCATTCTGAATAACTGTGAATTTACAGAGCACCACACACCAGTCTGCACCTTGATCTCTTTCTTACGTCCACAGGACCCCTCAATATATCTATGCTTGATGGAGCAGTGGGCTACAGAATAGCAAATATCATCAGCATTGTTTCAAAACACCACATTTTCTGAAGTCTTCCTACTGGGATTGGCAACCATAAACATAGCAATGTTTTATAGTAAATATCCAGTCATGGATATTTATGCGTGGTAATTCTGACAAGCTGGACAGTTGTTTTGCGTTTGTGTTCTCCAGCCACTGGCAAAATAATGTCTACCCTACCTCAAATCTGTATGTTTTCATGACTAAGATTAATTCCTGTGCAGCTCTCATAGTCCCTCAACTCTCATTTTGCACTGATCTTCCAGAGATCTTGTCTTTTTAGAACTGGGAGTTCCTTGAGGAAAAAAAAAAAAAAAAAAAAAAAAAATATATATATATATCTATATATATATATATATATAAAAGCAGTATCAGTGATGCAAAAAGCTGGAAACTTGAAGGCAAAAATACTTTCACATGAGAGAGAACATTCAGATAATTTTGCAGTAAAAGAGGATGCTGCATTAAACACATCATTGAAACCTCTTTTCTAAATACAAAGCATATTGCACTGCTTTCTCATTTGCACTGCAATGTTCAAAATTCATTAAAGTTTTCAGCCAGGAAAGTTTGCCAGTTCGTCTCTCCATTATATACCTTTATGACTCCTCTCTTTGTTTTTCCAAAACAAGCATGGCTTTGGTACCATGGATTTGTTTCCATGGGTTTGGTAATTGACCCTCATCCCCTGGAAGACTTTTCTGTCAATAAGAGACAATTAGGAGTGCCAGCCTATCCTGCTTTGCAAAGGAAAACTAGAAATACCTGTGGGTGAACATTCCATGTTCATAACAAGGCCTGGCCTCATCAGCTGCATGGATTGAAGCAAATGCTGCAGATAAAAAAATATCCTCCAGCTCATCCATGATGAGTCAATATGGACATAAGTTGCAAGTATGGGTATTTTATGATGTTTATTCTAGCTGTAATGTTATTCCCCCATCCTCTTCCCACAAAGTCTTATTGGTACCACAAGCTAATGTCTTATTTCGGAGGGGAAGAGCTATAATACTGGTTTTTAAATACAATAATACCTTTATTGAAAACACATCAGATTGAGCCATTATACAAATGCCAGAGAGAGAATCTTAATATTCACAGGCAAACCTTACAAATGAAGCAGAAGACTTACTTGTGGCATGCTGTCTCCAGATGCATTGATTGATTTTTTGTGGTCAGAGGAGCAGGAGACTCCATTGTGCCTCTTGGCCACTTTTGGCCATTTTTGTTGTCTTGCAATCAAAGGGATGGAGTATTTGCTTAAAGCCATGCGATGTGACAAGTAACATAAGAGCAAACAGGGTTTTCAGGATTTCAGTGAGCAATGCTAACCGAAAGGACATATCTGAAGTACTTTGTACTTTGTAGCATCTCAAGGGCTGATGAGTCTCCCTGACAAGAGATTCCTTATGCACAGAAGAGCCACACAGTAGAGATCAACTTTCATTTTCTTCTGCCACCTCTGAAGCTATGTTGTATTTGGGATACTTTTAACTTGCTGAACTTTTATTTCATTTGCAATCGACTACCAAAGCTCCTTCAGGCTGTGAAACACAGCGTGGTGTAACCTTTGCTCCAGGAGTAAGGGAAGAAGGGTGTAATCAGCCCTTTTGACAGCCTTAGGAAATGCCAGGAACAACAGAGTCTGGCTCAGTTAGCTAATTAAAACGTAGTCTCTGAACTATATTTTTATCCTGCAGATTTCCCCCAGAATTTAAAGTATGTCACTGTGGGCAAAAGGCCCACCAGTGCTGCAAGAGAGGGTCTGTCACTGGTGAGATGGAAGCGCTTGGCTAAAAATCATTCAGTAATGTTATCTTAGTAGATTTACAGCCTGACATTATGACCTCGTCTACAGTTTAAAATAGAATCTAAAACAACATCAGGAACATGTATTTTCCCAAGAGATGTAAACAGGACAAGATAAGTGCATACTGCATCAGAGGGAAAGGGAATTGGCAGGTATTACCTGGCCCTATAGACAGTCTCTGGTGTTGCTAATATTTTAGAGAAATTCAGTTACTTGCCTGGGAAAAATATTTTTGAGAGTTGCTATTGATTTGGAGGCTTGGTTACAAGTTTTTTAACATGTAGGATAGCCCTGAAAATGCAGAGCTGCTTTCCTTAGAATATGCCAGGAAGATAAGGAAGAGATAAATGTTTTGACCCCACCCATCATTTTTAGTTCTTGTGGTGAACAAAATGCAGTAACAGAGAACCATAACTTTGCCAAATATTTTATGTACACAAGATCCCCAGTCCATAGAGGGATAACCATTGGCCTTGAACCTTTCTATTTCTATATGTCTAGGGAAAATGCTAGTGAGAGCTTACTGTTCCCATCATCATTAAAGGCTGATAATGTTGTGATATTCTTCTCTCAGTCTTTGTAAATCATGCCTCAGATATCTCTGTCTTTCTTGCAGTGGAAAGACAACTATAACTTCGGTTTAATCAGTGAGACAACTTCAGCTTATGGCTTGTTGCCTTACAGTAACAGTGCAAAGCAGCCAGAGGACATTAGAGAATCTGGCCTTATATATCAACTGAAAAGGATGATTTAAAGGTCTGAAGCTAGCACAAACACCACGGCTATTAGATCCATCTCTGGTACCCTAAGGTTAAAGATATTACTCTTTCAGATTCTGTCCCTCCAGGTCTCCTTGAGACCAAGGCCCTCCTTTGCTGCTGTGAGGGTTGGACAGATCTTGTGCTTATGTCAGATGGACATTCAATAGAGAAAGCTCTGAGGGCTCTGAATTCCCATTAGTGGTTTGTAAAAAATGTAGAGTGTAATCTGTGCACAGAATTAGCTCAGCAAAGCCCACATTACGTTCTCAAAATATAGATTAATTTCTTTATCTTTTAAGAGTCAAATTGCAGTGTGTGAAAGCATAATTTGTTTTCAAAATGCAGTTTAGCTCAGTTTAATTCAATTCAATCAACATGGTCTAAACCAGAGTGCTTTGTGTGGAAGCCTAATGCAATATTTTATCTGTTACAGTACTGCAGACTGGGGTTTATATTTTGGGATCTGCTTACCGCTGTCTTTGCACATCCTGACCCATGGCACATTTCACATGAGCATCACATTACTATAAATCAGCCTCAGGCTTAGCTATGTTCTGTCTAATTATACTAACTTAGGAAAGCTTCATATAGAAAATTGCATTCTCCCTGTCTTCTTCCTTACCATCACCCTTAATGCTCCCAAATATCCCCTAAGTTAAGGAAGGTCTGGAGGAAGAGGAGTCTGGCCAGCTGTGCAGCAGCTGGTTCTTGCAGGCCATGTCCCCAGTGCCCAGGTGAGCAGAAATTAATTTTCTGTGCTGCAGAGGCTGCACAGGATCCCAAAAATGACACCAGGGATCCAAGAAAGCAAAAGACTAGATTCAAGTGGCCCCTCCTCAAAGGGCTCAGATTTCTGACTGTACTCAGCCAGGGTCTACTGCCTGCCATTTTGTCTGATTTTCATACACAGATAATTTCCTCATAGAAGTAAAATTTTTAAAAGTAACCCCATTTTGCACAATTCGGATCATTTTGAGCATCAAAGTTTGAAGTCTTAGGATTAAAGTTTTCATTGAAATCACATGGTATTTGTGCAATTAAGGAGAAGTAAATCCTATTTAATCCACCAGTAATTCCAATGATTTATGTTGTTTCAAAAAACTCTTGGTAAATTTCACCAATAAAAAATGCTGGTCCAGAATTAAACTGGACATGCCAGAAGATATTTCACATTATTTTTGTGATGTTTGTTTGTTTGCTTAAAATTAAGGAAACCAAACAACATTTGAAGTGCTATATAATACAAATTCAAATCTTTTATTTTTGTTTAGTCAAAGCTTTTCTTCATATCATCAGATGTCAGGCATCAGAAGGTTTCATTTCTGATGCTGAATATTTCTACATATTTCTACATATTTCTAAATATTCAGCATCAAGTGATTCTCCTCCTCTGCTTTGCTCTGCATCCGGGTCTGGGGTTCCCAACACTAGAAAGACGGGAACCTGTTGGAGTAAGTCCAGAGGAGACCACTAAGTTGATCAGAGGGCTGGAGCTCCTCTCCTGTAAAGACACTGGGACAGCTGAGGCAGTTCAGCCTGGAGAAGAGAAGGCTACAGGGAGACATTATTACAGCTGTCAGTAGCTAAAAGGGGCCTACAGGAGAGCTGGAGAGGAGATAGGACAAGAGGTAAAGGCCTTGAACTGAAAGAGGAGCAATTTAGATTAGATTTCAGGAAAAAATTATTCCCTGTGAGGATAATGAAGCAGCTGAACAGGTTGCCCAGAGAAATTGGGGATTCCCCATCTGGAAGTGTTCAAGGCCAGGTTGGACTGGGCTTTGACCAACCTGGTCTAATGGAAGGTTTCCTGACAGGGCAGGAAGGTTGGAATTTGTTGATCTTTAAGATTCCTTCCAACAGAAGCCATTCTGTGAGCCTATGACTGTAAAAGAATATACCAAGTTTATAATCAATGTTTAAAATATAATAGTGAAATGGTCTAGAGCTATTTTATCATTACCACAGCTTAAATTTCTAACCCAAATAATAAGAAAATTAGAAGTTGTTTCAAAATGAAGTATTGTAATATTACTGCAAAAGTATTTTTAAATAGCATTTTTACCTTATAAAAAAATGCCTCTTTTTTGTCCTGTCTTTCCCTCTGTTCCATTAGATGATGTTCAATTCTGCATTTTCTTATGAGAAAATTTTGGATCACAAAATTTCTACTCAGTTCTGTTGATTAGACTTTCATGCACACAGTTCAGTTTTTGTCATTTGAAAACTGAGATATTTACTGACCTCTGGTATTCAGTTTTATCTTGCTGGGGAAATTAAAGGAGGGTAATGAGTCAGGCAGGGAAGAGATGGAGGAGTGAGAAAAAAAAAATATAACCCTGCCAATTTAACTCTATTTCAGTGTGGTTTAAGATTCTGGTTCAATAGAGAAAAGAGCAGGTATTTTAGGATTATGTGTTCCAATAAAAATATGAATTAATATTTCTACCAAGCCTGTGCTTTGCATTTCTCATTATTTTTATTTTGATCAAAGGAAAAACATAACTCTAGCACAGAGCAGGAATAAAAGCTGTCAGATTAAAGCATGTTCAAGCAAAATGTACTGGACGTAGTGTTAGTAGTGAGCTTACCATGTGACAGTATTTCCATATTACTCATCAGAGCCTTTTGGAAATTAAGCCATCTTTTTGCTATGTGTCCTTTAAGCAGCAGAGCAGGAAAATGTTATATTAACCAGCATTTGCAAAAGTGTGAAAGAATTCAGTGGCAGCTGGGGGCATCAGGCAATGGATATTGCTGAACTTTGTTGAATATAGTTGTAGAGAGGCAGCTACAGTGCAGAGAAGCCTCCTGTGTAATCACTTCTGACATCAGTTAACTTTTCCATTATCATCACTTCCAAACATCCTTTCAGCCTCTTTCTTGTAGACATAGAACTTCCTTTTGTTTCCAATCCATTGCAATTTCATGTCATGCTGCTGCAAACAAATGTGAAATCAATTTTGTGTTTTTCAGCTTGTATGCTCCTTTTTGTTAGGCATCAGCAAAGCTAACATCAATTCCAGGGTGGTTCAACCTTATTTCAAATATTCACCACGTAGAGATTGCACTAGGCTCTGTAAAAGGGGCGTAGAAAGTAGCCTGGAGGTGGTAAACACATTGAAGCATCACCTGAATGCAGTTAAGTAGTACTATTAATAATTCAGAAGTCACTCCAGACCAGACCAGGAGAATTATTACAGAGAACACCAGAAGGTTTCCAAGGTACCTCAAATTTAGGTTCTGTAAGACCTAAAATAGCTAAAAAATACAGAGTGAAGAATAGATGTCTATGACAGTTACTGTACACCTTCTATTTGGTACTTGTCCTTGGCTTTTCGGTGCTTTCCCAGACATCATCAGACAGATAATGGTGTGAGAGAAGATGCAGAAACGAGTGACAACCAGAGTGCAGAGCATCTTTCAACTACCTTAAGACAAACCCCATCCAAACTTAAACTTGGTTTACCAAGAAAGGAGAAAGAGAAGATGTCAGCATGGAAATGTTCTGTGGGAAGTAACCAGCCATAGACATTTTAGGTGAGAAGGTCAGACTACTCAGGTACACCCAGTTTAGTGGAAAGAAAAAAGTTGCCCAGCATCTTTCAAAAGAGAAAAATGTATTCTCGTAGGGTTTTTTTTTGTTTTGTTTGTTTTTTGTTTTGTTTTGTTTTCTTTTAAGTCATATCTGGCAGGACATTTAGACATGTCCTGAGGAGTCCGTTAATGAGTTTTATCCTTCCTGCCATCAGGTTTTGATTTTCCTTTTTAATTTTTAGAGCTATAATTTCAGTTTTGCTGATGTGCAAAACTCTGAGTGCTTCTTACTCTTCCCCTTCTTACATACTCCCTTTGTCTCACCTTTTGTCTCTAAGACACACATACCATCCCCCACAAACACACACCTTTTTGATCTATTTTTCTTCTGCACTGACACCTCCTTCACACATCATGCATCACTGAGTTCCTCTGCTCAGCTTTGATTTCCAGTACTCTTCCATCTTCCTTCCTCTCCCCAGCTCTGAAGGTCCATTCCTGAGAAGACCACAGGCTAGGGTCTTCCAGCCTTCTTTTTTTTCCTTTCTGTATAAGAAGAATTCTTCTAGATTGGTCAAACAACACTTTCCTAACTGCTCTCCAGATTAGGAAGCTACTGAATTCCATTCCACTCTGAGGAGGCAGGTTTACATGGTTTTCAAGTCCCCATTACCATTATTGTACTTTATGCTAAGCACATGCTATTGACATCATAGCTGTCATGTTTACTATAGAATAGTAGAAAAAGAGAAAGCTCCCTTCTCTGATTTACAGGATATTGAATATACTTGAAATTTAATCAAGAACACACTTGTAATGAGGCTGAAAATGGCTTGTCAAATGCTAGCTGATGATTTCTTAATTGAAAACAACGATAAATCTTCTATATGAGACGTAAGAATATTTTATTAAGGTATCAGTGTGGGACCATGTAGAATACATAATGGAAAACAAGAGGAAGAAAGCAAAACTCCTGCCCTACCCCCGCAAAAATGGCAGAAAAATCTTCATGTTAATTCTATTTTTGTAAACACTAACAAATACCAATCTAAAGTAATAAACCAAGCATGACCAGTACCTTAGAGGGACTACTCAATAAATTGCTGAAGAAACACTGCCATTCTTTGTCTGATGTTATTGCTAGAACTCAGTTCTTGTTTTTCATGCCTTGCTTCAGCCGTGTGGAAGCTCAGTGGCAGCCCTCCCTTAGCAGCTATCGACTTTGTCCTTCTAAAAGAAAAGCGTTCTTAGAATTCTCCCAGAGACTGAAAAGTGAAGTCCAAGCTACTTAATTCAGGCAAGAAAAAAGACTGGATATCTTGCACCAGTCCTTCACATGTTGTCCATGGAACTGATCACAAATATTTATCTTACGGTTTAACTCCAGTAGTCAACTAAACCCCATAACCCAACACACTCCTCTCCATGGGATGGGGAAGAGAATCAGAAGGGCGAGAGTGTGAAAACTCACAGGTTGGCATTTCTTTATAGGATTTGTTTGCCATGTCTTCTCAGCAGGGAGGTGTTAAGCCCACCCCAGGAAAGCAAGGCTCCATCATGTGTAGTGGTGGCTTGGGAAGACAAGGTACAGAATCATGGAATATCCTGAGTTGGAAGGGACCCACAAAGTTCATCGAAGTCCAACTTCTGGCCCTGTTGTCACTGAAAACATTCATCCTTCCTGCTTCTCCCCACAGCTTTTATTGCTGAGCAAAATGCCGTGTGTCATATGTTATCAAATCTCCACTTTTTTTCACTGGGTTCAGCTGTCCCAGCTGTTTTTCCTCCCACCTTCTTGTGCACCCCCATCCTCCTCCCTGGCAGGCCAGTGTGAGAAGCAGAAACAGCCACGATGCTTTATAGGACTGTCCAGCAATAGTTAAAGCTTTGGGGTGTTGTCAATGCTGTTTTCAGCACAAGTCCAGAATACAGCCCTACACAAGCTACTAGGAAATTAACTCTATCCAGGCAAAACCAATATGATTAATTAGCTCTTATCTTCGCACCCAATGGATCACTATTCTACTTGTTTATCTTTCCCACAGATGTCTGCACAAAGCCCTGTTCCCTATTTTCCCAGGGGAAAAATGCCTAGTTTTGACTATGCTTCCCATACAAATCTAATCTGGGTCCCACTGGAGTTGTTCTATTCACAAGCAAGACCACAATATACAGGTAAGACTTGTCATACACAGCCAAATCAAATTTACAACTACTGTACAAGTCCCACTGGCGTGTGTTCTGCATGTCCAAACAATACTCTGAGCCCTCATCTCCTCAGCCATACCCCTCCTGTACTGTTTATACAGGATAGGGATTGCCACCTTCCAGTATGAGCAGTCTTCTAGACTACAGCACAGCCTGCAGGATCTAACAAGTCTTTTAGAGTATCCAGCACCAGATGCCTCCAAATATCACATAGGAGCAAATCTGGGGGCATACACACATCTTTACTTCTGTGTCCTGGCATCTTCAGAAGTAAGATGCACTCACATTGTCCAAATGAAATCTGAGGTACATATCAGCCAGCTCTCCAAGCAAGGTGATGGGGACACTGGGATTCCAGGACATATCACAGTTCCCGTCTCCTGCAGAGCCTTCTCATTGCCTCTTCTCTTCTGCTTTGAAGATAGAGACCACCTTGGGCATAGCCTGGAGGTTTAAGTGAGCATTCCCCTTTACTTGGAAGTCCTGAGCCTGCACATAGAGCATTCCATCCAGTTCTGGATCCCTGTTGGAGAGAGACTGATAACTACATCAAGTTTGGCAGAGTGTTATGAAGATGGATAGATGGCTGGAGAACACGTTCTGGGGGGAAAGATGGATGTAGCTGCATTTCTTCATGCTGGAGAAGGGTTGGTGGAAAGGGATTTAATTTCTGTCTGCTACAACTGAAAGTAGATTTATAGGGAAGACGGAGCCAATCTCTGAGGTACACAGCAAAAAATTAAAAAATCAACGATCAAAAGTCTCAGAATAAGTAAATTTGACTGGAAATACAGAAAAAAATCTTCACAGTTGAGAGTGGTTAAGCATTGTAACAGGGGACCAGAGAGGCTATGGTTTCTCCATTAACAGACTGGAGAACTATGGACTGTGTTGATGAGAGGGTGGAAAACAGTGGCTCCAACAGTGGCATTACACAGTAACAAGTCCAGCTGATAATCTTACCAGGAGCATCCCACAGGAACTAGTACTGGGACAATATAATTTATTATGACTGTTAACAACCAGAGTGATGAGAGAGAGAGCTCACTCCTGGCAAGGCTGCAGGTGATACCAACCCAAGGGAAGCAGCTGTCATGACAGAGGAGGTGATCGCTACTCAGAGAGACAGAAACAGGCTGTAAAAATGGACTGACAGGACCATGAATATCTTGAGAGGCAAATGCCAGGTTCCCCACGAGGGGTGGAATAACCTCATGCAACAGTGTAGGCCAGGGACTGAAGGGCTGGAAAAAGCAGCTTTGCACAAAAAGACTGAGAGAAGTGAACATGACTCCACAGTGCTTCCTTGTAGCAAAGGCAACCAAACAAGCACTGGAATGTTTTAGAAAAAGGGTAATCACAGGCAGAGGGAAGTGATTATTGCATTCTGCCTGGCACTTCTGCGACTGCACGTAGTGTGTCGTATTCCCCAGTGCAAGAGCTGTTGACATATGTGAAAAATTCAAAATTTCCTAGTCAAGACATTTCCTCTGGGTTTTCTTAGCTTCTGCTGGTCAAACCTTCCAGAAGTACCACAGGCACTCAGGAGTGTCAGTTTGACTGACTTTCAATTGGATGTACTCCTTAGGATGCTTAGGTGGTTCTGAAGCTGTGGCATTTAAGAAGGAAATAATCACTCTGCAAGAAAGGACAAAACAGGTTGCAGAGCTGGCATAGGAAACCCAACTCAAAATATGTTGTATCAGCTCCTTGCTCAGATGCTTTTCTTAATAGAGCTGAAAAATGTGTTGTACTTGCTTCAGCTAAACTGCTCCTGTCCTTAACTCATCAGTGTAAGGAAATCTTCTTGCTGATCAGGAGCAATTCTCCTCTTTTCTTGGGTTTTTCCCAAGAAAGGGTTTTTCCCAAGAAAAGGTTTTTCCATTATAGAACAAAACTTGAAGGTGAGACAGGAAAGGGAGAGAGGCTAAAAAGATCTGTAAAATTTTTTCAGATGTTTCCTGGTGTAGAAGGCACTCTATAAACCTCAAAATTCTGTACTAAATGTCAGATTGAGATGGTTCTTTCCCTTTCTCATATTGATTTCTCTTACATGCAGTAACTATTTACCCACATTAGATATCCAGTCCTGAACAGAAGGTCTGAGGTATAACTTCTAAAGCCATGTGTTGCTTCCAAATCATTTATAAAAAGACATTTTATAAATATCCAGAGATATGACTCTTCTTCTATGAAACAGTAACAGAAATGTTCAAATCACCTAATGCAATTAAAGTGCTCAGGAGAGGCAAAGATACGGCAGTGCATTAAGAGTAAATGGCTGTCAATGCCTAGCAAAGTATATAGTGAAATACTAATATAATAAATAGGGTAGAGAGACTCCAAAACAATGATGGTTTAAAAAAAAAAGCTGTAAATACCATTTAACCATATCACACATGAAATGGGTATTGGTGCTTGGCTCACTGGTGCTTTCTAATCTTCCTCTTTGGAAGTCCTGTAGGACTTGGTGGTTTTTCTCCCATGAGCAACTCAAGTACACAAATAGAAATGAATGCTGCATTTCTAGGTCTGCCAGTAGCTCCAGGAGGATAGTGACTTTGGGAGAGTATCCATACGCAGGTGAAGCCCAGCACCACTTGGCCTCTTTCAGGGGTGCTGTTGATGGGATCTGTGTGACTGGGGGGAAGAGGAGAGCACCCTGCCATGAGCTGGATGTTGCATCATGTGAGCAGAGCACATACTCCCCATGATGTTCTGTGAGGAACGGATGCAATTCTCCAGCTTTCCTAAGAGAGTCTGCTTCCATGTTCACAGTGCTGTTACAAAGAGGAGGGATGAAATCCTGACACCATCAAAATTAGTAAGAAAAACAGACTCCACAGAAAGAAAAGTGAGAAACCTGCACTCTTTCATCCTCCTCTACCCCTGCTCCCACATAAACCTCAACACTTGCTTTTGATTCATCCCCACTATTGCTGCCCCTTTTCTTGGGGTGGATGTTGCAATGTGTCACTCTGGGGTGCAAGGCTATAATCCCTGAAATTAATGAACATGTTGGAGACACAGAAACATCCTACGTGTCTGTCTACTCCTGTTTCCCATTGCCTTTTTCTAGATGATCGTATCTTGACATTATTGTAACACTGTTTTGGAAACAGAGGACAGGATACACTTAATATACATTATATTTGTAGGCTGCCAGCATGACAGCTTGTTTTTAATAACCAAACACTCGATGACAATCAAACAAAATTTTTGAGTTTAGCTGACAAAGTGCCAGTCAGAAGAAGCACAGCAATGCAAAAAATGTGGAGACTTTTGCAAACATGGCAAAACCACCCTTCCACCTGCCCAGCCCCCGGGTGAGGACCCCAGTGTTGTTCTGCCCAGTGACATCAACAGCCAATGTGTTGAGCTCTCCAAGATTTGTCTACCAAAGTGCTGTAAAGAAAATTTAGTTTCTGGAAACTTTATTTTGGCAGACTGGTGAGAGGCAATAATTCCATTTCTTTTCCTTTTTCATAACCCCCTGCGAGAGCCCTCCATGTTCCCCTACTCCTGATTCAGCATCCAAATATTCTCACTGATGTTTCTTATCTGGTAAAGAATGAGCAAAGACTATCATCTGAACCACCCACAATGACCAGAAGATTCTGAAAGATTATTATAGAGAAGCAGAAGCTCTCTCTATGGTGATACTTCAACTTTGTTTGATTGCCAGTCTCAGATAAATACCACACCAGGTTTTCTTCCCAGAAAGATCTAAATTTACCCACCTCTCTACACTGCAGTGCTGATAAAAGCAGTCTTTCCTTTCGCACAAACCCTACATCATATGCAGAGCACAAAGTGAAACTTTTCTGTATCTCCTAAGAACTTCCAGTACATTCCTAGTCCTTTTTGTAGCCCTGATCAGCCTTTTTCTGTCTGGTGGCCAAATATTGGCTGCAAAACGCCAGACTTTTCCAGGGTTTTTTTGTTTGTCCTTTACCTCCACTGATAGTCAAAGCTGCAGGTGCAAACACCTCCAGGCTCTCGGCTTTGCAGTCTTTGGAAGCAGGTTTTATTCTGCATACATGCCTTTACAAGACATGCCTAGAGACCTCTCTCAGGGCCTGAAGCTAAGCTCTTCTGTGATACACCCCACACTGCCAATGCAGTGATACAATGGAAATGATGTTTCTTGTCACTGCAGACCATTGTTGGATAAGGAAATTACTGACACAGTGTAGATTCTTTTGGAAGCATTAAAATCAGTTTCTCCCTATTCCTCTCACCACCTACACAAAAAAGTAGTTATTTCATTCCTAAAAAGGAAAAAAAGGAAGGTGATACTCTGTGATAGCTGAACTATAATAACAACAGAAATGGAGAACAGTTTCTCAAGAGAGGGAGATTTGTCAGTACTGCAAAATTATTTACTGTGTTTTATGTAAAAAACAAAATACTATATTAGGCAGTCTTCTGCAGGAATGAAGACTCTTAAAATCCTCTCTGGACCTTCCTTCTCTCTAGAAGTTAATTTCCTTGTTCATTCCACGTGGGCTGCTTTCCCGTGCTGTTGAATTTCCCTCTTTCCTCTTCTCAGAGGACAGCACTCCTTTTCCCTGTCTAAACTCCTGATGAACCGTCAGGTGACAGGTCACTGAATCTTTGTAGGAAGCCAGAGGATGAGAAGTTCAGTTCCAGCTCTTCCCACCGTTTTTCCCTATGCTGTACATAAGGGATCAAATTGCCCCTCAGCCAGTTACTCTCAAGTGCCGTTGCAGCAACAAAGGTCTTTAAATCCCAGGGATGTCCCATTTCCTGGCACCGGGTGGTGATGCTGGCAGGGACAGGCTGGGTAGTTTTGAAAGCTGCAGGCATGGCTGGTGTGAACCTCCCCTTGGCAAAGCCTCTGTAACCACAGCACCCACTGCCTCTGCTGTGTGGCCATGGCAGCTTCTCTCTGCCACATTTCACTGGATGCTCAGTGTTCAACCCTTCTGCACAAAATTTGGATCAAGGTCTCCAATGGATGAATCATTCTGGAGTAATCTTTTTGTCCAGTTTTTCCACCATTCAGCCTTGGGGTTGTGATAAAGACCTACCTATAGCATGAAAAAAGTACAAATATAGTAACAGTTCAAAAAAGTGTTCTGGAGACAGCCCCACTTTCAGGGGAGAGGAAATAAGTTAAGACTGAGGTACATGTCTCACATTTACCTTGTAACGTGCCAGCATAGAAGGATTGTTTGTAGCACAGTTTATTTAAATACAGTAATTTTGAATCTGAATTATAGACAATGTTTTGTACTTTAACAGATCTCAGTGGCTAAATATTTATCTTTTCCTCTTTCAGGTGTCTCCTTTTGTTGGCAGATTTCCAGTTCTCTCTGCATTATTTCTCTCCTTTGGAAATAAGGCACTGAATAAGGATCTCTCTTCTTGAGAACTTGGCTCCTCTTTCACTTGGCTCCTGGGGTGAAAGTAATTAAGAGCAATTGATTGCTATAGAAATATTAATATTTATTATTGGTACTGCAGCAATATCCCGAATCTTCAGCACCTGTGATATAAATGTGAGGACAATAACTGTAGTAGGGCAGCTGAGGATTATTACATTGACCACAAGGTCAGTAACCTTGCCATCATGTAGTTGGGCTTTGAAAAAAGTGAAGTAAGGAAAAAATGCTGCAAAACACAGTTGCAATCATTTGCAAGCAACACAAATGCAATCATTTTCAGTCCCATTTCTCTTGAAAGGATGTCTGAGAACAAATATCTATGACTCAGTCTTTTGAGAAGCTGAGGAATATGAATTGAAAGAAGCATCCTCCATTTAAACTTCTTTTCCATGGGTCAGCCTAGCTTTTATTTGTGCCACACACTTCATTCTGCTGAAAGTTTACTCAATCATCAGAAAAGTTTGACATGACATTAGCACAGTAGAGGAGCATTTCTATCTTGGTATGCCTGGACTACCAAAACACCACATTAGAGAATTAGCTGCTACTATTTCCTCTAAAGTATGTCCTACCCACAAAAGGATACTATCTTCCTTTTGAGGAAGAATATAATGGTGAGATTTGTGAAAGCAGACAGCATTCCTTCCACCTTTCTACCACTGCTACTTGCAGGATCCCTGATTTTGGACACAAGTGAAGCAATTTCCAATGTTCTCACTCCAAAATATTATTTTATCCAGAAAGTCAGCATGAAAGTAATGTAATTGCAGGAGGTCCCAGGTTATACAATTTCAAAGTACTACAACAGAAAGGCTATGAACAAAATTCACACATTAAAAAAATAATAAAGAACATTTGGGATATGCTTAGTTTTTCAAATCACAATATAATAGTTTGAAGAACATGGGACATTTTGTCATGGAAAATCCTATACCTTATTCCTTTGTCCTGCAAAAAACCACTTTAAATAAAATTTCACCCTACAGTGCATTGGTGTATTCCTATTTATGTACACAGAGATTAAGGAGATACACATATCCTGTATGTGTTTGAGTGAGTTTTTTAACAGTTTTATCTACTTATCTGTGTGTCAAGATGATTATATTTAGATCACGGGATGTGATGGTAATGCACTTTAAAAATATAAAAAGATCTTATAAAAATGACAAGGGCCAATCATTCTAATTAGCCAAGAAGGACAGAAAAAAATGTAAAAGGATTAAAGGAACATTGTCAAATTACATTTTAAAAATCATCTAATTGTAAAAAGTCCATACAATGACAACTTACACTTTGAATAGCATGTCCTGTTTTTGACATTGTTTAAAATTCTCTTGAGAAGGAAATTTCCACTTCCTGTTCATTTTTGGAAGAAATATGAAATCTGGTTTCTCTCCATAGAAGTCTCATATGTTGAACAGTTTATTGGGTTTCACATAAAAATGTTAGAATAAAATAACTTCTCCAAATCTGCCAATTACAGCCAAATTTTCATCTTAGTTCCATTAAAATACATGGGTTTTTAGAAAGAAATATGGCATTTCTCTACCAGACAAAGAGAAATATGATGTGCTGTCTCTGCTATGCCACTGCCTGTGATCCAGTGGTAAAATTTAGAACATGTATTCAAAAAGAAATATTAGTTCTGGGAATCTGCTTTTTCACCTTCCAATTTGGGACAACCAAAAAAGCCCATTTTTCATAGTTGCAGTACTTAGCTCTTTCTGAAAATGAGGTTCCAGCTCAATGTCTCAGAAAATGCAGGTCCCTAAAACAAACAGCTGTTTTGAAAAATTTTGCAATTTTTAAAATCGCATAAGCTTTCCAGAAGTAGCATGTCAGGGAGTTAAGAAGAAATATTTGGTCTTTTTTGGTATTTTCCTTCAAATGTGTCATCTTGTCACAGTAATTCTTCCAAGGAATGATGGACTAACTATGGTATGCTAACACAATTGCAAATATCCTCTTTCCTTTTCCTGCACAGATACAAATCTTGTTTTAAAATTCTGTTATGTAAGTGTATTAGCTACTGTGCCCTAAAAACATCACTGACAGTTTTAAATGTCCCAGTTCAAAAATTTTTCAGTGATATTGAACATTTTGTGGATTGTTTCTTGTTTGACTAGATTTTTTTTTTAAATGCCTCAGAAATGTCTCACATGTTTAGTTAAGAGCTAAGATATTTTTTTCTTTCAGGATAAATATTTATTATATCCTAGCCAGCCAAAATGCTTTCCTAGAGTAGACCTGCCATGGGATGCTGTTAAGTACCATTGAGAACTTCTTTCCATTCCAGGCACTGCTATTAAAATCAAAAACTTTTTGAAAAATATGAAGAAGAGCAAATAAGTGCAGTAGAAAGCAGATATATTGGGATAAAAGGAGAGCTAGGGATGAGTGCAATGAGTGCAGTGAGAGCCAAGGGTCTGTTGGATAACTGAATGACTCCATGAACTGGCTTACAGACAAAGATAAAGGAAGATTGGCACAACCAGGTTGTCTAAAAAATGAATGTTCATTGGCATAATACGCTGTATGTATTCATAATAAAGAACAAATAATAAAGAGAGAAGAGTACTGTTTAGGGGGACATAACTGCTCATGACTTGACTATTGCCATAACCTAAAGATCTTGACTATGCATGTCATAGCAAGGGAAACTTCCTGACAAGATCTTCAGGTTCTTCAAAATTATGAACCAAGTCAAGGAAGCTGAGTGCCTCAGGCTTGACCAGGCGATCCTATTGAGTACACATTTTACTATTTCTTCAATTTCATATCAGAAAATTCTAGAAAATGTTTTAGATGGCAAAGCCAAGGTATAAAAAAGAAATGTTCTTTGGAGTGGTTGCTCACCCTGTTCCAATAAAGCTCTGCAGAAAAGTTTTAAGAAAGGACCTTTCTGCAACTCTCAGCTTCTGTCACTAGTACAAATAGAGGGTGCAGCCTTAAGCCTTTAGAGGTAAGATGAGCTAGATGATACAATAGAACTTTTCCATCTCTGATTTTCACGAGTGCACAAACAAATATCCATGCCTGGGAACATTAATCACTGTTGGATAGAGGCCTAAATCAAAGAAGGGAAATAATGTTTTGTACATGCTCAGCACACAATGTTCTAATGTTTATAAGCATGTAATTTCCAAACCAAATTTCTTCAAACACAGCAGTGCATCATTCAGAAGTACATTCATTTTCAAGGGTGAAGTTCCAAAACAAAGTTGTTTTGAGTTACTGGGGCTGAAAAGCATATGAAAAACACCTTAAGTGGTGAAAATAATTTTTTCTCTCCTCTTGATTGGATGACTTTGAAAAAAAAATATACACAGCTGGATTGATGTTTATGAAAGTTTCTGAAACCAATTGAGTCTTGAACTGAGCATAAAAAATCTGAGCCCCAAAGGTAATATTTTTTTAAGAAAGTTTGGAATGGCTGTGATTTATAATTGAAATGTCATTTCCAAGCTTGTCAGGATGATCACAACTGGAATGCTACATTAACTTGTGTTGTGCAAAGCTATAGCAATAATAGAAAAACAAATTCTCCTAATTTCCACTGACCTGCAGCAAGTTACTCTGTCAGAAATCTGTCACAAAACCAGAAAACAGACAGTAAGAAAGAGGGTGAATAGAAGTAGAGAAGAGAAAGAGAAATGGAATAAGAATGAATGATAATTGGGGGAATGAAAACCAAAACAGAAATAAAATAAAGATGGAGCAGAACAATTTATCTTCAATTCCTCTATTTCCTCAGTGGAGGATAAGAGTTCTTTGGTCAGTGTTCATTTCTCACCACACAGTGATGAAAAACACAAGACATAGAAACAGTAAAGAAAAAGCCAAAAAGAAGATGAGGCAAGGTAGAAGAAGCAGATAAAATAGGGAGCTTAAAAGAGAAATGATCAAGGAAAGTAATTTTGGAGGTATTGCCAGAATTCCTAGAAGAGTCTTGGTATTATTCTCTCAGTTAGAATTCAGTGAGAACTCCACTTAAAACCATTTTTAGAAATCTGCAAAAGCAGGGCAAAGAGAGAATTAGGCCGTGTGGGGCCTGGGTGGAGAAAGAGACAGCCTGGAATTGTCCAATTGCTGCCAAATAATGTTTTTTCTTCCTACCACTTGCTCTAACAGCATAGATCTGAAGCCTTATAAGTTTGCTGCTGATACCATTTTCACTCTTCTCAGATGCAAAACATATGCCCTGTATTCTGCATTTTCTACTTTCACCAGGTAGTATTCAATGAGTTCCAGCCACAGGCTCTGCTCTTATCTTCCTCCAAACCACCCTCAGGGGTTGAGCATCATTCCTAGTTTTTCCTGGATAAGCCACATTTGTCACATTATAAACACTCGTTGAAGTTCTGATTTGTCTAGTTAAGAGTGAACTGTTCGCTGCTTCGTGACTAGAAACTGATATGGACAGACAACAACAGGAAAAATTAACCTCCCTTCTCCTCTGACTACAGATATTCTCTCTCCTTTCCATTCTCTTATTTTAAACTAGCCATCCTTGCTCCCTAGCCAACAGCAAGAAAAGTTCAGTGACTCATTTCACCCATTCTGGTCTTGCTGACATTTAGAAACAAATGTCAAGTTGATAGCTTCTCTGGGAGACAAGAGAGAGGCATTGTCCTCTGCTATTCAAAGAATCTTGGTGCAAAGTCTTAGCACTTTCTGCACTATTTTACATATTACATATCTTAAAAGGTATAAATGATATCAAACTTCACCTTTATATTAGTAAATTCTGAGCAGGTAACAAAAGACTATAGCAGGCACATTAAGAATAAAGATAATAAAGCTGATAAGAGAGTGTTTTGATCCATAATTTCCTTCCTCTTGGCAATATATGTGTATGTTAGTTTAAGGGACATCTTGCACCAAATACAAGAAGCTTCACTTAACCCTAAGGATGCCTCATGAAATTAGTGTCACATAATAGAGCCCACCAGCAAACTTTTTGGTACAGTGTGAAGGAGGTGAAAGGCAGGTACTTGGCAGTATAGATTCAAAATTCTGCTATTTGAAAAATTTCCATTGGGACTTTTTTCCAAAGACAAATATCTTCGACAAGTGTGTGCACATAAATATTTCGATCTGGAAAATGCTGATTCTGTAGAAAAAAAAACTCCTTAAAGCAGAACACATCTATAAATCTCTATCTACACCTACATCTAAACAGAAACCAATTTTGGTTCTGCCATACATCAATAACCATAAAGATGCATTGTGGGACAGAGAGTCTGGTTTCTTGAAGTTCAAAATCTCTGTATTAGTTTGAAGTTCCCTGGAGAAAATGTATCATTTTAAGTGTTATAAGAGACTGTGAGGCGTTCCACAGGCAAATAGCTCTATAATACTCTGGTATGGCTCTGTTTAATGCATCTCTGAGACAAAAAATTTTTGCACCAAAACGCATGGGGTTTAATTTTTCACAAATACTTAACAACTTACTTCAGGAAGCAAAAATAACTTTCAGCTTACTTCTTTAGAAAACAGTAATGTGTCTAGTAAATGTGAGCTAGTACACAGGAGTTTTCAGCAACGAGGAGGCTTAATATGAAAGCTGGTCTGGGGGTTACTCTCCACCCTTAAGGGGAATGGGTAACAGGTACAAAACTTCACAAGACTGTGGTACCTGTTGACTTCCTGATGTGAAAAAAGAGTGAGGAGCCTCTCGGTAGCATAACTCATTCCCATAACATGATTTTGCTTTTTTAAGGACAGTAAAAAATTCTAGGCATGCTTTATACTAAGAGATATATAAGGATAAGATGGAATTTCATTTTGAGGGAAGCTTTTAGGGATAATTAAATCAGTTCTTACATAATTTAGGTGAATGGCCTAGGCAGGCAATTAGAAATGTATCCCAATCTCAACAGCTCTATGACAGAACATGCAAAAAGACAAAGTGGACTTAATTGCTTCTTTCTTTTTGCATTAAAAATTCTGCCAGAGGTAAAGTCTAAGAAACATTAAATAATTTGTCCAAAATGTCCCCAAAGTTGATGGAAACACAGACATGGTATCTGACATGGATTCTATATGAATAATATTTTATGCAAACTAAGTATGTCTTCTGGGTAGCAATCACAATGGCTCAAGTCTGCCTTGATCAAAGCCAGGGTCTGATTGTAGGATGAGACCTGACATCCTCATATTTAAAAGATTTGAAGACTGTGCAGTTGAAAGTTACAATGGTTATCTACAGCAATGGGATCTACATATCTTGGAATGAAAACAGGGTCTGTAATGACATCTAGTCACTTCTAGTTTTAGTGAAAGTCAGAACAGCTAATCCTTAACTTTCTCTTCAAATGGTGATACAGTTTTGATCATGAAACAAAGAGGAAAAAAGAATGCAGAACACACACTTTTTAAGCCAATGTTTTTTCCTAGAGAAGTACAATGTTTTAGGTGTTTTCAACAGATACTTTGGATCACTTAGTAAGGGAAAATGTTCTGGAAATATCAAGAGCAGTACTGCATGTGGCAGCCTTCAGCACAAAAGATGGATTAAGGTCTTTCTGCCCACTGCCTGCTTTCCTTCTTCTCTCATCTGCAACACTTTCTGGTGTTTACCAGTGCCTTATCTGTACTCTGCTCCATATTGCATCTATAGGTATAGTTTTCTAACAGAAAGGAATCTCTTTCGGAGAGGTTTTGGGTCAAAACCACAGAGGTTCATGTGTGCATGCATGTTAAATAGATTTTTCCATATCTTTAAACCAATCCCATGCAAGCAGTAGGATGGATGGAGGTGAAGAAGTAACTTTTGTCAGGATGTAGTTCACTTAAAGTAGCTCTGCCACCAAAGGTTCATAATATGGGGAAAAAAAAGATATTTGTAACACTGTTCACAAGTAGAGCAGCATTTTCCAGTCTCACACAAAACATGTTTCTCCACACAGACTGATAGATTTTTATTGAGCTTTCTGATTGTTCTCTTTTATCACTAGAGGCAAGCAACAAAGCTATTAGAGCTTTGTTTTAATTGTCTATCAGGTACTGTTGCAGCCTTTTGGGTCCGTTTGTGCTACACCATTTTTAATTAAGAGGTTATGGACCTGCTCACACCCAGGAGACTCCATTAAATGCATCTAGATGGTGCACAACGCCACTTAGTTACAGCACAAAATCTGTGTGACTGTAAACGGGCTGTCTTAAGACACGTCCGGCTAAAATTCAAGGGAAAGTTTAATGAACCTTGTCATCTTGTCTAATAAAGAACACTGCCACTCTGTACAGAGCTGGAAAGCACAGAAAATTTTGTCACAGTCTTTTTGTCAGACAAGATGAGCACTGAAGCCCAAGCTGAAGTATAGATTGAAAACAATTGCTTTTCATTTGATATAGTTATGTTGATCTCTCAAACAAATTCAGAAAACATGTGTAAAAGGGAGAGCTGTGAGTCTGGAAGGAGAAAAAGAGAGAGAGAAGGAAGGAGATAGCTTCCATTTTGAAATAGTTCAGTAAGAGGTAAAATAAAAGGAGGGCTGCTGGAGAACATCTGGTGAGTCCATGAGTTCTGAGCATTAGCACACAAAGAGTTTTTGATGATCAGAGTTGGAATGATTGTTTTGTTTGGAAGGCCCTTCCACTCATAACTGGGTCCTAGTCTGCTCTAGGAATTTGTTATGCTGTGAGGTGCTTGCTAAAATCCACTGCATGATTTTCATTTCAGTCTGAAAAAAGCAGGGATTCATGTATTTCAATATTTCTACTGTAGGATCTCTGAAAATCTTACAAATCTAAGAAAGTGGTTATTTTTACATTTGTTTCTCCAGCTCAATGTGGTTGTTTCTTTAGCACTATTTAATGCTATTTGCCATCCTCACTTAGTGTTCTCTATGGGTGATTGGTTTGTGGAGGAATATGTGCCTGTGATGGGGGTTTTGAACATTGAATTTTGAACATTTGAATGTTGCAAAATGCATTTATTTTGTAATGTTAACCATGATAATTAGAAAGTTGAGGTTGGTGAAATCCATGGACGCTCTAATGGCCCAGTGGTTGTTAATAAATCGTTGGAGAAAACTGCTATAGGATTCTTAGGTTTAGATCAGTTGAAGAAATTATCCTCATACAACATAGATGTCCTGTTATATGCAACACCTCACAAACCTCTTAAACCAAGACTTTTCTCAGATTATTATTCCTTCAAGAATAACTGCTTATATCTTTCCATGGGAATTGCTGAAACTAAAGTGAGTGAGAAATAAATGAATTATTTTGCATTATGCCTAGCTTTAAAATATGCATGCTGCTATGTTCTTCAAGGTAAGACTGTGATGGTATAGGATCCTGGTAAAATGCATGGATAAGCTCTGAATGATCAGAGAGGTTTTATGCTGAGAAATTTTTGAAGTACAGTTCGTTTGAGAGAAAAAAATGCTGTCTGAGTAAAAAAAACTAACACAGACATTCTATGTGTCCTACTTCTATTACAATTGTGGTTGTATCTGATGCAGCTACCTGAGTTCCTGTATTCATCATTACTCGGAAATGTATAGAAAGCTCTAGGGAACAGGGAGAGCAAAGAGAGCTGGTAGTGCAGCTTTTTGTCAGAACTCTCTGAAAAGTCATTAATAGTGTCTTTGAGTTTAAAGACACAGAAGCACATGTCTTTTTGCCTCGAGTTCCTTTTTTGTTCTGAATATCAGAAAATCGCTTGGTTGTCTTACTGACGCAGTTTTGCATGATGCATCTTTTCTGTAGCTCTTACAGAACTTAAAGACCCTCATTGTTTTCAGTGAGAGATAAAATACAGCTTGAGGTGAGATTATCAGTTACTCTCATCCATCTACCTGAATATAAGGTCAGATTTTTGGCTTTCAGATGTGTGATTCCCAAAGCAATCTAATTTAGAGCCTGATAAGAGGAAGAGTGCCTAAAAGCAGAAAATATTATTCCAGGAGAAGAAGTTATTGATAGGTAGATATGGGACAGAAGACTAAAATCTGTTTTACCATTAAAGTCCCAGCAGTTGGGGTGGCCATCACGCACCATGAAGGATATCAGGTCACCTATCCTCATCAGCTCTTTCCCTTTTCCTGCCACTAGCTGTCTGCAGAGCAGGGAACATCTAAGACAAGACGGGGCCAGAGATTTGGTGGAGACTCCCCAAATTTACTCAATCTGTGTGAACAACAGAAACTGTGCTGGAAAGACAAGAACAGGAAGGACACAGGGGTGCTGGACAGTTCCTCATGAGTTCCCCTCAGTCCACTATTCTCCCACCTTCATGGGAAACAGAAATGGAACATTTTTCAAGAGTAAATAGAGAACAGAGAGGGGTCATGCAGAGGGAAAAAAATGGAGTGGAAGGAGAAAAAAGCAGCAAGAAAAATACTGACATTTGTTACACTGTGTCATGGCCCGAAGGTCCCATTTTGTTTGTGTACCCTTCTGCACGCCATTGCTTCAAACATCACAAAAATATAGACGTTACCCTGGAAGTGTAAAAATAAACAAATCCTGCAAGAGACAGGGGAACCAGATTTACTGTCAGAGGTCTGAAAATGCTGGTAGCAACAAAACATGTTATAGGGAATGGATATCTTAAAAGAGAACTGTACAGCTTCTTAGTCAAACCCACGTAGATTTCAACAACACCCAACAACACACAAGACATCTTTCAACAGCATCAAAAGACAAAAAAGTTGTCTGTACTGAAAATAACTTTCAACGTGCTCAATGGCACAAAATACCTTTCGGTTGCTGGGACCCAGCATACCAAAACCTAACAGCAGAACTATAAAATATTTTCAGGCATCAGCAACTATCTAAGAGACATGAAGTCAGGCTAGTCTAGTATTTTACCATTGTGAGATATGCCAGCCTGACAAAATCAAACCCAAGCCTCCTTTGAACAAGCAGAATGAAAGAGATTCTGAAAGAAATTCCTTGAGCTTTTTGTCCCTCAGCTCCTTGGGATCTTGGATTCTGATATGCCCTACCCTGGGAATATGTGCACAGCTGCTGGAGGAGAGGCTTTATGCAACTGGAGTCCAGCCTTGGGTAAAGGCAGGAGGAAGGACCAAGCAGCCAGCAGTTGTGCAAGGATCACATCTTACGTAGCACATGGGTCTTTCCAAGCGGCAGGTCAGAATTCAGCTCCACTCTGCGGACTTTTTGAAAAATGAGCATTATGCTTACTCACTGGATTTTTAAGTGTTTTTCCAGGAATATTTAGCCTTCATATGCAAGCACATTTGTTTGAAAAAAACTGCAGGAAAACTCTTATTTGCTCAGAAAACTCTGGCAAGCGTTTTTAATGCGTATGTTAGAATCTCTAAGAAAGCCAATGAGGAGAAAAGTGAAAAAGAAAATAACAGCTGATTCTAAGGTTTTACTGGTAACAGGGAAACTGGTATACAAAGCATGTACTAATGCTCCTGGAGTAACAATAATATCATTATGTCACAGCCAGAGAGAGCAGTATGCTCATTGCTATACACTGAGTACCAGTTAATATGCTAAATATGCCTTTTCTGTTCAAGAATTTAGCCATATAAAGTAATATGCTCAAAGACAATTACAGATTTTCTCTAATTGCAGCAAAAGGTGTTTCAATCTTTTAAGGAAGGTGGTAAGGGAAAATACTCCTTTGTTTTTCATTAACAAATTCATTCCATTTTTATTTTTTAAAAAACAAATTTTCTGATGCCAAACACAGACATGACATTTGCTAGGGGAACTGGGAAATAAAGAAAAGCTCTTCGTTATGACTGACAAAATTTAGTACTTTTTGTAAGTCAGAATTTTTACACTCATTAAAAAATTCTCTGTACCAAACTCACTTTACATTTTCCCTGTGTATTGCACGTGTTTCCAAACTCCCCTAAACCATCTCTTCTATGTTTTTTTGTATCTCAGAACACTAAACCTTTCCCCCTGTCAGAAATATGAAGCAGCATCCAGACATTTTGAATCTCCCAGTGCAGAGACCTGGCCCTTCCAACAAATAGTTTTAGGCCACAGCTGTGCAATGTGTGTTAGCTTCCACTACTGTACTTAGGTTGTGTAGACAACAAAGGTCTACTGACAATATCAGTTACTCCATTAACTGAAAAAACAAGGGTTTGTGTTGGCACCCAGTCTCCCAGTGAAGGAAAGAGAGTTGTTCCACTTGAGGCAGTTTTGGCAGAAAAGCCAGGGTTCAAGTCCAGTGAAAAAACAAGCTGATATGCCAATATTAAAAGTCTGAAGAGGCAAATCGCAAAGCTGTCAGAATTGTACTCAACAAGAATACATTGCTCTGTACTCCAGGATTCTTGTTCACAGAGTGGGTAATGGATGAGAGAGGACCTGGCAAGAATGGAAGGGATGTTCTCTGTTTCAAAAGCTGGATGGCTGAGCTTTATTCCAAATTCAGCTGGCACCTTGTACAGGATGATGGACAAAAGTGTAGCAATACTGGATATACGCAGGAAAGGTTGATTATGTTGTGCAGCTCAGTTTGAATATACTATCTCTTAACTTGACTGTCATTTCAACCTTAACCATCTTTTAATACATTTCTTTCAAAAACATTTTGATATACTTTAAAATGGGTCTCTTTCTCACAGCCTGTTGGCAGGCTGTTCAATGCTGATCTGTTCCAAGAAGCTCTTTTTCATTCTACTGCAGTCCTGTCTGCAGGAGCCCTGCCATCCCAGTCTCACTTACACTGACATGTGTGGCAGTGTGTCTTGATGACCATGTGAGCTGTTCATGGGCAGGCAGAAATCAAGCAGGTTTTAAGCCACTGTAGCCAATGCACAATTTTAATCTAGTTCTCCCTTGTTCTTCACCAGAAGAATTATGGAAACATTATAAAATCATCTGTTTGTCCATCTAAGACCTTGGATAAATGGCAAAAAGTCTGATAATTGGTAAAAAGTCTGAATAACAGTAAATAAAAGTTTACAAAAAAGTGCAACCAAGCTATATGGATGCATTGTTTGGAGATGTGTATGTGTGCATGTATCCACAATGTGTTACAGCCTCATGTCATAACCTTTTTGCCAGAACACTGCATAACAACATACTGCTTTTTACCTTGCAGTTGACTGACTTTTGCCATTTTGCAACATCATCAAAGAGGAAAAGACACTTTTCCTTCAGTTGTTTTTCCCCTGATATCTGTGAGAACGCTGGACGCAGCACTGGCCTGTGCTAATAGGAACCACTAGCCAAAACTCCACAGCTGAAGAGATTGACCTTTGCCAATGGTGAGTTTGTCTTGCAGAAACCAATAGACAGGGAAAGTGCAAGAGCGCAGGAGACAGCTCCGACAGTAATGGGCTGTAATTGAGTTCTCAGCCTTGCTTTAAGTGCCTTAGTGCTATTGTCTGTAAAAGTTGCTCTGTTTTATGCTCTTTGTTAGGTTCTGTCAAGCCCCATCTAAAATAATGAGGCCCCTTCACTCACTTTCTCTCCATATAGCTTGTAGCAGACATGAGAACTTTCAAAGGAAGAACAAAACTCATCTGCAGAGAAGAGGGGACGTTGTAAATTATTGATACCAGGATTCTTGCAGAGGCAGTTAGCCAGGGGTGACCTTGACAAAGGACAAAGCAAACACACATTATCCAGTGCTTTCAGCCAACAGCTTCTGTTCCCAGGAGGTTAAAACTTACTCTGGATGCCCTATAAAGCTCATGCTCTCTAGCAACTGATCACACATCACAGGAGTAGGTTAAATATAAAGAATAATGGGTCTTACAAGGGTCTTTATGAAAGTTGTGTTTGAATTGGGAGCAAAGGCCATGTGTGGAGAGATGCTGAGCACTCACAACCATTCATTTCCCCAGCAGAGCTGAAATGCTTATAGAGCCTTTGCATGTAGGACAGCTCTGCGATGAATTGATTGATCTCATGATCAGGTGTGTGCTGTAACTATCCACAATTGTTCAGGGTGCAATAACCTGCATGTGACACAATACCCATTAGCTGATCCTGCTACTAGGGGTACTAATGAAAAGATATTTTGCCCTTATGGAACTCCTCTTAATCACCTTTGAACAAAATCTAAAATACTAACCATTGTTCTGAGACAAGCGTGGGCACAGGTTTAATTACAGCTTGCTTTCCTTTTACTAAGAGGATTGGAAATCAGACACCAGTCCAGCTGACTGCATGATCTTTACTGATCAAAGCAAGAGCTTAAGGCTTGAGGGTGGAATGGTCTAATACTTCTGGGCAGAGGAACGGAGATCCAGTTGGTTTGTCTCTATCACAGCAGCACCAAATTTCAGTGTCTCACACTTTATAACTCTCTTTTGAGAAAGGGGTAGATACCTAAAATTCTAAAAGAAGAAATTCTAAAATTTCTTTTCTTCTCCAGAATGGGAAAAAAAAAAAAAAAAAAAAAAAAAAAAAAAAAAAAAAAGAGCTGATAAACTGAGAACCCTATGGAAAAGACATAAGCACTTGGTGAGCAGAAGCCTGGAAAAATTCATCACATGACACAGATTCTAGCACTGGGTTTGCTTGAAATGTATGAATAAACAATTAGATGTGCCTTGCAAAGCTCCAGATAGGACATAGTCCGTGGGTAAAAAACTTTCAAACAGGGAAAAAAGACGAATCAAAAGCTGGAGCTCATGCTGTGTAAAAACCTTTCTGCCTTTTTGCCTGTTGTGGAGCTTTTTAGTAAATTCTTCTTGTTCCAGAAGGAACATGCTTCATGATATAAACAAACAACTGGCATTCTCCACTCTCTGTGTTAAGCATATTCTTCTAATATGTTGGCCAGTGATGAACTTCAAGGGTATTGGAGCAGTATGTAGAGGGGCAGGTAGATAATGTGCTCTTGCAAAGTTTAAAAAGGAGGTTCCAGCTCTGGACCTTTACTTTGTCCACCTGCAGGAGGAAAAGTTATCCTAAAATATGGAAACAGCGGCAAAAAATGCAACTGTCAGAAAACATGGCAAGCAGCATGTGGCTGGGAGGAAGGGTTTCTAAGGGTTGCTGTTGTCCAGAGGAGGGACCCTCTGTGTAAGGTATTGAACAACATCATTTCTTCACAGGAAGCAAGAAGATGAGTTGTCTGTGCTCTGGATGCTCGCCTCTTAAGCCTCTTAAGCCATCTACTCCTGTGCTGTCAGCAGTTTACCACGTTCAGCATATGCCTTAGGTATAAAGAAAGGAAGCACAGTTTGTTATTTAGTCGTGAGTGTAATTTTATGATCTCTAAATTGGTGAAAAGACAAGAACTGTTTGCTATTCCAGCTCTGACCACATGGAGAGATGCAGAAAGAGACATGAGGCTGAGTCTGCAAGAAACCTTATGACAACTCATTGCTAACAATCCCCAGAGCTGCTGCTTTTCTTCCACAATATTGCTTTTCAGGATTCATTATGCTTTCTTCCTGCTTTCCTTTTGCACACTTTCCTTTTGCCTTTTCTCAAAGATCCCATTACCAGTACTGTCACCTTTCTTCTAAATCTCTCAGAATCAGGTAATATGTTTTTCCTTTTTTTTTTCCCTTCTCTTCTTCGGTACATAACTTTGTTCTTCTGGGTATAAGAAGACTTAGACAAAGCATTGTGAACTCCAGTCTTTAAGTCTGGTGTTTATTTGCCTTCTGGTTGGTTTTATCTTTACAGCTATTTATTACTGGCTGTTCTCTTTCTTTGGCGTTTCTCAGTGGTGGCACTCAGGTTCCTTTATTATACACACCAGATGAAATTTTTATTCACTGTTCTCTCATAATAACAGTAAAAAGAAGGGAAAATATCTTATTATGCTGTCTGTTTATTATCACCCTGGAAGGTCTCTTTGGCACTGGTGTTGCTGATATAGTGCTGGAGCCATCAGATTTGAGACACAAAGTGGCATTTGTCCTGCAACCACAGAGACTTTATATCTTTCTGACTAGCTTACTGTCAATTGCTTGGTTGCATTTTATTAAGAGAATGTTTTATGCTATTATTTTTTACTTTGCTTATGTTGCTTTGTACATTTAAAACTGCTGTTCATCTCGCTGCTCAGTGCTTTCTGCAGCACAAAATGCACATGGACTATGACTTAAGGCTGTCTGTGGAAAAAGTGGGGAGCTGGGAACTATGCGTTCACATAGCCCCATCCATTAAATTTTAGGAACTTGGTTTGGGTGGTAGTGTAGAACTATAGGACAGTAATCTTCTGGAGGTACATGCTCTGCATGTATTTGCCCATGGCACAGAACAGCACAACAAGGACTGCCTGCCAAGCGGACACCTCAAGCTCAATGCAGAAAGCACATATAAAATAGGCAGAGGAAATTTTTGCAGTACAATCAGTGCCACACCAGTAATTTAGGAATTGCATTTGAAAAAAACTATCCAGGGTCTGGGGACAGATTGTCAATTCTGTTTTATCTGAACCACACCCCAACTTGAGGCTCCTCTGAAAAGCTGACAAAATAACATCCTCTGCCATGACTCTCTGATATTCTTCAGTGTGGATGTTCACTGCAGTAGCCAAGCAGAAGCTTGGAGGCTTTAACTCATCTGCTTGCTGCATCATTGCCTAGGGGAGAGATTCAATATCACATTACTGCTATTGGACTCAACTTAAGAGGGGCTATCATTTATTTACAGTCAATAATTTTTCAAAGGTAACTTGACTTTGGCTACGTAAGAACCAAACCCTACAAGACTCATTAGTCTTGCTACTGCAAATGGATTGCAATTTTGTCATTCTTTGTTTAAAGACTTGTTCTAGGAAGAAAACTGTTGCATTTTAAGAAAACAACGACCCACCTTCATTTGTGATCATCCTGTCTCCTTTCTCGTAGCCAAATTTGTAGCAAGGGAAGAGAAGTTAGGTGGCTGGGCCATGCTAGTAATAGTACAACATTTGCAGAAATATGAAATCTGTGCTGAGATCCTCAACTCAATCCTAAAAGCAGGGAAGTCTTTGCTGACAGTCTCAAGTCCCAGTGAGATACTACGGCTCAGTACTAGAGCCTCCAGGTGTGCATCCTCTTGCTTAAGTTGATTTTCAAGCCTGTGAGGAAGTGCAACATCCAGAAAGGTCGACTTTCTCGCAAAAATGATTGGTTTGAAGCTGCAATGAAGTTGCCTTCCTGTGATAACTAGTCCATCACTGTAGGAAGACAGAATCCCACCTTAGGGTTTGGAGGAGAAAGGAATCTTTGGGATGTAAAGAGCTGTCCCCTGTGAGAAACAGGACCTATGCAGATAGCTGAAGAAGTCAGCAAGCTCCGCTTGAGTTGGATGGGATTCAATGAGTTTGGCATAGCTCTGAGAAGCAAGAATATGGGAAGAAATATTTATAAGGAATCCACTTACTCCTCAACTGTAATCTGGATTTCAGTTTGTTTCATTTGACTATTTGGGGGATATATGAAAGCAATATTTGAATTCTCAACAGCAAAATCTGGGATTAAAAAAAAAAAAAATCTAGAGGGAAGGCTTTCTTTTACTTTGCTACAAATCACTTGGCACAATCTTCTTTATGTGCCAGCCTGCAAGAGCCTCTCATGCCTCTGATCTCAGTTTTAATTAAACTCCACTCAAAACTGTCTCAGTTCTCATAGGAGGCCATGTAGCAGCCTGCAAAAGTGATTCAGGTGAGAGGTGAGGAGCAGGAGAGTGACAGAGGTCTCACTTCTATCTGGGCTATTTTTATACTGCTCTCATCAGCACAGTACCAGGATGCCTTCTGCTAGCACAACAAGCTACACAATTAGCATCTTGTAACTGTGCCTCTTTCTCTTCCCTCCTACCTCCACTGTGCACAGGGGGATTGTAGTTTCAGCTAAACACTTTGTATGCAGATCTAGAAGTTTATAGATCCTCAATATCTGATACTGAAGATGTTGGGATGTTAATGGCTAAGCCAGAAGCACTCTGGCAATGTAATATAATATGACATAATGTAGCCCAGTGTAGTGTAATGTAAGCATTCTTCACCCAGAGCACTTATTTCTTCCTTGAAAAAAAAAATAAAAACTAACCTACAGAAAGCTACCAGTGTAGTTAGTGCCAGCAGGGAAGATAGAAGAGCTGTTTCCCAACAGGAACAGCAGGCATCCACATCAGTGTCACGGGTGAGAGGTAAAGGCCAGGTAGGTGTGTTTGATGAGTAGCAGTGGTGAGTCAGCTCCCAGCGACCCCATCACCACGACAGCGAGGCAGGCAGGAGAGGGAGGCTGAAATGAGAAGGGAAACTACAACTAAATAAAGCTTTTTTCCTGGGCTACCAGTTGGGGAAATACTCTGGGCCTCACATGCCTGCCTCTTTCAATGCCATTTGATCTCTAATTGCAGCAGCAGCTTTGATGGGCTGTGATCCCCACTGTGGCTTTGAGAAGTAAAATACAGGCAAAGTAGGAATTCATCGATTCTGGTACATAATTCATAAAACTCCCATGTAAAAGATCCAGTTCATGAATTCCAAGTTGATGAAATATTCAAAGGAAGATAAATATATTTGCAGGTATTAGACTCCCTGGCACGTAAAATCTCTCAGGACATTGTGCCAGAGAGTTCCCAGCCACGTTAATCATGCCGTGCTGTGAGTAACCTGCTGCAGTGTGCACGCTCTGCCAGATAAGGAGAGGTAGGAGACCAGGCTGCCGGAGAGCCATGGATGGCACCAAAACCACTAGCCTGGCTCCCAGTCACCAGGGTCTGAGGGTAGCTTGGTGCATCCTATGGACTTCTTTCTGAGAGGAAATTGGATAGAGTGACAATTTTGGGAAAACCTCCAGAAAATGTTTCCTCCAGAGGTGTAAACTGGGTTGTTGTGGTGTGTCCCAGGGGTACAGTGAAGCATGGAAGCCATTGGAGACCAAGTGGACAAGGCACAGTAAGGTGCTGAGTGGGCAGGGGAGGGCACCAGTGACCAAGTAGGCAGTTGCTATCAGTGATCTCTCTGCTATGTTCTCACAGCCATCATCCAAAGCCCTGGGGAGGAGGACTCTGTAATGTGGTGTTGGGATCTCCCATTTACCTGTGACTTAAGCTGACTCCAGTCACCACTACTCTGAGCACTCACATCTCCCAGCCCTGGAGAGGTGCATCTAGGTTCTGCTACCTTCAGCTCTCAGGGACATCACAGCTGACATCCCAGAGTCCCTCATGGCATCAGGGACACGCCCCACAAGGCATCATCACTGAAGGCACAGACATGTCCAGTGTCTCTTTTGAGGGAGACATAGGCTTTAAAGTCTTGCCACAACAGTCAAGTCTGTTGCACTTCAGTGACCAGAAGGTTATATCACTAGTTAGAAATATCTACCAGCTGAAATATGAGGGAAGCTTTACCGAGTAGAGCTCATCACCGCCTCCCTTCCATGTTGGGCTAATCTCATTCTGTGGAGGGAAGAAAGTCACGCTCCCTTTTCAAAGCTCTGATGCAAGACCTGGCCAAATATTGTGTCTGGCAGGATCTGAGAGGTCTTTTGCATGCTAGACAAGAAAGTCAGCCAGATGCAAGTTGAGAAGGAAGAGCAGAGGCCACTGAACTGGAGATTTTGAGAAGCTAGAGAACAATACGTCAGAAACATGTCTAAGGTCCAGCAATACATGGACTTCTTGGTGTCACTTAGCTTATGAAACACCGTATTTTTGGAAGAAAAAATTTAGATCTTGGCTGGAATAAATATTTCTTCTCTTGTCCAATTTTATATATATTTTAGCTTTATTGCTCAGAGTCTCAAGAATACACTTATAGCTATTTTTTCTATTTGCTCTTCTTGGATGAGAGTGGAAAACCTCGGATTATATGATGGCAAACGGCAAGGACAAGTGATGACACAAATGTAATAATATCCTAATATTAATAGGATAATAAGCATAAACTTCTTACTCAGTATATAAGAAAACAGGAGCCACAAAATAAAAATTATGGGAATTCAGCAACACTGCAGGAGAAAAACAGTCAAAGATACTCTAAGAAATATTTTGCAGTAATCACCACTGATTGGTAATATGTCCCAATAATGTATTTCTTTGTGTACTTCTTTGTAGGTTTCCTAACTAGTGCTGGAAATGGCTTTCCACTGTAATTCTGGGCAGAAATCCACAGTATCAGAGACGTGTCCATATGCTCCTAAGCAGTCACAGGCCTATAAATGTAATTATAAAGATAAAAGAAACCCAGCTGGTGAGCCGAGGAAGATGTGCTCTACCTCTAAGAGTCGATCACCCAGTGCCCAGAGTGGTGGGAATCAGATCGTCCTTTCTTCTCCAGATCAGTGAAGACTGAACTAGCTGGTATTTGGTACAGAAATGTTAACCTTCCCTAATCTTCAGATTAGGACAATAACCCTCAGGACAGGACAAGTTTGTATAAGGTCAAGAATCAACTGTTACAGAACTGCAGTCAATGTCTTCAGGAAGGCAAACACTGTCTTAGTTTCTGTTTTCTCCTCTTTCATTATTAATGCAGCTAATGGGCCTAGGGTAAATAGGAGCAGAAAATATTGTTGCCAAACATCTTAAAAGGTTTTCAGCTGGAGTCCTGAGAGCTATTACATTTCCAGAGAGCACAGAATAATTTGTTTATCTCTTCAGTAGTTACACTCTTTCATTCAATGAAGTTGTGAGTTGCTTTATTTTATTATACTAGTGCCAACAGATCCATAGAGAGACTATTTACTTTCAAAATTAAGTAACCTATGTGTGTACACTAAGATATGAGCATGCAGACTGCATGGTACTCCTAAATGCTAATTTAGGCAAAAATAAAGGAAATCAGTCTGCTCAGTTATTTTCCATACTCAGTGAAGTGAGAGAGCTCTTCTAAGCAGGCCAACTCATAGCATTTAACATTACGTGTGTAATCATTATCTCTCCACAGGCTGTAAAGTGAGGCTGGCCTGCCCCATATTATCACTATTCTTGTAAATACCCCTATGGCTGGAGCATTTTCTGACACAGTGACATTGAGGAAGGTTAAATCCAGCTTTAAAAACCCAGTGCATTTATAATGTATTAGATAAACTGCATTAAAACCTTGCACAGCCTCTGGAAAATGGAAATAAGCTGAACAGAATAAAAGCTACATTTGTTCTGAAGAAGCATCCATCATGAGGTTTGAATGGAATCAAATGGGTTTTAATGTTTTTTCCTGAATATTACTATATGGACAATATTCCTGTAAGTGTCAGCACAAAGTATATCAGCTGCTGTAAATTTATACCCTGCTTTGCTGTGCCCTGTATTTTTTTCCACAGACAGACTTGAGAGTCTAATGCATCCACCCTGGAATTGCTGCCTGATTCCTACAAAGCTCCAGCTACTGCAGAGGGATCTCAATTTGCTGACTAACCAGGAAAGACCTAGAGAGTTTAATCAATTACTAAGTGAAAGTGGCTGGTTTTTTACCTCTCTTTTTATTATTTTTTACACAGTTCTTGCTTGGCAAATTGTGCCAGGTGATGTTTGTCTGCATTTGCCTCAAGAAATGGATTTTACTTGATCAAAACTTTTCCTTTGTTCTTCCTCCTATCTGGTCTGGAAATATTCAGTAGGTACAGGCAAGCATTATCTCAATATCTCATTTGAAATTTTACAAGAATTGTGGCTTTGACTAAAAATACAAATGAAATAAAGATTCCCAAAGACCATTGCAGGTGGTGCATGAAGAAAGCTGTTTTTGAAACAGACCTAAGCTGGCATAATTGCAGATGGTTTCCCAGACCAGAAATGAGGTGCATCTTCAGAGCCATCAGGCACAGCTGCAGACATAGAAAAAGAAGTGGAGTGCTGGTTACTGCCTGATTACAGTCTGTTTCTTGCTCAGAGTTTGCTTGACGGTATTCATTCCTTGTCTTCCCTTCTTTTGGCAATCTGACCATGAAGGGGTATACAGATGTTGACTGTAAAAATTACAGAAGCATATTTTCTAATCTTAATCTTCGAAAGCTCTTTAAATTGCTGTAGAGACAAAAAGTACTATTTGAAATGGAACTGATTTAGGATGCCATAAAGTAGACTTTTTTCCTCATGCATTCCACAGCCCTTTATTCATCAGAAAAATATGGTCCATGGATAAAACACAGAAGAAACACCTGATCACAGAGTGTGGGCTGATAGAGCAGATTTGTCTGCAGAAGACTGCAAGTGGAAAAGATCTCTTCCAAGTTGAGAGGCATCACCCAGGAAACTTCTATAAAATTAATTTAATACTGTTGTTTGCTTGACACTTGAACCAGACTTTGTGGCCAGCATCTCACACAAGAATGTGCAAAATGCAGTCACAGCACTGGACTTTTCATGGACAGATAATGTCTTTTAGTTTGCCTTAAGTATTTGAATTCTGTGATGAGCACAAACAAGATTTCGTACAGAACTGTCAGTCTGACTCTATGGGACACAAAGGAAGATTGAAGTCCAGTATTGTGGGATGAACCGCTACAGTATCAAGGACCCACTCTGTATCAAGGACCTGCTCTTGAAGGAGACTTTTTGAGATAAGAGAAGTTTTACAAAACTGAGCACAGATCAGTTGTATGCAAATAAATAAAGCAGCAAATCTCCTTTTAAGAAGAGATCAGGAACATCATAAAATATGCAACAAGGCAAACAGGATGAGGTTTAAAGTGAAGTGAAAAAGCAAATTATCTGCTGAATGGCACTTCACACCGGCTCAGCTCTTTAACTTCCACACCAGAGGTGGTTACATATCAAAAAAAGGCAAAAGATTGTACCTATACAATCATAGGTCAGATGAGAAGAAAAAGTGAGACCTGGTTAACCACGTGGTTAGATAGAAAAGTAGTATTTCTGAGGAACAATAGCATCAGTGGACCCAGTAGCTCAGTATATTTTCCCCACTAGCATGGCCCAGGTCTCCATGTCCTCTGTCTGACATTTTGTGGCACATCCACAAGCATGGCTGTCCAGAAATAGCTAGATTCACAGACAAAGCAGAAATTACACAAAAGGATCAAATAAGGCCTTAGTTTTGTGCCAGCTCTGATGATGTGTTTGTGTTTTCATAGAGGCTTTGTTATAACCTTGGGGAATGTCATGCTACTTCTAATTCCAAACAGGATCGAGATGAGCTGTCAGTTTCCACCACAAGACACAGTGAATAGCTTTAGAGGGAAACAGTTCCCACTGCAAATTTGAAAGATCAGCCAAGCACAAAATCTGCTGGTTTATATCTAAATAGCGGGGAAGGAAACATTTTGGACTAATTCATCTCACCTAACTTCCATTTGACTAAAGAGCAGTGGCTACAATGCAGTTGGATATATCTGATTAATGACCTTGGCTTCCCTTCATAGCTAAATGAGACCTCATCAATGTAGCCAGCAGAGACTAGGCAGCAATTCTTCTTTTTCCCAGCTTTTCACAGAATATTTTCTGGTAGTCCCAGAACCTGTGTCATGTAGGGCATTGACCAGTGTGAATAAACATGCTAAGAATCATTACTTTTCCCAGAGTATTTCTAGTTCGGTTAGTCAAGACAAAAAAAAAAAGCAGGAGAAAAGCATTATTATCATGTACTACAACCATGCTATTTCTTTCCCCTTGTTCCTAAGTGATGCAAACTGCATACAAATTAAATTTAAACCAAGAGCATTGGGGGGATGTGAAATAGCATTATTTGGAACAGAATTCTGAAGGAAAGTGTGCAATGCATCACTAACTGTGGAGAGATGCATCCAGACCTTCAGATCACCTTTCTTGCAGGGCTGAGCATACATCAAACTGCTTCACAGAAAAATACAAAATACAAATACTGTTTCTTTCCAGCAAAACACATTGATGGGTCATGAAAATGGTCACATTTAAGCAGTGTAAAAATATTGTGGCATGGCAGATGGTCCACACTTGCACACTTAAACTCTGGCTAATGCAATGACAGTATCTGAGCTGTGTCATGGTGGGTTTTTCAAATAAGGTGTGGAGAGGCACATGGAGAATTCCAGAAATTTCACAGTTCAGTAGGCCAGCAGAGGTTGATCACGTGCCTGAAAATGAGATTTATGGGGGATATTATTTTTCTACTCTAATGTGTGATTATTGCTGTTACTTTGCACAGAGTAGGTCTTACTCCATGAGTATTCCCATCGGGCTTAGATGCAAATATTGCCTCCATTAGCACAAAATACACAAAACATGAGCAGAACAATGGAGGAAAAAGCCATGCTGCTGGACATCTGTGGAGGAAGTAAAATTGCTTACACAGAAGGCAAGACAAGATGTCCTGATGATTCCTAATGGCCTTTTAATCCACGAGACCTGAATATCTGAGAGGGATAAGAGAGATAAAAATCAAAAAGGAATGTAAGATTTTGCTCACAAGTCTTGGCAAGGTTAATTCATTTTTAAATTTGGATGACAATAACCACCTGCATGATCATCTGATAAATCCCACTAAGAGAGTATTTTTTTCTACAGTGAAGATAGGATGTGCCTTAGAGTTTCTGATCAGAAATTTGGCAGGAAAAGTGTCACACTGACAGGTTTTTTCAACACTGATGATACATCTTACATAAAAAACAGCAGACAGCAGTAGGAATAGGAGTAAAGTTGGCTATCCCACCTTTCTTTGGATAGAACCAAAATTAATCTTCCATGAGTTTCTTGCTTGTGGAGGTGAGCTTAAACAAAGTAAAATTTGCATTCATAGTAATTTTACTGTTTACATTCATAGTAATAAGCTCAAGTGACAGAAATCTAACTTGAAAAGTGTTCAGAACTGAAAAGGCATATGGGTATATACGTGTGTATACATATATAAATGGAATTACAGCTACTTTATGGAAGAGTGTAATATCAGACACAAACTCCATACCCATAGCTGGTATTTTGAGAATACACTCTGTATTTATTTCTAGAATGAGTATTTGTTACCTCCAGATGACTAATAACTGCATAGTACAAGATATTAAATGGTAGAGAAAAGAGGTGCATGTCTTCTTCAATCCTTGAATTTACACTTTATGAATCAGCTAAAACAAATTTTTAAAAAATATTTCAGCATGCCAGCACAAACTCTATAACCCAAATATCTTTATCAAGAGAATTCAGGAACCTCTATTCCACTTACTCTCAATAAAGCTTAATTTCTTAATGCCCTCTTATTTTGAACATGGGACTTTACTCCAGATCCTCAAAGATATGCAGTCCTGTAGTTTCTGGTCATTTGAATGGAAACAACTTTGAGAATATTAACTCAGCAAGTACATGTGAAAATGTCATTCTAGCATTATGGACATATCTCCAGCTGAAAATTAATCTACATTCAACTAGAATGTACTTTTGAAGTGTAGGAAATATTCTGGAACAAATCTGTGAATAAAAGTACATGATCCCCCACCAGCAACCTGTGGTATTTCAACAAACTGTTGACTTCTGGTCACACTAACACTCCAGTGGGGCAGCTTGTGCACTTGCTGCTTGTAAGGTAATGAGGTTTAATATGCAGCATCATCTGATGATATGAAAATTAGTACTTTTTTCCCCATAATCTGTATGTGGGCATGTTTACTCAGTGCTTTGCTTTCATTCCACTAAATTCGCTGTCCAAGCAGACCATATTAAAGTGAAGTGGCACACTGTTACTCTTGAGTATGTCTGTACCTACATCAGTATTTCAGGTAAAACCAGGCAGTTCAGCCAGGTGTCTGGAAACGTAGGTTTCTTCTATAGCCCATAAAAGTGGTGGAGAGATATAACCATGCTGGAAGGCAATTCATCCTCTTCAAAGACAGCATCTAAGAGTCACTATCGGCTGGAAAGCAAATCTAGGCAACCAGGCTGCAGAAATCATTTACTGTTTAGAAGGCAAAGGTAAGAAACATTAATCCCATCACAAATGTCCAAATACAGAGCTGTTCCAAAATTGCAGAAAAGAGTTTTTCAAGTAATTTCATGCAGAGGGTAGCTTTAAATCTTCATAAACTAACCACAGTGATATGTGGAACACCAGATATGACATCCAGTGCATTTCTATTTCAAAATCCTGGGGTGGGGGAAAAGAAGACAGCTACTGTGGTGCTCTTGCCTACCATGTAATATTTCATTAATAAAAATAACTGAAATAATTTAAAATTTGGCTGTTCAAATAGAGCTTATTTTCAGAAAAATGCAACACTTATAATGCAAAGATGAGAATGGGAGGTGAGATTAGAACAGTCCATCCCTCCATTTTATTTTTGCATGCCAAAAGACTACATTTTAGAGTGGAATTTCTAAAAGGTGGCTGAAATCATCATCATCCCAAATTACTTACTTGTGGTATTTTTTCATTAACATAATGTTGTATCTCATGCTTCAGACTATAGGCTTACAAATGAATTAATGAATTAATATGAGCAGCTTACTGAAACATCTAGTCTATGTCATATTTTTATCCTGGGATGATTCACAGTAGTTACCCAACTGAAAAGCATGTCTTTCATTAACAGCTAAGAAAGGTTAAAAGCTCTGGAGTTAAGGTCTTTGTTTAAGAGATCAAACAAATACTTAAACTCTAACTGCAATTCATTACAGTCACTGTCTTTTTGCCACTGTAAGAAAAACACAAGTCAGTTCTTTTGAATTCTGCTCATTGATATGCAATGCAAGAAGGAATTTATCTTATTTTTATCACTGAAAAAGCAGAGCTGTGTAACATTGCAGGGATACACTGATTTTCACTGTGACCCAATAGCTTCAGTCACACAATCCTTGAAGCAATCTAATGCATTTGAATCAGTGTATTTTTGTGTGTATGAAAGGCCAGAACTCTTCCTGACCCTATGCAAGTGAAATTCAACTTCCCTTGTATTGGGCTAATAAAATTATAAATGTTGTCAATGGCCCTAGAATCATTCATTCATTTTTACATCTACTGACTGCATTTCGTTTGGTAACCTTGTCTGGCAATAAACTAACTCTGCAGATTATTGATTGTTATTAGGAAATACTTGTATATGATTTCAAAGCTGCAAATAATGCCTCACAGGTATGAAAAAAAACCACCAGGAGGGAGATTCCAGCTTCATGGTTTCTTTTTCATTTTTTTCTCTCTTGTCATGCTGCAGGGAAATCTCTCTGATGTGCAAGGCTTTCCACTGGGATACTGGGGACTCTGAGGCTGGACAAGTAGCTGGCCTGCATGACTCACACCATCTCTGGGAGCAGACCACACTATGCATTACCTACACTCAAAGCAGGCCTTGAAGGCAAAAGCAAATTAAAAATATTTATTTACAAAATCCAAGAGAGACCTTATAGTAAGAAAGAGATATAAAGACATGGATGACAAAATGAAAAGAAAGCTATATTGGATCTTTTCATCCCAAGACAAAATCTAAAGTTTGTTGTCTTCCCTTCTGTGTAGCTGACAAGGTTTTGGACAGTTTTTTAACCCACATGGTTGGGGAAACAGTCCTTGGGGACAATCTTAACTTACATTTATAGTAGATATACTTGAGCTGCAAAAATATGTTAGATTTTATGTTTAATTTTTTCCTTCAGTTTTACTTGGAGGTCCATGTAGATTCTTAAATCCCTTTCTCTTTTCATTTCTTTCCCTTAAGGATTATTGATCCTTAATTAATTTCTTGTAAATATGTCAAATGGCATCCACATTTTATACAGATTTTTTTTCTCTTCCATATTGAGCCTAGACATAAGATTAGCCAATCACACAGAGATAATGGCAAGTCTGGATGATTGATCTCTACCTCTGTTTTTTACAGCATGAGGAATAGACCCACTTTTTTCCTTCATGTATCTTCTATTCTGGTGGTTGGGCTGAAAGAAGAGCATGGTTTCTTTTGGTTCATTTCATGGAGAAAAACAAAGAGAGCTTGTGTCTAAAGTATCCCAGCCAACATGACCCACAAGTTCTTGGACAAGTCACTGCACAGAGAATGAGTGTACACCACTGATGCTCCACTCAGGGTCCCCTCTGGTGCTCCTTTACCCTGGCCCTAGGCTGGAGTAATCACCTACAAAAAAGGTGAGCCAGCACTGCAAATTATACCCTTGTTAACAGTGTGGAGCCCTGGAATGGAGGGAAAGGTGCTTGCAAGGAGGGAAAGAAGTCTATGCTGATTCATTGTACAGAGGCCTCCAAACCAGCTTAATGAGAAAAAGCTCCAGAGCTCTGTTCATCTCTCACTGCAGGCATCTAAAGCCATCTGGGATGCGCTACAGTATTCTCCCTGGCTTCTAGATGCTGCTTCAGGGTTTCCCACAGGTCCTGTGCCATGTCTGTCAGACCTCTGGGAATGTTTCACTTATTCCTGGGGTATTTCAAATGTTCCTAATGCTTATGCTTAGGGGGAGTGAATTAAGTGTTCAATATCTGTGATTCCACCACTCACTCAGAACAATGACATTTACTATCTCTATGCTCCTCTCACACCTCTTGTACTGTGATTAAAGACTTTCATCAAAATCACAGCCTCTGCGTGCCAGGAGTTCTGCACAAAGCTAATGAGAAATAGTCCCTAACCTAAAAGGACTGGGAAGGGGGAGAAAGCAACATGTCTTTCCCAAACTTACACAAGGGATCTGCTGCAGAAAAAACACCACAAATTCACATCCTCAGAATACAGACAACAGCTACACTGTGCAGATTCTTCTTTTGTAGGGTACTTTTGCAATATCTCCTTTATCTTGTCTGCAAGAAATCTAACACCTTGGTGACCCAACAGGGTCAGTGAAGGCGAACTGCCTGAGTCTGTAAAATATAAGCTGAATTAAGACAAAATCAGGCCTGAAATGCAATTATCCCTTTTCTGTTCCTGGAAATATCTCCACTCTCCCTGCCTTTTCCTACCTTCATTTCATGCTACTTGGAGTAGGATTTATTTTCAAGCAGAAGTAGTGAATTATGTCCACTGTGTTGCAGCCTCTCATACCCTATATATCACAGAAAGCTCTTTACCAGCAATGTATTGCTAAGAGTCTTTTTGCAAAACCTTCAGCTACTCCATGAAGGTTTCCTTACACCCGCACAATGCAAAAAGCAGTTCAACGTTATGAGGCTTGTATCTTTTATTCTTGTTTCTGCTTTCTCTCTTCAGACTGGAGTCTCTATTTTGGGGACCTTATGGGTGTAAAATGGGAGTGGATTGCTTGGCAATGACTCATAATCCCTGCCAAGCTGGAATTTTGAACAGAAGGAACTACTGAGAAAACAACCGACCCTAAATCTCAAATAACTTTGAAGACCCCCACATTGCCTTGCTTAAGACAGAATTCCCACAGATTCACTCCCAGTTTTACAAGGGAAAGAAGAAAACGTTTGCACAGGGCACTGACCTGTTGGGCAGTTGTGACATTCAGGTCTAACGCTGTGACACTCAGGGTTACCCACTTGCTAGTAACCACTTTGCCCTGCATACTCTGGGGTTTGCAGCACAGATCAAGCTCAAGGAAGCACTGTAAAGCTCTGAGCTTCCCCCAGGCTCAGGGCAGAAGCATTTCTGACACCTAAACACACAACACCTATCCCCAGGTAGTTTTCTGTACAGCTGAACCATGAGTCTGCAGCCTGCTGTGTGTGGATGGCACAACTTTAGCCCAAAGGATGGAGTCTGAGCTTGCCCTTGTCAAGCCCTTGTCAGTGCTGAGGTTCCATGTGCTTCTGTTTCCATTTCCCTCTAAAACTATGGGCTCAGACACAACTTTTATCATCCATGCACTCATCACTGGGAGATGTTCATTCACAGGTCTAGCCACCTGGCACATACAGCCAGCCACCACTTCCACAGTGAGAAGAAAAGAGGCTGAAAAAGAGAATGGAACAGAGTTTCACTCCCATTGGGAAAATGTGGAGAAAATGTTGCAGAAAATTAAGGAGGGAGCTATACCAGCTACCTAAACACCTTGCCTCACTTCAGTTTAACTAGCAGCAGTTATTCAATGAAATGTTCAATGAAAGATTCTTCCCCCATATATCAGAAAAAAACACAGACAGATAATAACTCATGGAGTTGCTGTATAATGCCAAACCTTTTACCTACACTTAGTTTTGGTTTGTTACAATTTTTAAGAAGGTAAGTGCTGCAAAGACTAGGAGACAATGCCAGTTAAACACTGGTTTGCATTGCCATGGTCAAATTCATAATGGAAAGGCAATCTTATGACAAAACACTCTGATACAGATTGCATTTCTGAGGAGTTTCCATCAAAAAGTTGTCTTTGTAGCCTCTCATTCTAGGAAATGGACTGACCAGTCAGATATTGCTGAGGGGTGCTGACAAAAGGATTCTTGTTTCTATTGAAAGTACTTCATGGACACAGCAATTAGTCTGACATCTTCACCAGCATATGACTGCAAAGACAGCACATTTCCAGAGGAGTCTGGGTGTCTGTGCACTGCAGTGTTGTGAAGTTCTGCTGTTTGTTGTAGTACGTCAATCAGAAGATAACCTACTTTAGAAAAAATCTAGTCCTAAAGATTTAGTTATTTGAGCCCTTGGTTCTGGCTGTTGGAAACAACTGTACTGAAAAGAAAAAAAAAAAGAAAGAAAGGAAAAGGTTTATTTGTTTGATGAATCCCCAGCAGGGAGTCACAGACAGATGTAAATTAGAATACTTCTTTTTTAAAAAAATAAACAAAATGCAAAAGAAAAAAATTAGTAATTGCAAACCAACCTCAAAAAGCCAAATTGAAAAATCAACCAACTGCAAATCAATTACATACAAATAGATAAAGAGAGAAAGAAATTGGTTGGCTGGTTGGTTTGCTTTGCTTTACTGTCTCCTGTCACAGCGGATATGACATGCACATTAGCCCTGGATGAATTCATAATGATCAAGACAGTCATTACATGACATGGCAAATGAATAATTAATGAGAGAACACAGAGTAGAAAGCATCCCTTAAGCAAGTGGTGGTCAAGGGTTCAGCACACCGCATTGCCAGGAGGGAGCAGCAGTGCAGTTACTGTCCCCAGTCTCCTGCTCCCCAGGGAATAGGAGAGACCAGGACCCAACTTTGCTTGGTTAGTGTCTGCAAGGAAGGCAGCTCTTGCACACCATCTAGAACAGTCTTTCTGCCAAACTGAAGACTGGCATTTTGCGGCTTCATCCAGTGTCTGCATCCCCTATTCAGAAAAATGCCTTTGAGCAGTACAGTGTCACACAGAGGAAAATGATGAGACAAGGCCCGTGAGCTCATTAGCAGACACTCAGGTACACCAAGATCAACAAACAAAGATGCCTGGTGTATTGACCACAACCTGAAAGAAAAGAAAGCATTATGCGAAGAGCAGTTGGTTTGCTGGAGCCACCCAGATCCTTCACTGTCTGCAAAAGATAAAACAGCTCCTACCTGCTCTTCCAAACCATCTCCCACATCTCCTAAGCTGGCTGCTGCCAGCTGGATTCCTGGGGCTTGGAGCTCTGTTTTCACTGATCCCTACCACCACCTGGGGGACACAAGCACCTTTATATTGTGTGGATTTAAGTGGCTCTAGAGTTAGCTCAGGAAAGGTTCTCAAGGCCTAACAGGTGATAAACACAGCTCCATTTTTTAAACAAGCAAGAACTTGCAGAAAGCCAGCAGAGTCTTGGAGGTTTGTTTTTTTGGTTTTTTTTCCCAGGCACCAGTGTGTCTTCCTTCTTGGATAACACCTTCCTCTTCTCCACTTCTTAAGGGAAAAAATTAGAGATATTTGGAGAACAGTGTTGATGAATACTTTGGAGCTGTTTATTTGTTGAGGAAGTTTCTGCTGGAACATTCTTTCTGCTTTCTTTTCAAGGCAAAGAAAATAGAGATGCTGTCATCCCTCAATTTTTCCTCCCTTGTGTGCATCAGACTTCCTAGAGCTGTGTCAGGAAAACGTTTGGGGTAATTTGTTTAATTTATATCTCATCTCCTGGTGCTTTAAGGATTCCTGAGGTTTAGATTTCCTGAGTTCTCAGTGAGCAAATGAATGTTTTGGTTTTTTCTCTTTTCCATTAGGTCAATTAAAAAACTCAAAAAAACCCACCAAAACACCCAAAAAACTCACTGTAGCAGTAACATGTGGTTTTCAATAGGTAGCAAAGGCAGTCAGTCAAACCTTTTATCAGCCTCAAACAAAAAAAAAAAAAAAAAGGACAAGGGATGATGCTATGCAAGGGCACAGGGATTGATCTGGGAAAATATGAGAGAGGGCACCCAGTGGTTTTGGGAAAGGGAAAGGGAGAGGAGGATTCTGCCCACATGGGGGCAACAGGGAAAGGGAATGTCACAACCTGAGGATGGGAATGCAGACTGAAACCTTGGGGGAGCGGGGCTGCTTCTGTGGCTCAAAGTCCTAAACGAAGGGACTCACATGTTCCACTTAAACCGGAGAGAACAGCAGTTCTGTTGCCAGTTAACTCGAAACAGACATACTGTCAAAGGAATATTTGTGCTCACGGAAAAACCCCAGTGATGGCTGCAGCTGCGCTCTTAAACAGGGCTCTGTTTCATCGGCGTGAAAGCTGGACTCTGCATGGAGGGGTGGCACAGGCAGGGAGGGTTCGATTCAAAAGCAGAGGTGCTCTCACTCACTACCTCTCTGACTTGCGCCTGGCTTAACCTGCACGCAGTGCTGTGGCCCCGGGTTGCTGTCTCTTCGCCCTCCCCATATGTTAGTCCGGCACCCCAGAGAGTTAGCACTCAGCAAAGAGTTGCTTTGCTTTCTTTAATTTGCACCCCGCTGACTTGAACGAGGTCACAGAGCGCCTGTCTCCCCGGCCCCCGAAGCTTTCTGGGGTGGAGGCACACCTGGTGCCTTGGGAATCACATATCCCTGCCGTGGTGCACGGAGGGCAGCACAGCCAGCCCAGGCAGCAGGAGGGTCAAATCCAATCGCAGGGGAGGGAAAGGTCATCGCTGTTTAAGTGGAGACGTCTCTGATGTGGGTACCGCTGGTGTCAGCTCAGAAACAGGTGTGTCAAGAGAGCAGAGCAGGGGATGTGCAGCTACTCCCTTGTCTTCGCACCCCATGAGACCAGACCATGCTAACAGGAGACAGCTCCTCAGAAACCTTCATGCTCTCTCACAAACCCGATCTGAGCTGTGGCTGGTTTTATATGCTGAAGCAGCAGCATAACTTTTAAAGTGTGAACTTCCTCCTGGCGTTTAAACATCCTGCAGGTGGTCAAGAGACATTACCAAACCTCAGGTGAGTGTGCTCAGCTTTCAGCTCTTTTCTGGCTGCGCTCACACTGCCGTGCAGAGACAGGAAAGATGTGGCTGGAACAGGACTGACCAGGCAGATTCAAGACCCAGATGCTGACACCTTTCCAGGGAGCCATGTGAACTTTTGCCCCCATTACAGGGTTTCATAGCTCACATCTTGCACAGATTGTATTTTTCCAAAAAGAAAGACTCCAGACACGAGCACCTACAAGATGTATTGTGTGGCTCAGGACACTTCATGAGATGTGAATTGTAGCTTTTCTATTCTATCGTCAATTCTGTTGCTACTTTTCCTTGGTACCATCTTTCAAAGGCCAGCTCATTCTGGTTCAGATTTCCTGGAAAAGGATTGAAGGAACAGACCAGGAAGGTGATGAGGACAAAAACAGATGAGACCCCATCAGTCCTTGCATGGTAGCTACAGTCCTTCCAAGTCAGGGGGGTGATACAGCAGCTGGGTTGGACTTTTTATAGTCCTGGGAAGGTTCAGGAACACCTCTTTCTCATCTTATCCTGTCTCCAAGTCTCTTGAGAAACCTGCTGCTGCAGCAGCCATGTCTCCTTGCCAGACGTGACAGTTAAAAGGATCCAGCAGTGCAGAGAGAGGAGTCCCACAGTTTCCAACAGGAGAAACTCTGAGTTGCTGCCAGTTGGTTCAAGAGTTAGCAGCAGGCAGTCATTTTACTGCCTTTCATCTGGAGCTGTTTCAGTATTTGTATTTATTTTTTTGCTTTTTTAATGTCCTTCTCCTTATTAAAAAAATAGAGGAGAAATTAAAAAGAGGAGAAAATAAAAGAAAATGGGATAAAAGGGAAGAACTCTTGTCTTCTATTAAATTTGAAGGTAAGGGAATGAGGATGCAAATTAGCAATAACATCAAAACAAAAATGATGATAATGTAGTTAAGTCTTTTAAATAGCTCCTTCAGCTCTGGGGGTAAGACAGGAGTGTTGCAGTTCAGGAGTCTGAAAAAGAACTAAGATTTGTATTTACCTTTCAACTAAGCAGCAGCAGAAATAAATACTCAGGAGACACTTAACTGCACCCATGGAAACTCATGCTAAGGGCTTGTGCTCAGGAAGAAACAGGAGGGGCTGAGGGATGCTCCATAGGCTCCTTTCTGTGGATGTTCCCTCTTCTTCCACAGGTAGAGACAGAGGAGGAAACATGATTTTTTTTTTACTGTTCCAACTTCTAACAGTAATGGGAAAAACTTGTAACTCTAGCCAGGGTATTTCTGTCTTGTCATGAGCTTCAATTAAGATTCTGGTCCCTCCATCCCCCTGCAGCTCACCCAGTGCGGGATGCATTGATCTGGGCTTCAGGTGCTGACAAATGATCATTGCCAACCCCAGATGCTGGCTGCTGCAGCAGCCAGGGCTGCCTCCTTATTGAACTCTCTTTCTAGGTGCTCAGAGATGGCTGAGTTGGCTACTGAACCATTATGAAAGCAACAGATCAAGAAAAATTATTGTGCCGGGTTATTTTTGCCTCCTTTAAGACCTATTTTCTCTCTTTGTTTCTATCTGTCATTTGCTTCAGCTACTACTGAGTTGCCAGTACATTGCCTTTTCCCTGTCAGAGATAATCTGCATTCTTATGGAACTGCCTCTTTCTTTCCATCTCTCATTTATCACTTCTACAGCTGCATAGATAGCAAAAGAAATGTTTTCATGTCCAATATCTAGAGTAGCATAAGCTATTTGGCTTATGGATACCTATCAAGTCAAGCAGATGTACAAACAACTTCAGAAATTAAATTAATATCCATTTCCTCCACATCTTTCTTTCAGTGCCTGTAAAACATCCTATAGACAACAGACATTCTGCAGAAGAAAAACACCCAAACCTCTCTAGAAAGACCCAAATCCTCTTTGAGTAACCATGTTTCACATTTTTTCCTTTTTCTTTCATTTTCCTCCCTTTTATCTTCTTTCTCCTTTCTCCATCTGGTTCTGGTTCTTTTTCTATCTCCCTTACCTACTCTTTCCCATATCTACTGATATTTACCTTTTCCTTTTAGCTCCATTGTCAGAATGGTGGAAAAAATCTTCAAAAGTTCTAGTTATTTGCTGGTTAGTGTCTTCTCCCATTGCAAAGTCAGGAGTTCTCCTGACAGTCTGAATACAATTTTGCATGTAGCAAGAAGATGCTAATATCATGTGCCAAGACTGGTGCCTGAAGCCATTTGGATCACTCCAGTACGGCTGGTCTTGGAAAGACAATAGCTCACACCACTCAGTCCCCTGTGCAGATATGGCCAAGCAAAAGGATTTCTCTTTAGGAGAGATTTTCAATAGATATTGTTTGTTCCTGCCATAATGCCAACCATCTGTGGGATTTAATTAAGCTCAAAAAAAAGGAGAATCTGGTTCCTGCTGAAGTTTTCTCTGGAATACTCACATGCATTAAAATTGCACAGCATTCAGTCTACCTGTCTGGGTAAATGTGGATCTGGGTTGAGGTCCCTAGGACTTTCAGCTAGCAACTTCACAGTAGGAAAGGTTAATCTAGATGCAACATTGCCAGTCCAAAATGTTCAGATAAATCAGGTCAGTTCCCCAAAATCATGAGATTATCCCTCTCCAAAAAACAATTCTCAGATCTGAAAATAATAATTTGCTGGTTTCTGTTTCTTTGAATCACAAGCATGAAGCAGGGACAAAGCCCTGCTGGACAAGACCCAGCATCAATGCCAGATATTTAGCACTCTGCAAGTGAATTACCTCCCACAGAGGAAAGATTGTAAAGAGGATTTGGTATCCATGTATCTAACACTGTAATTGGCTGGACCCCCATATCTCAGCTAACAGTTGTGTGCAGGCCAAGTCTGCAGAGACAGATCTAGATGTGTATTCAGAATTGTGTCAGGTCAAACCCAAGCTTCATTATTACAACCAGGTGATTTCTAAACTGGAGATAGACTGCACCCACACCTGTGGGCATGGACAGCTCAGCCTCTCCACATCTGCATACATGAAGGTGCCCAGGGATGCCTACACCCTCTGAGTCATCCCACATCCCTTCCTTTCCTGACAGCCATGTTCCCATGTGCTTTACTCCTTCTGTCTCTCTCCATAGTATATTTCTTCTTCATCTCTTGCTTTTTCTCATCAGGTGGAACTTGGAGCCAGAAGCGATATTTGTTTCAGGGGAGCTCTCCACGGATACAGAGATCGATGGCAAAGGGAATTTCACAAGGCTGCAGCACTTGGCCTATGACTTGTCAAAGTCTTACCTGTATGTGTTTAATTTTAGGCACTGTGAAGGTGCACTTCAGGCAGCACTGAAGTCAGCTGAACTGCTCACAGAGCACAAAGTGCGCTGCATGCTGAATGCATTGTGTGAGTGGAGCCTGAGGCTAGAGACACTCTGGGGCAGGACTTTTCTTCTTGCAGTTATTTCTATCAGAATGATATCCCATTCAGATGATGTGTTTCCCTTTTTCCCAAGGTGCATTACGAAGGAAATCAGCACCAGATGCATTTTGCAGCAGAGGCAGCAGAGGGGCAGAGCATGCAGCACTAAAGAGTCCTCTCATGTTTGCTTTTAAGCCCTGTCCCTGCAAAGTGCCTTGAAATTTGAAGGTACAAGCTGCTCTAAAAAGCTGTCTTATTTCCAGTCTTGGTAGTTTATGTGACAGACATGCTACAGCAAAATATGATCTTCCAGGACATGAAATGCTGTTTTGTTCCATGTGTGACCTAGCTTGAGAAGCAGGCAAGTTTGGGGTGCTGGACATTTGATTCTGTAAATATTACACATCGTGTCACTGCAAAATGGCCTCTCTTACTGCCAAAGCTTGGCAATGCTTGTGCAAATTAAAAAAAAAAAATTACATTGGATTTCACAATCTCTCCAGGAGACAAATGTTCCCCCTCAATTTTGGCTTAATTTTTTTTTTTAATGTGCCTTTTTTGTGCATTTTTTAAGCTGAACTGCCTTGTAACTGCATCAAGCAAAAGGCAGCTGAATTTTCTTCAATGTTTTGGAACTGCTATACAAATTGATAACCTCTCCTCCATATTCCCCCTTCCCTGAAATGAATTAAATTTAAAAAAAAAGAAAATGCAGGAGGCAGAGGTCCTCCCTAGAGATATAGGAGTAGAGCCTGCCTTTTCCTTTGCAAGTCTGAGCAGATAGTGTTATCTGAAAACACAAATCAGAGTTATTATGCACTTTATAAAAAGGTACATCTAGTCTATGAATAAATTTAGTATAAAATTCACTGTTCTCCTGAAACTTCAGAAATTAGTCCAAAATCTCTTGCTGACTCCAAACACATAGTCATTATAGGTTTTTTAAGTGCTGACCACGTTTTCTTGGTGTAGCATCTGGTGAAATAACCCAAATCAGCTCCTACTTGGAGTCATAGTATTCTCACCATACTGAAAATCTTTTTAAGGAATTTTGGTGAGAGTGAGGCTCCAGGTATGATTTCATTCTCCATCAACCAAAATGTTTCATGCATTGTTGTGAACTTGGTACTGCCAAATTCAAGCAACCTTGAAAGGAGAAGCTCCAAAACCTTTGATTGTATTAGTAGCACCCTAAGATTTTTAAAGAGAAAAATAATGTGATATTTTTGTTCCTTTATTTTGCTGTCAAACCCAAGTTTACTCAAGTTTTGTGGTAGTGGTGGGAAATTGAATCTTGCCATCTGAGCTGATATATACTAAATTATTTGTGTCCTAGAAAATTACACTAATGAGAAAAATTCTATAATCTATGTGTTTCCTGCATCAGAGGTCTTATAGAAAGTCTATTGGTTTCCTATGGACAAACCTCTCATTGCTGTCAGCCGGCTGCCGTAGGATATAACTTTTGTGTGCCATTCATTTGCCTTCTATAATTGTGTCATTTTAGCAGAGTCAACAACAGTACTAGCAAGAATGCTCAGGTAGGGCCAAGGCATGTGAAAACAGGACCTGCCTGTAACCTCTGCATTATAGATGTATCCTGCAGATTTTCCAAGAATAATGACGACAATCATAACAAGTACAATACATTGAGAAGAACTGGCAAAGAGAGATTAATTTTAAAGAAGCAACCCGAAGACACCTTTAGAAATTTGTGTTGAAGCTCAGACTGTGCACAGACAGTCTGATCTGTCTATGCATGATTGGCCATAAAGGAGATGGCTCAGAGGGTTTACTGGCCCTGGGAAAGGAAGCAAAAAGACAGATCCTGCTTTTCTCCTTTTCCCTTTCTGCCCTACTCCAGTTTCCAACTCAGAGGCTATCCTAATGATGGCAGAAAACACATTGAGAAGAAAAGGAAGTAACTGCCCTTTTGTCAGTTCACTGAGCTGAATCTGGTTGCTGATGGCTTGTAGGAGAGCTGGAGAGGGCACAAGGGCAGAGGATGGGCAGGGATGAGCAGGACAATCACTTCAGCAGAAGTAACACAGTCAGCACAGGCATTTTTACCTGCCACATCTTCTTTACAAACCCCTGGCTGCACTGATAGCAAAGCACCATCAGTGCATATTTCCAGCACCACCAGTAACTTGTTGGTTACCTGTTACCCACCAATAGACAGATTTCTCCTCTCACCCCTATGACTCTGCTTTCTGGAATATATTTTCTTCAAGTGCCCACTCAGTGAGCAACAGGTCTATTATTGTAGCTAACTGGGAATTCCCTGCTTAGTTTACTTTCTCCTTCCTGCAGAAGAATCGCTTATTCATCAAAAATAAAATTCTTCTTTGAGACAGTTTAATTTGAATTTGCAGCAAAAGCTGACTGGAATCTTCACCTGGCCTCCTACCAGTCTGCCTTTCCAGCTGGAGGACAAGAAACCCCATTTCCTGGACTCCTCTCTGCTTGACAGTTCACTCTGCTGTCAGGCTGATGAGGGATGGGAAGCCCTCATCAGCCTGACAGGAGAGTCAGACCCTGTGGGATCCTGAGTTTACAAGCTTCAACGTCCCCAGCTCCCCACCTCCTGCCTGTCACAAGGCATTTAGGCTTTCATTGCTCCCAGGCTGTAGGAATGCTGGACTGCAGCTCAGAAGTGGAGCGGACAAGGGACTGTCAACCTGGAAGCTCCTTATTCAGCAGATGCTATGAATAATTTCTTGTTTCTCCTCCCCAGAAGTTAGATTTCAGTACAAGTGAGATTGTTCTCACCTGATAAATTTGAAAACTTTTGATTTTCTAAGTTTAAAATTAAAACAGAAGCCAAACCCTGGATAAAATTTCTGTCTAGAGTTCCATCTACTAGTGTCCTTCATAAACAAACAATAAAAACTCTCAGAACCTCTCTTGGGTAGAAGTCTCCAACATGTCAGTCACAGTTTTTAGGAGCATTACAGCCTCATGATAATAATAAAACTAGTCATACTCATCTGTTTAAAGAAGACACAGAATTCCTTTCAGAAACCACGGTTATTTAACCAATAATGACTCGTGGGTCCTGCAATGATATTATTTTGCATTCATTTTTGTCACAGCACAATACTATTTATTGCAATTGCACAACTTATGACGGAAGCCACAGGCTTAACAATTACTTATGGAGTTATTTTATTTTATCCTAATTTCTTTTTCTTTGCTGTCCCTGTGCTGTTAAATATAGTGTTATTACAGCTTAAGCAAGGCTCTTCTCCACTAAGTCAGTGAACAATAGCAGAAACCTCAGATGTGTCTAGAGAGTATTTTACCCTGATTACTGAAAAGTCACCCTTACACGAAAATCAAGAGGGTCAGAGCTATACATATGAACATGAACACTCCCCAGAGCACCACTTGCTTGAAAGATGTCATGGTGTCATCTGTACTACGCAGAAACATGTTTCTTTCATAATGGAAGCTTCATTTTCAATTCTTTAATGGATACAGAGGAAATATCTGCACCTGTAAAAGTGTAATCAAATCAATATACAAGTGCAACTACACCAAGCAAAACAGCTGGATCAAGAAAGGGTTTGCTATTTCTATTTTATCCCATGCCATTAGCCCTTTAAGACACCTGTAACCACGGACAACTTGAGAATTCCAGCCTCACCAATACCACTGCTTGCATGAGGCTGATTGCTCAAGACAATATCAGAGGTGGCTGCCATGAATACCAATCATGTAGTGACAAACCAAGTTATGTTCCTGACAGCAAATATTTCAATATAACAAAGACTGAGACATAATGAAACATTTGAGAAGACCGAGTTTGGACATTGAGCTGACAGTAGAACTTTATAATGGAAGTAAATTGCAAATCAGATTCAACACATCAGAAATGTTAGTACAGTAGGAACAAAGAAGCCTCAAAGAGTCCTTCATCTGGGTCTGAGAACAGTTTTACTTTGCTGTCACTTTCTCTTGTAAAGAACATTTTCTCTCCCTTCAGACTTTGCACTGTGGGTCTGAGTAGCGGGTTTTTCATTCTGCTGCCTTAATTTTTCTTGTTCTCATATCTGTCTAAGCTTTGGTTTTCATTTCCACATACTCTCAGTGTTTGAAAAGTAGGCCACATACCACCATGTAGAGACTTACTGCCCTCTGCTAAGGCAGATTTTTCTGTGTTCCTTTGTCTGATATATGTTAGGCATCCAGGGTCCATCACATAGAAAATAACACCAGATGACAATTGATTCAATTGACTCTGGAAATTCTCTGGAAGGGGTAGAGGCCAATCTGAAGGGCTGACAGCAGCCTCTGTAGCTAAGAACTCAACATATGAGGTGGCTGAGATCCAGTGCAATGTGATGGAAGTGTGAAGGACTGAGCCCACGGTCCACTGATCGTGAGGACCAGACAGATCCTGCTACCCAGGAAGATATTACTGAAAATAAATCACAAATGTCAGTATAGGTCAGTTTAGTACAAGAGGCATCTAAAAATACACCTACAGTATCTGCTGAACTGGTGAATCTTGGGTGTATTCAACTCCTGTGACACCTGCTACTATAATTTGCTACAAATACAACAAAAATATCCCTTTTATTAACTAATGCCTGTCTCACCGGAGCCAACGTGTTCGAAAATACAATCAACACTTGGTAGTGTAGTCAGTCATAAGTGTTAACAGTTGAAGAAATACCTGCAAAGTGGTAGCACCTAAGTCTGTCCTGTGTGATCACCAAATGGCTGCATGTGGATTTGAGAAATAGCAAAGGCAATTGACACCTGTTGTATCTCTGAGCTCTGAGTATGGTTCTAGAAATTGAGAAATGCACCTTATTGAATCTTGGCAACTTCAAAAAGGCCTGTAACCATTAAATAAGGATGAGGAATGAGGACCACGGCCGACAATGAAATGAGGCTGGATCATATTCTGCATCAAGATTTATACTTGGAGCTGTCTCAAACTACCTGTTTTGCAAGAAAATGAGGATTAACATAAAAATACTTGTTTGCTCAAACAGAAGTTGTCATTGTAAGAACTTCAGCATCTCTATGAAATTTTTGTCAGGAAGGTTTCCTAAGCCCAGGGTGGGACTTTAGGTCACAGGCAGAAGCAGAGCCAAAAGCCAGTAGTTTTGTCCTGATGCAGATGAGGAAACAAAATGTCCATCTTTGATATTTAACGATCTTTTACAGGCAAGGCTCCAAATCACTTTTCCTCATGAATTTTTAATATCCACTCAAAGTAGAACACAGAAAAAAACAGGGACTGATTTCCTACTGTCTTTATCTGGGTATTTTCCTGGGTTAGTCCAGTTTCACATCCATATTGTGAACTGGTGAAAGTAGAGGACTTGATTGTTGGTGTCCTGGGGGAAATTAGAGTTCTCAGAATATTTTCAGAGAGGCAGACAAAAAAGTCATGGATTGCTTTAAGCACCACTGCTGTCTCCTGGTTAAGACTGGAACTGCACAAATAACATGTACAAACATAGTATTGTTAACTAAATTAACTTTCTCCTGAGCACTTTGATCTGTGCACATCCCAAAGGTCAGCTATGAAAGCCCTGCAAAGCATGACATTAAAGACAATTTTTAATTCTGTAGTAGAAAACTTGCTTCATAATCCCTGTAAATAGTAGCTAATGACTCTGTGAAATAGCTGTAATAGTATTATTTTAGGAGAGGGCATGATACTTTTTTGTTGTCTCCTATCACATAAGCTGTACTGCTGTGAGAGGGACTCATATTACCACTCACATCCAAACACTGGAGCAAATACAGTTTAAGAACAGTGGTCAGGTCCTTAAGCTAAATCTGCTTAGCTTGACCTAAATTCTCCATCATGATTCAGTTGCTCAGATACAGACTAAAAACAGAAGGTTTTTCCACTGCTTTGGCTTGTTAAGCAAAGAATGAGAGAGGATAACTCTGTCTCCAGACAAGAAAAATCAGGACCCTGTTGTGACCAAGTATTGGAAGTATATCATGGTACCTTTAGGGTATCCATTCTAACTCCTCATTGTGGTGCTGTTACACCAACACCATCACTTCTCACTGTAAAGACTTGCTCACAGGAAAAATTATTTGTATTTTCACCTCATCAGCATCTGGAGTTCATCATCCCTGCCATTTCATCCTCATTAGTATTATATTTTGTTAACCTTGGAGATATAAATTTGATTAGGCTTCAGGATTATGTTATCTCACAAATATGATGAAAACTTGGACAAAGCTTATCATCTATTACAAAATATTAAGTCCTCCTCATGTTGCTTGCTATGCTCTGTGCATAAAATTTACCCAGAGCCTGGTCCTCAGAATGGGAGAGAAGATACTCTCTGCTGACACCAGAATCAGCCTGTTTTGTCTCACGGCTGTGGTGGCTGACAAGAATCCTCCCTTCAAATGGGAATATTTCTCTCCCCTTTGATATCTCTGGGTGTGTCTTCATAAACTATAGAAATAAAATGTGTCTTGATCCCTGGAAAAAGTTTAAAGGAGAGATTCATGAAGTGTTGCTGGTGGCTTACCAGGATTTGTCACACAAAGGAAAGTTGACTTCATGGCAAGTACTGCAGCATGGGTCGTAGCTGAGCAAGGGTATATGAGTGATGCACAGTTCTTCTTGCAAGCATCCCTCTGCTCTCGAAGTGCAGGAAGGACTGGAATATTGCCAGAGCTGCTTCATTTTCTCTCCTAAATACCGAGGATGCTGGGGGAGAATGTGGCTCTCTGCTCTTTGCTTCCTCTAACAGAGGAGCTGTCATGGGTCTCTTGGTCTCTCCACTTCTGTTCATGGATCTCTTGGCTTTTCAGCACTCAATCTCATTCCCCTGAAGCTTAAACCTTCACTCCGACAGCAGAGCAAGTATTTCCAATGGAGATTATGCTTAAGTATCTCATTAGGATAATGAACGAGGTAAACAATGGGAGATAAATTATACAAAGAGGTTTATTGTGTCAGTCTGAAGAAACCAAGGCAAACCTCATGCCTTGCATCTTCGACTAATAAATCTTCAGGTCTTTTGTGTTATTATCTTTAAATGCATGCTACTAAATAATTTTTACTTTTCTTGAAGAGGCTATCTTTGAAGATCTGTACCTCTGTATATATCCCAGGAAATGGATGACTCATAATTCATAAGACCTTTATATCCCATAAGTACTAATTCTGTGTGAAATAATGAGGTCCTGGCTGGGTATTTACATAAAGCCCAGTTCTGCCTTTTGGCACCTCTACATAGTAGTTTACATTAACAGTAATGTAAGCCCTTCTCATCCATTCAAGACCTTAATTTAGCCCTAGGTAGTATCACATAATTTCATGGTAAATTATTTCTGTCTTTTAAGAGCAAATTGCAGGTAAATTATTAATAATAATACTTAGATCTTATCTTCAAAGGACTTTACTAACAGTAATTAATTCCTGCACTGCTTTGAGGTAGGTAGTTGCATTATTACTTACATTCTTTACAGAGGGGGGAATTAAGACAAAGGCAGGATGAGGTCTGCCTGCAGATGCTATGGGATGCTGACTACCTGGCAGGGGTGGGCGAGCATCTGGGACCAGATAAAATGCTCTGCCTCCAGCTGTTTCCCATTTTACCCTGCTGGAAGTCACTGCTTCTGAAGGACAGGACGCAAAGTGAGACCCTGCACCAGCCCTCTCTTTTTCAAGTCTGGCACCTTTAGTTACACCTCCCATTTGGGGAAAGCAATTAGGAGTTTGCACTAAGTTTACCATACCTTACTCTGAGGGTGGTTATCTCAACCAGTAGAAACAATACACCTGGGCTAGCATCATTTTAAACCATTAAAGCCAAATTTACTGTAGGTTACTTACTAGCAAGCTCAATTTCAAATATGGAAGTAGAATTCCAGAAAAAAAAATTTTAAAAATCAGACTTTCAAAAATGTTTCTTTTTTAAATCTTCCAATCTTTCTTACCTGGCTCTCCAAAATAATTCTGAATTTTATGTGTTTTTAAAAAATCATTTTATATTAAGGCCGTATAACTTTTGTTCCTACTGTTGATGGTACATCGAAGTATGAATGCAAGTGGTCATTGAAATATCCCGGTATTTGTCTGCTTTCAATTATTGAGAGCAAGAACATTGACCTAATTAGAGTGTCTTAGCCCTTTTTGTGAATTGGATTAAATCCTGGCTTCATTAAAATCCAAGAGATTGCTTTATTGTGCAAAAAATAAAATGAGAACATTTCAACAGTGATCTCATGAAAGAAGGCATACACAAAACAGAAATATGAAAAATGAATAGAAAAGTAGTACCAATATAATTTTTCTGTTTCAAACTGAAATTTTGAAATGGGACCCTAAATCCATTTCTGTTTTAAAAATATTTTCTCCTGTGGGAATTCCACAGAAATTCATACGGTTTTGCAAAAACTAAAAAGTGAGCTTAATACAAAGACTTCTTTTCTAATGAAAATTGTCTGTGAAATGTTATCTAATCAGCCTGATTCCAGATAGCTTCCAGGATTCTGCTCACACCTCTACGGCAAGCTTTGTTCTCCTTTGAAATTACACGGACCTGTATCATCGCCTTCCATAATGAAACCTCTGTTAAATAGCCTCAGGAAAGGAAATCTACACAGCAGTGCCCTCACAGAATTATAATATGCCCACAACTCAGACCTAATCTACAGCTGGGGCTGGATTTACCCTCCCAAAATTTATCTGTCAGCGGGTGTAGAAGAGGAGCTGCTGGGTTCTGCAGTCAGGAGTGCTGCTTGCACCCATTGCCCTCTGTGGTCCAGCCTGCTTACATCCAAACCATGGGCTGGAGATGCCTAGCTCTGCCCTTTGACAATGAAAGAAGCTTGGGATAACTTTGGTCATTCAAGTAAATGCCTAAAGTTGGGGCAGCTTTGTTATATCATCTGTGCAGCTGAAGCCATTCAATTGTGGCCATGGGGAGAATGTGTAAAGTCTTCTCTGAACTAGAAGTGGATATGGTCCACCTGTGTTAAGGACTCAGGAAAGTATTCCAGAGGGTCTAATTGCTCACAAATATCTGCTGAGTAGTTACCATGGAATCAGAGAATAGTTTGGATTGGAGGGGACCATCAAGCTCCAACTGCTGTACCACTAGACCAGGTTGCTCACAGCCCTGTCCAGCCTGGCTGAACACTTCCAGGGATGGGGCACCCAAGCTTTTCTGGAAAACCTGTTCCAGTGCCTCACCACCCTCATAGCAAAGAGTTTCTTCCTAATAACTGGTTTAAACCTACTCTTTTTCAGTTCGGAACGATAACTCTTGGTCCTATCACACATGCCCCTCAAAAAGTCTCTCAGCTCAGAAAACAACCAAAACAAAAGAAGCTCCCACTGGAACACCAATAATTAAGGATCTAGGAGCTAGTGCTTTATTCAGATGTTGGTGCTTTACAGAGTGTGATCTGCTAGTTGTCCCAGCTCTAACTAGGGAAATCACTCAGCACATACCTAAACCCATCATTCTTCAGGTCATGCTTCAGTCCATGCCCCAAATGTGAAGAGTTACCTGTTTGGAAAAGGTCACAACAAGCAAAGCTGGCCTGGTAACAGCAAGGGAGACATCCATCTCCTCCAGTGTTCATCTCCAGACAGCATTCCAGGACTGGAGACTATTCATTTCCAATGGAGGAAATCCAGGGATCTATGATCAGGACAAGCCACCCCCTGTCCCATCCACTTGCACCCTAAAATGACCTAGTAGCGAAACAGACAAAACTGTGCCTGATTCTTCAACAGTTATTTCAATTCCTGTAGCACTGGAGCCCAAGCTGTAAGCAATGAAGAGAAGACAGCCTTGCTGTTACTAAATGCTTTTTTTTAAGTTTTGTTTTACTTTGTCAGTTTTTATGCACCAGGAGACCTTCACATAGCTTTTATTTCCTCATTTTAATGGGAAAGCATGTGAATGTGTGCCTGCATACACAGTCAGCGCCTGTAACTACCACTGGGAAAGAGCCAGGAAATAATAAAAAAAAGCCCACAAAGTTTCAGTTTTCTCACATTCTCAAGCACACCTTAAAAAGAATTTTTTATAGGACAGGGCTTAAGACTGTTTAAAGCCATCAGCTACAGACTGTCAAACAAAGGTAGTGAAATTTCAGTTTCCCCTTGTGCCCTGGCTGGGCCTCTGTTGCAGCAGAGGGAGAGAAGCTGCCTATACAAGGCACTTTATTTCCATATCTAGATAGGTGATTCAGACAACAAATGAAAATACATTTGGTGCCACCACCTTTTACCAGCCCTGAAGTTTAGTTTCATTACATGCTTTTTGTTGGCATCTCCAGCAAATCACACCGTTGTCACCCCCTCCCATTTCCAACAGTTTTTAAGAATGGGAATATGTGTTTGGTTGGTTATTGCACAAATGAGGTGATTAAATGCTGCTTCTAATAGTAAAACTTGAGTGTTTAGCTCTGGGTTCCTCATAATAACACCAGCTGAAATGAATATCAAGTTTGGTAATGTGCAGTCTTGAAATTTTTTTGTTTGCCCAACAGCTTTAAGACTATGTACAAAATCCATACCAAACTGCATTTACTTCTCTGCAGGTGCCAAGCCTTTGAGGAATGGGACAGAAATCAGACAGACATCCCAAAAGTCTGACTAAGTGTCCACCTACATACTTTACTGTTTTTACAGGGAGCAATAAAGAAATAAAAACATCCATCTATATTGAAGCTGAGGCTATGTGAAAAGCTTTATGAATGTGTAGCTATTCCTCAGAGTCAAATTTAGTAGTACCTGAGGTTATTAAAAACCAGATTGGTACTTTGAGTCTCAAACAAGCCAGCAAAAGATAAATTGCTGAAGATGTGGATCCATATCATCTCCATTTGACGCCCAGCATGTGGGCTGCTCTTGTATTAGAGGCACATGGTACAAGGAAAGGGAAACATAATCCCAAGACATTCTTTTGCCTTCTGTTTATGTTTCCAGGGCTAATGTGCTTATGGGAGCAAGTCTGCCTGGAAAAAGCCCTGTTCTTGACTGGCCACTTCTGTGTAGCAGCTGCCAAAAAAAGCCATGCAGTGAGTGCAAGATGAGATCAGAACCCTGATTTGTCTCCTATTCCCAGTCTCAGTCCAGGCTTGAGTGTCCTATCTCTTGCACAGCCAGCCTAAACCTCTCAAATCAGCTCTGCTTCAGCAAATGGGGTCTGAACACGGGGTGGAGAGGGAAGTGAGAGCACAAGGTACAGCTCCTGCCACATTCAGGCAGGATGATCTGAACCCCTTCCTGACAGCTGAGATCAGTTTGGGCAAAATAGCAGACTGTGTGAAGCCAAAGCCCAGGGCTCAAGTCTAGGATGAAAATACAATGTAAATATAACTATTCAGAGCTGTGTAGCATCTGGTGTGCTTGGGAAATGCCAAGGGCACTGCACAAAATCTCTGAGTGCAAGTATTGGAAAAAATTCAGGGCCATTAGCTGTGCTCATGTTAAAAAGGCAGGGAAAATTAGATCAAGTAGAACTCCTATTGGAATGAGTTCAGAGCCTGTATGGGCACTTCTGAGCTACATTGTGCTGTGCTCCATGGTGTTTTTGATATTTTGGTGCCTTGTCAAAGGTGCAGCCGCATGCTTGCAATCCACCAATCCTCAACAGAGCAGCGCAGAGCAGACTGAGACACCCTGAAGGACCATAGGAATAGCCCTTTTCAAGCAATTCTATAATCTACAGGATTATTCTTAAAATTTCCTTCAAGGAATTAGGACAGAGAGGAGTCACTCTATTGGCTTAGTTACATTAAAATAAATATCCAAATATAAGTGACCAGGTATCTCTAGTCCTTTCCACACAAGCTCGAATCCAATATTTTTACCAGGAATAACCAATACAGGCTAAAAAATGAGTAGATTATTCCCAGTAGTCTCACTGTAAGGCAGGTAAATAAGACAAAGATTGATTACATGACTTGGCCAGGTTAACCTGCAGGCCAGTGACAGAGCTGAAAGTAATGCTGTCACCTCCTGAGCCTCATCTGGATCCATCAAAAAAGCACAGCATCAAAATGCATAAGGCAAAGTTCTCATCTTGTTTAAGACAGAATGACAGACTACACTCAAATGGCCAAACATTGACGCCTTGACAAAGAAACAAAAAAGGAGGTTGCTTCAAAGCCTAGAAGAATAGAGCTATCCTATTATAAAAGAGTTCACTTTTCCAGAAGGCATGTATTTCCCAGTCACTGTTTCTCTCCATACATTCACATACCCAATCAAGACTAGAGCTTCTCTCCATCTTTCTTCCCTTGCACTTGCATTTGTATAAATATTCCTCCTATCTGTCTTATGAAAAAACTTATTTTTAGCTCAAGCAAGACCCTATGTCTGGGTCCTTTTACTACCACAAACCCATTCTGATTAGAGAGACATTAATAAAACCTTTCTTTGCTTTATTTGGTTTTCTCTTCTTGCTGACAGGGTGCATTGAGCTACATGATAAACATTTACAGACAACAGTAGAAAAGCAACAAGGACTGTAATAAAATCTTGCTTTTTGTCTTTCACTCATAAGACTGTAGCAAATATAACTCAAGTTTCAGGTGCTTTGGTGGATTGGATCCCAGCTCACCTTTCTGTGGTCTCTAACGAAGCTCAGCTCCATACTGTCCCTCCAGTGGTGGAGAATCTCTCACCTTCATTTCCAAAGTCAAACAGGTTATAAACACCAGAGAAGACAAGCAGTGACAGAGGGGAATGGTGGGAGAGGCTGGCAGTGCTTTCTGCATAGCAGCTGGCAAAGAGCCAGTGGTGATCTTCCCAATCCTCAGCACTCATCATCACCTCCTTCTTCAGCTCCTGGTGCATGTGAAGGGTCAGGAAAGGAAGGGAGGCAGGGTAGCGCAGCCAAGGCAAACTTTAAAAGCAGTTTCTATAGCTTCACAATAGATTAAGCTCTGAGATGATAATGACTATGTCTAGCAGTTTATAAAGCTGGAAAAGGGAATTGAGACATCTCCAACATGTCCCTAAGCCTTGGGAAAGAAGCTTCATTCAATATGGTTTTGTTTGCTTTCTTTTCTTATTGCTGTGGGATTAGGAGCCTCAGTATTTGTGGAGGAAGAATAAGAATAGTCAAGCAATCACAATGCAATTAGATCTGACTCGGGCAAACTCAGGTGATGATGGTTGGGAAGGGAATCATGTGGGATACTGGAAAAGAATTGGAAACCAGAAATCAGAGGAATAGTAATGCTAATGGCAAGCAAAATTTAGAAGGGACAGTGAGCTCTGGGTGAAATCAGCATGCTGGGAAGGAAGGCACTTAAAAATGCTGATGGACCAAAAGAAACTCAGTGGTGAAGAGGGAAAGCACCCTGAATTGGAACCAGGTCTGATGCTGTTAACAGAGTACTTTTGCTGCTGCCCGGGTGAGCTGGACACCCTGCATCTCAGAGGATGGACTAGCATTTATTCTCTGTTTCAAACTGCCTTTCAATAGAGAGAGACATCATTTTTAGGATTTGTTTCCTTCACTTGGTACTAGAGTTGGAAAGTCTGTCACAATCATGAAAGAACTGTATGATACAGGCAGAGTGAAAAAAACAATTCTGAAGTTCTTATGAGTAGGAAATATCTGAGAAGAGGTGTGAGATCACACACAGAGCTCAAGGCCTCTTTATAATTAATATAATTATTCTTCCCCTAGTAGAAACAAGGAAGAAACTGAGCCTGTACTAAAGACCAGGCACATTATATTATGATTTTTTTGTTTTAATTGTGAGAAAATTATGAGTAAAATGGTAGAACCCTATCACTGGAAACTACTTGAATAAAGTCTTAGTTAATGAACCAAGAACAACTCTACATTAGGAAGATGTACTGGGTAATTATTTAGTCTCCCACATGTTTTTTTTACAAACTGCTTGGACAGATCTGTACTTTAACCTCTTGACTCTTCAGAATCACCTCTCTACCTCTTTCAAACTGATGTAGTACTATTGACTTTAATGAAATAGGGCAAATTTTACCACCTGGATTGGCCCATGACTACTTTTGAATAAGGAATTATTTTCCTAAAGAAAAAAAAATCCAACCCAGGATTAGTTTCCAAAGGTACTCTTTATAGTATATATATATTAGATTCATGTGCTTCTCTCAGCTTCACAAAGAGCATGGATGAGAAACAAGCTGCATATGCACAGTTCAGTCACTGTGGTAACCTGAAAGGTAAAATCAAGAGTAGAATATTAGCAGGACACCATTCTGGCATAGGTAAAGAAAGAGAAGGAGCAAAGATTCTCCTAGACTCATGTGTGTAACAGCTGCACAGGAAGAAATTTCTCTCAAGCATATTTGCTGCCATAGGAGAGCAAATGATGTTTGAACTATGTCTGCTGATTTACTTTAGTTACAACCCATTGGTTATTCTCCACCTGCCCACTTGATTTCTTTTAAATCCCAGTGGAAGGTGGGATGATGGACAGGACTGAGGCAAGGATATGCAGACTTCAGGCAGAGATGCAGAGGAAGCGGGGCACACTTTCTGTGACAGCAGAGGCAGCTGTGAGCACAGACTGCTGAGCAGCTCACTGTACAGCAGGTCCCTGTGTTTACCACTGAGAATGGCTAAAGCCCATGGGCCCCTTAGATAGCATTAAGTTTACATGATTTAGGAATACAGCCTTCTTGGCATACAACATCAGCAAGAAACTGAAATAAGGAAAGGCTAAAGACATTCTTAAATTCTTAAAGGACTACTTAAGGTCCCGAAGATTTATCCTCTATGGAGAAAAACTCCTCAGGTGTTGCTCTGACATCTGTGCTAGCAACTCCTCCAGGTTTCCCAGGTTTCTATAGTGAACTTGTCTTCCTGGAAAGCCTTGCTGGGAAAAGACAAGCTGCAACCTGACCCCTGACAGCCCCAGGGAGTGAATAGGAAAGCTTCACCATCACTAAGTAGTAAGGCCTACTTTGAGTTAGAACCATAGCATTTCAGCTAGCTGTCTTCCAGAAAGCAAAAGGAATGGGAAATAAATGGGAGGATGCAGAAATAACTTTCTTTACCAGAAAAACCCGAGTCCAAATAACAGCATTTGAGAAATTTCCACAACGATTTTAGAGCCATAAAAGTACCTCTTCGAAATTTCAAAGGAGAGGTGTCTCCAGGCTGGCATCTGCTATTTACATGTAGTACCTGCACATCCCATTAATGCAGATAGTGGAAATTCAGTGCATAATATTTTGTCACAAAGCAGAACAGTCAGAAGGCTGGAAATTCTTTGAGCCAGCCACAAAAGTGGAAAATTGGCAGATGGAAATAGAGTATTTTCATAACCATATCACTGCATGGAAAGAAACGGTAGCTCTTCATCCAGTGCTTAAAAGACCAAAGATGATGTGCATCACAGCAATTCCCACCACTGTGGAGCTGAACTCTATAGGGATTTTCCATGGGAATCACACACAGCAAAGGGAAGCTGCACAGAGCATCTATCATGTAGGAGAAATAAAAAATTGCAAAGGTAATTCAGAAGATTTTCTGTTCAGGGTTCTGACTTCTCTCATGCACACCTTTCCTTCCTGTGTTATCTTCAGATCATAAGAATGCCAAAGAAAAAAATCTATTATATCTATCTATAGAATTGATTTTACTTGTTTGAGTCTTCTTAAATGCAATGAGAAAATATTTTTACTGCTTTTATTTTAATAGGGAGACCAGATACTGCCTCATCTCCAGGGATTTCATTTCCCCCTTGACCTTTGATGGGCAATAAAAAAAGAGAAGACACTGTACACTTTACTTCCCACTGTAGGTAAATAATTCTCCAGAGCTATTAAGACAGTACCTTTCACTGGAAACAAATTCATGAGTTCATGAATTTTCTTTTTTCTATACATTTTGCAGTCATCTTTAGAGAGGTGACAGAAGTTAGTCCTGCCAAGCTGGCACAGGGACAGTGTGGGGACTCTCTTGTAGATACCTCTCAGCACCCTGCACATGTTCCTCAGGCCTTTCAGTCTCTTCAGTCACATGGGAGCAGACTAACCTTGCCCTCCAAAAATGTTAAAATATCTTTTACTGAATAAAAGATATGAGTAAAATGATAGAGTCACTGTAGAATCTGTAAAATGTAGAGTCACTGTAAAATGGTAGAGTCACTGTATTTTTAGGTACATTCAATCCTCTGAGACGCAAGAACTTCAATAGGGGCCTGAACCCTGGTGCACTGTGAGATACCTCTCCTAGGGTTCATAATTCACGTTTTTTTTCCAGGTTTTGCTGTGTATTTTCAGGTACACAAACCTGAATGCCAGGTCAAGCATATGAGCTCAGCAATTTCCCATGAGATCTCAGACACAACATTTACTGTAATATGCACCTTTCTTATTCTTCTGCTTCTATGGTAGAAATTAATGCACCATTTAAAGCTCTTGCTGGCATTATGGCAAATTGGTTTAAACAGCTGCATCATCAGTTTAGGAGTTTCTTCTTTTTCTTTCCATATCATTGCAAGCAGGAGAATGAGCTGACAGGTAGATGCATCTTATAAATGGCTTCATTACCCTTTTCTTCCCTGCTGGCCAATTTTGGGTCCTTTCTTCATGGAGTGAACTCTGCTTGCAGTAAATAGCTGAGAAAATCTCTTGGAAGATTACTTTTGCAATTGTGGCTGGCAGTGAAGAGGTTAAGCAGATATGCAAGGAGTGGAGACAGGTCTGACTGGAACTCTGAGGCAGAAACCAGTAAGGAGGACTAGCACCAGCACTGGAGTGAGAATAAAATCTATTTTAAGAAGCTGTTTTTAAACAGCTGTATTTTGAACTGATGTGCAAAATCAGTTCACATCATTGCATTTTAGTCAAGCTTGAATTGGTTACAGACTTATAGAGAAGAAGAAGGGGAGAATGATTAATTTACCCAAAAACATGAAAAGATATAACTGCAGAGTTTTCTCACTCTGAACTCTGTTATGTGGAGGTTGTGGCTACAATAGAATTGGCTGGGAAAGAAGGCTCCTGGAAGCAGACACAGCCACTTCTTCACCACTCAGGTATGACCTGAAAGGATGGATCACCATAGCACTGTGGGCACATGAACGCTCAGGTGCATTACACAGAAATGCTTTATACTTAGCAATCTCATTCTTAGTAATTTATTTCTTCTTCTATTTTCATATACAACCATGCTTGTCCTCCTAATGATTTTCCCATGAGAACTGAATTTGGATCTCCCATACCAAAATCATAGTGAGTCTATTATTGATTAGGAGCTAGGGCACCTCTGAGGTTAATGTTAATCTCCTGTTTAGGCCACCAGTGGGGGGGGAAAGGCAAAGGCTGTCCCTTTCAATAAGAGTTGCCACCACAGGGACCCAATTCCTTGTAAATGATCATCATAGAATTCTCCAGGTTCCTTTATGGAAATTCCTGTACTGGCGTGCTCACTCACTCAGTCTAATGGAAGTCAAGAGTGGTGCCTGGAAAAGGGATGCACACCCACGCACGAGAAGAGCTGCATCATCATCCTCATGGCTGCTAATGCACCACTGGATTCCCTTCAGCAGCCACATCTGCATTTCACCAGTGGGGTGGGCTTTTCTCTTTTCTCTTTTCTGTTTCCTACACATTCACCAATCTTTCAAATGCTCCTCTCTAATCAAGAAAAACAAAACCGCACTGTGCCACATGCTCAGTTCACGCACTGGCTGGTGGAGCAGTTAAAACACCAGTCTATAATTAGACAGCTTTCAAAACTTTCCTTTTCCTTCTGTTCTTCCCCATCCCACTCTGATGAAACCACTCTCCTTTATCACTGAGGGGGCGGGCAGAGCTCTCCTCTAGGCATGCATTGCTTCCCATTAGTAGCAGTGGGAGTCACAAGAGCTCATCAGGAGAAGAATACACCCTTAAGGGAAAGAAACCTTTGACGAAATCCAGCCACCCCGTGCTAGGGCTCTGTATGAATTCTGAGAAGTTGGATCTAAGGGAAATGAGGGCATATTTGCCCAAGAATTTCTCTGAAGTGCAGAAAAGTCTGTTTTACTCTGTTCTGGCTCTGAATGTGATGAAAACCTCAGATAAGGCTTGCTCACGACTGATACGTTGCAAAGTGACAACCTTATCCAACTCTGGTAAAAACTGAAGAGAATGTAAAAGATAAGTTGATCCTTTTCCTGTGGTTTTGCCAATGTCATCCTGGCCTGTATCAGGAAAAGTGTGGCTAACAGGACCAGAGCAGTGATTGTGCACCTGTACTGGGCCATGGTGAGGCCACATCAAATCCTGTCTTGAGTTTTGTACCCCTCACCACAAGAAGGACATTGAGGTGCTGGAGCATGTCCAGAGAAGGACAAGGAAGCTGGTGAAGGGTTCAAAGCACAAATCTTACAAGCAGGTTAAACATAAAGAGACATGTGTAGGCAACAGCAGCCTAATAAATAGATCAACTTATATCTGAGTGAAATATTTACTTTTTTGATTAATCTCTGTTAATAACAGAGCATTGATGTGATTCCATTCTCCTAATTTCCTCTGGTTCCCAATTAACAGAAGAATTATAACCTCTGTAAAGGTCTCTCACTCAACAACCCATCAGGAAGAGGCCAATGATCCAAGCAAAGGAACCTCATTAGTTTAACCACACATTAGTCAGCATTCAGTCACATGAAGGGACCAAAGGAATGAACCTCATTGCCTCTCTCCTTCTGAGAGAGAAATCAGACAGTACTTTGTGTATTTCCTTACTGCATCACATCTCTGCTGTCTTATGCTAGAGACTGGCTAACTCCCTAGACTTCTTTGGAGTTCTTCCAGATTTACATCACACAACTTTTGATCTCAGCACCCCTTTTCTGGATTAAATGGAACAACAATTCTGATATTTGTTCATTTCTTTCATTATAAGAGGATAGCTTTGTTGTGTAATTAAGATGCTGGTAATTAAAGATTCCAAGTTGATGTACTAATTTCTCTCTCACACACACACACTCTTTCAAAACGTTATCAGCAGTAATTGCATTAACATCTCTTTTTTCCTTTGGGAGTTTATTAAGCTTTCACTTAGTCTTTTTCTCATTTCACAAATATACACACATTCCCTCCACTTCTCTGAAAATAGGCATCAGACTTGTACACTTTTGATCAGCATGACCCACTTCCTGTGCAAATACAGGGGAATCTTCAGTGCCATTCATTTTTTCAAACTTTTAAATGGAAGGTGAAAACTTGAAAGTTATACTCTATTTTTTCTTCCATGGATACAAGTTCAGATAATTGTTGTGATAGCAAGATCAGTCATATAGATGAACCAATTCAGCAGAAATTGAGATGGATTTATGACTGTGGATTACTATCATGAAACTCTAAGGAAGTCTTAAAATCATCCTATGGACAGTTCATTGCTTGTGGAACATTTCTATTTAGTGACCTTAGGTCAAGGTGTAGAGGACTGTAAAGTAAGTAAGGTTTTTTCCCCAGTATGATAAAATGCATAAAACAGAGTACGTTAGCAGACAGCAGAGGATGGTTCATCTTAGTTCTTACTCATCTGTCATTCCCGTAGACTTTTAAAATATTTTATTCCAAGATAAAAGTTTGAATTCTATGGCTGAAAGTTACAATGGCGTGCTTAGTCTATGTTGCCAGTGAGTTTAAAAGCTAAAGCATAAGCCCAGGATTTCTGTATTCAACCTTATAGTAGTTGATCCCCCACCTGGGTATCCATGCAGCAGCATTGCTCCCATGGTTATAAGTCACAAGCAACATAGTCTTTTGCTCTCACTGCTGGTTTTAGCTTTCTCTTTTCCAGCCATAACCCATTCCTAGGACAATGATGTTAGGGATCCAGCCCTGACAAATTCTTGGTGGGCAGTTGAACACGCTCCTATAAGCTCATTAAATTATAGCTTCACTTTGTTTCTTGCAGTTTAAATGTATGTGAATCCCTTAAAAAACAGTCCTAGTTTCTAAGCTGAAATATTAATATTTAGTGGTGTCCTACTGCCCCAGGTGTGATGGGTGAGGAAGAAACATGATCCAGACTTTGAATCATAAGCTTGACTCAGGTATTGACCTTGACCTGCAACTTCAACTTATCCAAAGTCAATTCCCAGTACATGCCTGAGTCTGAAAATAATAGCTACCTATTCATCACCACACTCTGACAAGAGTACTCATTCTTTTTTTTCCTATCCCTTCACTTTCTGCTGCATTTTATCTTTCATCTGCATTTATTAGCCTGTCTTTCTTTGTCTGGGGAAAACAAATTTGCTGATATCTATGACCATAGTGGTCAAATCACTGTGTTTAGTTGCATGCCAACTTGATGCTGCTTAGATAATAAAATGGGCTGGGAAAGAAACAACTAGGTTTGTAGCACTCTTATGTGTGTAAGTTTAAAAAGAGTAAATCTGTGGGTTTTTTCTTCTTCTGTGACTTTAAATTTTGCCTGAGACCACAAATGTGATCCCTGCTTATGTTCCAGGCCAGAAGGAAGGGAGGAAAAGCTGCTGTCACTCCCAGAGCAAACCCAGGATTCTGTTTCTGGGAAGTGAGATTTCGCTGTATGGTTGGATGTTGGAACCCAGGGCATCCCTCTGGCTGCTCATGAGGCTTGGAGACCCTGGCCAAACAGTCTGGGAACTGAGCAAACAGATTTGATACCTGTCCAGGGGGGTGAACAGGAGGGTTTTTGGTCCTGTCCATGGGGGTCACAGACCCTGGCACAAAGCAGAGATTGAATTACAAATCTCAAGAGTGTGAAATACAGTAGTTTAGTTTACCACAGAGTGAGAAATATGTAGTTTTAGGTTTTTATGATAGAAGTAGATGGAGACAAGATGGAGATTTTGGGGTGGTCCCAAAAGAAGGCTTTTCTTCTTCTTCTTCACCTCCATTTTCTGCTGTGACATTAACACGATGTGGTTTGGGGAGATTGAGCCAAGCGGAGACGACCTGTTTGATGTGGATGGTGGACATTGGTAGGAAATTGTAAATAATATATTCGTAATAATCTGTATTTAAGACAACGACCTTCCAGGGGAGTGGGAGTTCCCTGATGGTCGGTGTTCAGAACAGTCCTCGCTGAGGACAGAGTGAACTATGAGATAAGAGAAATAATAAACATCATGATAAACCTTGGAAAAACAGAAGCTTGAAGCCTCCGTCTCTTTCTTGCATCTGCCCCGAAGCATCCAGGAGGGCAAAAAGACTCTGACCATCTGAATGTCGGAAAATCGTAATGCGACAGTTGGAAGGACAAACTTGAGGCAGCCTCAGTTTTAGATCTTTGCGGAGAATGCCCGCCCTGTACAATGTGGGGGAACACAGTCATATCCAAGCTGTTTCAGGGATAGAAATGATCCAGCTGTGGTAACACAGAGCTCCAGGCAGGCTAATGCCTGCTCTCTGTTGTCTCTGTGCTTGAGGTAGGAAACATCTCATGCCGTGGTAAACTTGCATGACACAAATATTTATGCAAACTCTTTCAAGAGCAGTAAGAGATTGCCAGTGTTTGGTGTGATAGTGCCTGTGGTTTTGCCAGGTGAGATATCTGGTGCTGATGCAAAGAATAAAAATACACCCGAAGCTCTCCTTTCCCGTGCTTCCCAGAGAGGAACCTTTCCATTTCCACTGACAAGCTGCAGTGGGAACTACATCCTAAGCTGATATTTGGTTGGTCATTTTTCACATCTTAAGATTTCATCTTCAGGAGTAGACTGATTTCCACCTTGGGAGAGTGGAAGGATAGGATATGAAATATCAAAATACCATCTTAACTGAGCCACACAAGGTGCCTATAACTAGAGGAGAAGATTATAGGTCAGGTGAAAACCTCAAAACTGATACAGAAAAGCCGGATACATCAAAGAAACAGGTAGTTTGTTATACAGGATAAAGCTATCAGTCATGTAATTTATCTGTTGTGTATTTAATGCTGTTTATCCAAGAATGATGGTCTCTGTGGGATCCAGTCAACTTAAATAAAGGCTGTATGTAGGACAAGGGTCTCTCAGTTGAAGCAGAGGTGGGAAAGGGGAGAATCGATGATGAGAACATATGGGATTTTTAGTCCGAATGGAAAAGATAAGCCACTGCCTTTGCAGCAGCCTTATTTTGTTTACTTTTATACAAATCACAATGTGCCCTCCATTACTCTGATTGACATGGGAGATTTCCATGGAAACAGCAGGACTCCATTTCATTTAAACTCTGATGCCCAATTTCCCTGTCAAGCGGAAATCAATGTGTTGGTAACAGGAGACGAATTCAGAGTATCACTTAGATATGTTGCTTGTGCAAAAGTCTCTGGACAAGTGCAGTCATCTGCCCTACCCCACTACTGTTCACCTGAGCATGATCTACGGCTTCACTCTTCTTTCCTTTTTCTTCTATTTAGTCAGCACTATCATCAGTTGCAGTGTTCACTTTCTCTGCCTGACCTCACATGTAACTATTTTCCTCCCTGTCTGTGGGGTTATACAGAGGGAGAGGGAATTGGCAGTGCCTGGACAAGTATCCCAGGTCTCTACTCAAAATCAGGAGCATTCATGTAACCGGGAAGTGAGGATTATTTATAAACTGGAGCAAAAAATTCTAAAAAATTGAGAGGCAGACAATTATTTAAAGACACTTTTTCATGTCCAGCTGAGAGGGGAGGGAAGAGAAGGAGTGGAAGAAAAAGAACCATGAGTTCCTTGCAGCATATCCTAGCCCCGATATATTCTCAGTTTATCTTCTCACATGCCTTAAGCAACTACATTTTTTTGTCCAACTGAAATTGGTCAAGATCATTAGATCTCTTTCTGTGCAGCCCACTAGGTAAAGGTTTCCTGTGTGCTCCATCCCGGAGCATGGGCAGACCAAGAGAACATTGATCCCACACTTCTCAGCTGTCCACCTTCCACTGAGGAAATAGAATATGACCAGCACTCTCCACACCTCCACCCATCTCCAGCTGCCAAAGTCAGCTCCCAGTCGTGTTCCTCTGTCTCCCAGACATGCACCAAAGCGAGAAAAAGCCAGGGAAGGAACAAAGAATGCACTATGTTGGTGTAAGAATGGGATGGAGCTGCGAGACAAGTCTGGTGAATGCATTAATATTATACAGGGTGAAAAGATCCCTTTAGAAAGCTCTTTGTAAGAAGAGGTAGTGTGGAGGGCATCATTGTGGGGTCACAGGAAGACCATCACACCAAAATTCTTTTCCTTGAAGCATTTCCTCTGATGGCAAAAGCTGGGGACACAGTCATCCTCCAAGGCTGTGAGTCCTGTGGGTTATGTGAGGGCACAGCAGCCCCACTAGGGACACACCTCAGTAACTCCTGCATACAATGCTCTCCCTCCAGCTATATATTCCCCTGCTATCACATATATGCATGCATGAACCCAATTCCTCTCCCCTTGCCTTCATACCCGCTCTTTGCCTACACCCATGTGGCTGCAGAAGGAGTTTAGTTTTTTCTGACATTTTTAGGTGGCCCCTGGACTCTGCAAAGTCCATACAAAAGGTGGCCTACAGAAAAGCTTCTTTTAGTCTTCAATGCCTGAGAGACCAAGTCTAATCTTAGAAGGACTTCAAGAACAATACAGGGGTTTGATATTCAGAGTATGAGCTTTTTCAAAAATGTAGTTTATCCAGCCCTTGCCACCAGGTTTTTCTTTTTCCTTTTTCTGGGTACTATCCAGGCTTTAATATATTTTTAAGTGTGGCCCTCAGAGAAAGGTATAAGTAATTCAGACAGTGGTGTCAGAAAGGGAATTGTTTTAATGGGAAAGGGGATGCAGAAGAAGGGAGATGTATGATGTATTGGGAGGCTAAAGAATACACCCTAAATTAATGTAATTCAGTACAGATGAGTGTAGGACCCTGGAGCCCTGGATTCCCAGTCCTGGCCTTTAATCACTGCATATCTTTTCTTGTCTTAAATCGTAAGCAAATCTTAGGCTGCAGATAAAGGTTTCAAACTAATCATAAATTACTGTTAGCTCTTACCCTTGGCTGCGATAAGGGCTTTAAGTACACATACACTAATCTTCCTAAAGGCTCTTTTAAAAAGATTCTTACTATTTAAAACCTTATTCATCTTCTCTGCATATGTATCTTGTATCTTTGGCTGCTGGCTAGTGGAACCTTATTCTGCCTGCTGCAACCGAATACTGTGGGAAAACAGAGAAGTCCTTCTTCTTGCATAGCTAAAACAACAGAGCAGCAAGATCAATTTATCTCAACATAGCAGCAAAGCAAAAATATCAGACTGCTAGTTTATTCCTGTCAACCTCACTTCAACAATACAAGTTACACTTTCTGTCCAGCCTGTCAATCAGGAGCTGTAATGCACATAGGAAGGTGCTTTCTCTTGATGAACAAATATTTCCAGGGTGGGAGGAAGTGGGAGGAACCTGACCAGCTTCACAATCATGTTAGTAAGGTTTCACACAACAAGAAAGACCTTAAGACTCTGCAGTACCAAAGGCAGCCAGGAAGAGAAAACAAACTGGAGACAATGCTGAAGAAAACTCAACAGAGTACTGCTACAGACCAGCTCTTCTTTGTATTGCAGAGGGACATTGCCTTTTGTCCATTGTGACCACCTGCAGCATTGCCAGGGAAAGCCCAGGTGATCTTTGCATGCCCTCTGCAATCCCTCATGCCCCATGCCTGCTGTTTGCAGCTTTCCCAGTCTGCTCCAGCAGTGGCATTTCTTGTGCTGGGCAGTGTGCCTCTGAACATTTTCTGCCTCTTGACACAATGTGGCTGCATCAAGATGTACAGAAGGGGCCATTGTAGCCTTCCAAGTGAATCAACTAAGCCCTGTTCTGCCATGAGTCAGGTTTATCTTCTGTGGGGGAAGGAGAGGGAGGGCTTTGTGTAATGTGATAGCACCCATTGGGTCCCCAATGCCATTGATGAGAAGAGCAAAACATGCTGTTATTTGCAAGAGGCTTTGCCAAGAGAATCATAGAATCATTTGCCCTGGGTAGCCTGTCCAGGGTTTGATCAGGAAAGGGAAAACTGGAAACCACCAAACTGGGAAGACAGAGGTTGACTAGGACAGACAAATACCATTGTGACAATGAAGAGTGAAGGCTTGATACAACCCCCATCCCCACACCTGCAACTGGAATTCATAAATCTCAGTCTCACTTTCAGAGTGCCTGCAAGTACCTGTGAAACCCACAAGCAGCTCTTACCCCCTGCTAGCCCTGCAAGGCTTTCCAAGCACATAGAGAAATAATAATAACAACAGCAGCAACAACAAAATTAACCAACACCACCACCATTCAGAATTATAAGACTTCAAATTCAAGTGGTCTTGTTGCTTTCTGACATGAAAGCAGGCAACCTGGTTTCAAAGGACGGCACGGCAGCCTAGCTTCACCCAGGCCACTCGGGCCACTGACATGCACTAAGCACCAATGTGGTGGATGGTCAAAATGGCGTTTATTACTTTACCTCGTGGGATTATATAGTTAAGGGAGTTTCACTACGTCAGAAGAGGGCGGTGGGACGATTAGGGTTAGTATGGGGTGGAAAACTACTGGGTTAGGGGGGCTACATTCTTTTAAGGGTGATAACACAATCTCAAGATAAGGGGGAAGGGTCCCGGATGAAGGGGGAAGGGCCTTGCTGCTTTCCGTCACATCCCGAAATCTTCCATTCGCCTGTCCCTATCTACCACATGATCTATCTCAGAAAATGCCAGAAGCCACCATCATACAAAACTTAACTCCTCCTCAATTTACACATCTATTTTTCCCAAGAGCTTGTGTCTTGTGTCACAAAATACTGCCCTTTTACAATGAAACCTGAGCTATTAATTATTATTATTATTAATTTTCAATACACATTTTAATCCAGTTAGAGCAAGGTGACCTAACTGGGATCAGGCATGTCTGTTCTGGAGGCTGTACTGAGGAAAAAACCAAGTCTGTCCCTAGGGAACTTTGATTAAAAATCAAAGTTAGTACAGGGAAACTCCCATGGTTTTTTTGGTGACAAATGGTGATATTTGCTCTTAAATTTGCCTGGATCAAAATGTAGCTGGAAACAAGCTGTCAAGAAGCAGTTCTGTGGGTCCTTGCAGATTAGCAACTGCTGTGTGGAGTTGACAGAATTACTATCTTTAGCACCAGTGTTTTGCTAACTCTGTACTTCCAAGTAATTTTTGAGCCAGAACCCTTGTGGAATAGAATGAGTGGCATCTATCCATTGAGCCGTGATCTGAAATAATAAAAAAATCTATGTATTCTCTGTCTGATGGGATGGATTTTTGTTTCCCCTGTGAAGATATGGGATTGCCTTTTAAAGGGAGAAGCAAGATATACCAAGCACTACTAGTGAATGCAGAAGCACCACATTTGAATTTGTCAGGAAACTGGTGAGTAGAAATTAGGAAGAAGTGGGATAAGCTGCATCATCCCTTCTGAAAAATCAAAAATCTATGTTTCTCTTCCTCAGCCACTGAAACTGGGTCTGCCTGCTGCTGCCATCACAAAACCATCACACCTAAACTATTTAATGTTCCCTCTACCTCCCCAGGCAGCCACAAAAAGTGGGCAGATGTGCTGCAATACACAGGATGATTAGACAGAAAAGTTATCAGTGAGAAACAGGTAGTTCAAGCAAACAACTAAGTAATTTTCTGAAAAATGTGTTAGCTTCCTGAAGCTCTCAGAGGAAAGTCACAGAAACTATATTGACTAAAAAAAAATCCTTCGAGGGGTTGTCTTTCTGTGAATCTTTTCTTAGAAGGATAATTCTAGTGTCAGTAAAGGGGACTTCTGACACAATGTAGCTTTCTCTACATATGTGTGAGTGTGCGTGCGCACACACATGTGTGTGTTTACAGGTAATACAGGGATTTTCCTGTTGATGGCAGGTAACTAATAGATTCTGTGTATCTATGGCATCCATAACTTAAACAGTTGCTTTCTAGAATCAGGCATGCACGAAATTTTAGATTGAGAATGTTATGTGGTTAATCCTGGAAGCATTTCTCAGTACATTTTCATCTGAATTTTGAATGTAACAAGCTGTGTCATTTTGATACACACCACAACGTTTTTGTGTGGCCTCCCTGGGCACAGCAGAGACATTGGCTACTGTCTGACCATCTGAAATTTGAACAGATTATCTAAATGAACACCACTATCACCTTTGATCTGGGAGTGACTGACACCTTGCCATATCTGGCATTCAGAACGGAATAAGATGTTCCAGCTGGTGTTGATAATGCTATGTTGTGCTTATGCCTGGCAGCTAACTGGTGTCCTCCAGTGTGTTAGATAAAGCTTATAAGGCTGTTGATTTATTAAGAGTTGATTAATTATCCTGATAATTAGATTAATTTTTTTGTTTATATCAAAGTAAATTGGGTTAATATTTATTTTATGTTACGTTTCTTCTTAGTTATTTGATTTTGCAATTAAAATGCATAAAATTGCAAAACAGAAGGATTGGAGGATGAGGTTTTTTCACTCTGGAAATCACGACCAGGTCTCTGAGGAGTTCTGAAGAAGGTAATATCAAGCAATTGTGTGTTCCAATGATAGCATACACAAAGAATCATTGGTTACTCTAACACTTGTGATACCCACCTACAGAGGAAATTCAGGCCAGGTTTGTAAAGATATTTTGATACCTAACAATGTATAATGAAATTTAGTTTTATTTTTTAGAACTATGATACTTGTCTGCATCTTTAGGCACATTAGATGTGCAACACCTTTAAAACTCTAGACCAATTAGCTTCTAAGAATGCCAGAAAGTTTGAGACAGAAATAGTTCTGAGAGAACCATGTTTCCCAACCAAAGAAGGTAAATCGTATCACATTTTCAACTACATTTCTAAATTTGAATGAGGAGGAAAAAAAATCTTTAAACTTTCTCAAACTGAAAGCTTTGGCAACTCTTTTTTTTTTTTCTTCTCATTTTTTACCAATTGTCAAATAGGCTGAATTTTCAAAGTGTTGATACTTGGGGAGGCGGGGAAAGAAGCCTGTTTATATCCTCACTCAGCTTTGATGCAATCTCACTGGGCAGCATCAGCAATGCACGTCTGCTCTATTTCAAATCCCCCCCTCATACTGGTAATTGTCACAGCATAGCTGGTCTGTAGCTGGACAGATGAATTTGGCCATAAATGAGAAACCCAACTCAGTTAGCCTAGTTCCATATAGAAAAGTAAACATGTCCCTGCTGAGCAATGATAGGGTGGCTTTGAACTCAAGCGGGGAACCCCAGCCAATCCCATTCACTCCTGAATGCAGACAGATCATTGGCTAGGGAGCTGAGCGGTGCTGAGACCCTGACCAATCAGATGTTCAGGCATGGGACTTTTTGAACCGCCTATAAAAGGGGGCGGCCATCATGAATCTGGGCTGTTTGTGGTGTCATCTGCAGCATGTGCTGTTTTATGTCTGTCTCCAGCCTATGACCGTAATGTAATAGGTAATGATTATCAGTATGCTGCTATATAGAGATGCGTGTCTATCCAGAGACTATTTTAGATGTATATGTATGTAGGTGTGGATGTCTAAAATACACAGGAATGCATTCCACAACCCACATAAGGGAAATCAAATAAAACCCACAGAAGTGAAGGTGAAAGCCTGTTCAGCAACTCCAGCATAGTATCTGACACCCTTCATCCACCAATGTGCTCACACTCATTGCACACAGCAAACAAATGCTTCTGCTGCTCAGGTCGTGGTGACCAGAGGCACTGCAGGAGCTGCTGGGGTGCTACAAGACAGAGGGAAAGCCTGCCTGTAGCATCCTAGTTTGTAATAGTGCCAAGAGTGCTGCTGGTTTTCTTGACTTCAGTTTGCCTCCTGACATGGCTGTTGCACCTTTCCAAAGCTGCAAAAGTGGCATTCCACAGCAAAATGAAAGAACGCTGCAAGTGGTAAATAAATATTGTATGACCCTGCAGGTATATGCTCTGCTTGCTTTCCAGATCTGTTCCGGTGGTTTAGCAGAAATGTTCTGCCAGACAGCTGCAAGGGAATATTACATAATGGTTATGAAAAGTGAATTTTGAGCTCTCTAGAGACTTTCATCACAGTTATATTTGTCCAGCACAGGCAGAGAAATGCCCCCGCTAAAAACAATTCAATGTTCCTGTGAATCCCTCCACACCCCATGTGCACAATCAGTCCTGAAACAGCAGGGGAAATGGCTTTGGAGAGAAACAAGTGGACATTTCACCAGCAGCTCTCTCCTGCCCTCTTGTTTGCCCCTGAGAGTAGTCAGTGACCGCTGACATCTGGTCCTTTGGCTGCTTTCATCCCAACGAGGAGGTGAAGAAGGTGATTTCCCTGTGTGCCTGCCCAGTGATGGAGCTGCAGCTGGGAAGGAGGTGGAACACATCAGGTGGATGCCTGAGTGGGAGTGTAGCCATGCCAAGAGTTCAAGCCCACCCAAAGGGCCCCAACATTCACAGCCAGCAGCAGAATTAGCAGGCACAAAGGATTTGGGTCTCCTGGGAGGCACCAAGGTCCTGACTTGCAGACTGGACATATCTGTCACACAGCTTTGATTTTGAATGCTCTCTAGGGGATTGCCTGAGCATAAGCTACAAGGGCAACATCACTCACAGGAAATATTCAGGGAGTAATGTATGACTGCGAGGATTGATCCTCACACAGCCTGAGAACAGGGAGGAGAGGAGACAAGAAACTTTGGCAAGTAAATTACTCATCATAAAATGCATCCTTCCATCCCCCCAACACACACCAGAGTTTATCCAGAAGGTGGCTATTGCATGTACAAGAGAGATGGAGGCTCTAAGGCCTTTCATCAATGCAGGACTGTCTTATTGAGTCATCCTGATGATGAATGCCTGAAGCCTGCACAAAAGTGCAGTGCAATTACTGCTGAGTAATAGCAGCAGGTGGAGCTTTTCAGTTGCAGCTGGCATGTAAGAGGTGATGGTGAATCAATCAGTGTGGAGGAGACCTTGGTTTGGGAGAGAGGGGGAATATGGAGGAGCGTTTTTCCTTGAGTAGCCCCTGAATTTAGGGGAGAGCTTAAATCGGTTAAGAGTGTTATGAGTGACTGGAATCAAATTCATTGTTCACTAAAACTGCACCTGAAAGGAAATATATGTGAGCTGTATGGAGCAAAGTGGTAACTATACCTGATTAGATGGGGAGATAAAAACTCTAACAAGGCAAAGGAAAAAAGTGAGAATTGAGCACGTATGCTAGAACAACCCCAAATAATTACAGCAAGTGCAGTCTGCTGATCTTTCCAAGAGCTCTGGGATCTTTGGGAAGGCTGTTTTGGGTGCCATAAGGTTTGTCAAAGTAAAATGCCAAAGAATGTGAGGGTCTGCACTCCCATTTTCTTTCAATCAGTGTGTCGTTTGGTGTTTTGCGTGGTTTTCTTCTTCTTTTCTGGGGAACATGCCTTAGCTGCTCAGTCTCTGAAAGTACATCACTTCCTACAGTAAAAAAGACTTGGCTGTTACTTTCATGATGAAGAATTGCCCAACTGTGGCTGACACAGATGTACCAGGGGAAAAAAAGACAACGAAACCACTGTTGTTTCTTGCATGGGGAGGGATTATTTTTATATACTTGAGCTAAACAGTGAGTCCAGCCAAGGTCACAGACAACCAAAGGAGCAGCTGGAGCCCAGCCTGCAGAGGTCGATATGCTGAGGCTGTCCATGTTTCCTTTACACCCCACAGCCCCTGCTAGAGAGCAGGAGCAGAGCAGGGCTAGGACTGGTGGGCTGGAACAACCCCTGAGATGCTCTACTCTTCACATGCTCCACGGGGAAAATGGCTTACCTGTGTTCTGCCGGTAGTTGACATCCCGTTTTGGACAGTCTGGTCTGGAGACTGACAGAAAGCTCATCACAATCAGATACTGGGGTAAAGAATAAAAACATATTTGAGGAGAGAAGAGGGAAGCAGAGACCATGGATAAAATGGATGCAAGGCCTTATCCACCTGCTGCTTGAAAATGACAGGTGGTGCCTATGATACCTACTTAAAGTTCCTGTGTGTAATAGGGAACATTCTTTTTTCCAGAATCCTGAAATAAACCAGACAATTTTATATTAAAACAGATTCTACTTCTGTTCACCTGTGTTTTAGATGTCTGAGCCGTGCATGTGAGATGATATATCAGGCAGAAACAGCAAATGGATTATTTATTTCTCTGTAGGGAAAAGGCTTCAGCGAAAGCAAAGGAAGCAGAGGTTCTCTGCTGCAATAGTGCTGACTGGAAATAAGGAATAAAGTCCCACTTTGTCTGGCAGTGGGCTGCCTTAAGGACTGTCGTCCTGTGCTCAAAGAACCAGAAATGGAGCCTCAAGACCTGTGCCTTGGTCCTGAGTTATGCCATAGGCTATGAACTACTTTGGGAAAGATGCTTCAATGTTCTGCAATGCTGCTTTTCTGTATGTAAAAGGGGAGAACTGATAACTAACTGATCCAGAAGGTTATTCCAGGTTAGTGGAATCACTTTGCTACCTTATGATAGAAGTTACTATAGAAATGCTTATTATCATAACCTCAGTCTTCCCCAAAGGTTAATATTGGCAGAACATAAGGAACTTGCCATGGAGAGTCAGGATGTCCAGATTCAGGCAGAGACTATTTAAAGATCAGGCTTGTATCTTGCATTAATTTTTCATGAATATCTCTTTTTTTTTTTTTTTTAATCAGTAAGGAAAATAATAGGAGGTGGATGAATGAAGAAAGGCACTACTTTTTCCCCAGCTCAATGTCCCCTCATTTGCTCCTGTATTCACAGCCAGTCTGCTATCCAAGAAAGGGTGTGCACATTGACCTATTTTAGGACATATATTCGTGCTCTGGGGGAGATGCATGCATAAGACAGCAAGAATTCAGGAGATCTCTAAAATAATTTCAAACAAGGCATGAAGATACTTATAATTGTCTGACCAGTGCATGAGGAAGGAAGCAGTTATTAATCACTAGTGCTTCCCTTTCTTTCTAGCATGAAAATAAGCCAGATATGACTTAATAAAGGAATAGGTGAGAGAATGGGCTAGATGGACAAACTGAAATTGAAATGGCTGGCAGCACACCTGGCTCTGGCTGACTGGAAATACTCTTTAATATTCATGCTGATACTCAGTGAATGCAAAGGAAGTTTCTTCTTAAAACATGTGATAAGAAATCCAGAAGATTCATGGTAATGACAAAGTTTGAATCACATGGTCTCACTTAAAGGAAACATGGACCCTAAATCACTGCCCTTTCCCTCCAATCTTGCTGGAAGGAGAAATGTTATTCTGCCTGGCTATGGTTACAGCTCAGGACTGAGAGGTCTGCAGCTGCAGAGGGAGCTTGAGTAATCAGTCCAGCACTCATGTGACAATCCCCCTTGACTACTGCCTTCCTGGGAAAAAACAAGACCAAAGACTCTGATCTTCAGTGCTCTTCTTGACATGAAGTGAAAGAAAAAAAAAAAAAAAAGAACAAAAAAATCCTCTGCAAGTTTGTTTGTGTTTTGTTCCTATATAAATACCCATTGTGGGAATGGATAGAAGAGGATTAACAGTGGCTGTCCTCTCTTCAATCTAATCTCCTATTGACTGAGAAACATCACATAGGGACGTCTTGAAAGAATTAACACAAATCCTTTTAAAACTCTTCAGTGCTTTTTTCTTCCCTTCCCTCTCCTCAACCCCAGCCTCTTCTCCCTGTGCCCCCTTATGCTGAATTTGTGACAGCGGGCATGGCCAAGGAGGAACATGGGTAATCAATTAAGATGCAGACTTTACCATTTGAGATGCATTATCATGGTCCCACTGACACCTCCTAAAACACAAACTCAATCTATTGCATTGCAAATGAATTCAAAGTGAAAGATTAAAGAGGCAGAGAGGCGCAGAGTCTCAACATAGCATTCAATTTTTTTTTTTTTAAAAAAAGAAGAGTGAAGAAAAAAGCACAAAAAGCAGGAACAGCAGAAAGAAACCTGCCTCACCTGTAGCCAGACTTTACCCTCTGTCCTGTAACTGTTTCAATAGAATCAGATAGGCAAGGGTAGTTCAGGATAGTCTGAACCATGACCTGGGTAAATAAATGGGGTTTTGGCAGTTTGAGGCACAATGAGAGCATTTACACACAAAGACACTTCTCTGTTTTCTCTTTAGCCTCCCAAAAGGATTTCTCAGGCCCAAATGTATTGAATAGATGTGTATTTGCTTGTCCACTGTGGTCATTCCAGGCCAGCAAAGCACTTCACCATCAGTCTGGGGTGAGCACTAGGGGACTCATAATATTCAGTGTACCATGTCTTCCATGGCCAGGACCCCCTGAAGTACAAAATGTTTACTCCTCTCCAAGGGGGTTGGTGCTTGTCAGGACTCATCACTATGACTTTAGAGAAAGTAAATCCACTACAGACTAAAAGCAAAGATGTAACTCTCGTTACTACAGCAATTTTACAGAATTGGAGTAGATACTTTTTCTGCATTGTTGCTTTTATTTTCACTGCCCCCTTGCCTGTCTTCAAAAGTTGAGATGGAGATCTTTCCCACTCTGTCCAGCATTCCTCAAAAATCATGGCATGAAGAATAGAAAAAATTAGAAAATATTTTAAATTACACAAGACCTTTTCTTCTTCTCTCTCAAGTTTTCTGCAATTATTCTGAGCTGTTTGTATTTATGAGCGCAATACCATAAAGGCATAAATCTTTGAGATGAAAACAACCAATACAACTTAAAACTTAACTGCACATAAGGATGATCAATATGTAGGCCAATCCACAAATATGAGCCCCCAGATCACATCCCCACTTATATCTTTGCTATCTGGGCTTGTCCTTAGCACACATCCAAATTCTGTGTGTGGAAATCAAAGGACATGTAAGACTGAAGGCAGGAAATGAAATTGAAGTCATATTTTGGATGAGTTTTTGCCCACTTCAGCAAGGGTTTTGACTTTCAACTTAGAAAACCACTGTCTGCTAAAACCTGTCTGCCATTTCTAACTTTCTCAGTAAAACACATAAGGAACAGTGAAGGATCTGCTGAGGAACTACACTAATTACACAACTGCCAGAAAAATACATGTCCTCTTTCTTTAAAATTAAATTGTTATGTAAATCCCACCATTGGCAGCCTCCATGTGTCACAGTCTAGAGTGGCTGAGGTACCAGAGGGAAAGATGTCTGCTAGATTTGCTTGCTTCCCATCTGTTTGCTCACACAGAGCTGGTTAAAGAGCCCTTCCAGCAGAGACAGGAGACAGAATCACGTAGAAGGTAACAAGGACATGCTGTGGATTCTTTATCAGCCATGGCTCGATTTGATATTTATTTTAGTGCTGGAATTAATTTGATGCTCGTGAAGGGGACAGGCTGTCAGCACTGACAAAAACCTGCCTAACAGCCAGGAGGCAATGGGTGAGTTTTCTGTAGATAGCCTTTGCCTGGACCCTGGTTCCTGGTGTGCAGCACCAGCTGCCCTAGCCTCTGCCCCACTGCTACGCAGCCAGCACCCACCCTGATCCCAAGTTTTTTTATTTCCTAACATTTTTAGTGAGGTACTCGCCTAACCTTTATTGGTGGCAAAGGTAGAGGAGGGAGAAAAGAAATGAAAAGAAAGAGTTATACAACCTGGAAATTGAAAGAAACCATTCTTCTGAGCTCCCAAGGAAGTTCAACAGTCCCAGTGCCTTCACCTGGAGCCCCTGGTTTAGTGACTGGTTGAGTTATCAGTCATTCTTGGCAGCATAACATTATAACAAGAAATACTCTGTTTTTCTAGAGCTCTCACTTAGCAAGTGGTATTGAATTCTTGGGATAATGTCCCCTGAAAGAAGGCGCTGAGAAAAACCATCTACTACACATGTGCTGTCTGAACTATGAAATTGTTTCTCTTTCTTGTTCCTGCAATAAGTAAGTATTTCTACTCTGTGCAGGGCAAAACATTTTTGTTGACTTTTTGTAAAAGCAATTTCTCATGTAATTCTGTCTCAGAAAGCCTAAAATGCTTCAGCAGACAGTTCTAGTTTAACCATTTTAGAGTGGATTTAGAGGGCTTCCAAAGTAAACACAGTGCTCAAAATTAGCCTGAAATATTGTACTTTGTATAATCCACTTTGGAAGGCTCACTAATTACTGCAAATACGTCAAATTCTTGCAGCCTCTGGAGGCATACACAAAATTTTTAACAATGCACATCAGTGTAATGACAAACTGCCATTTATAGAGACCTCAATCCAAATGTCAGTTCTTATTCCTTGCTAGCATCCCCTCGAGTACTGATCCCTGATCTTACTACCTCTGCTCGTGGAGAAGGCAGAAAAAGCTCTCCCAGTAATTACTTCCATCAGTGGTGACTTCTAGATTGTAAGGAAAGAGCAATTGTCCTGTTTCCTGTCCTCTCCCTGCCTTTCTTGTTCAGCCCCAGCATGTTAAAAAAAAAGGAATATATAAGTGGCCTTCCACATTTTTCTGCTAAAGTTTCACAAATATTTCAGAAACATGGAAAATTGCCACACACTGTGCTTTTATTTAAAAAAGGGAAGAATACTTTTACTCTGCCTCAGCAAAGAGGTAGAGAGGAAATGCTACTACAAAAATCCAGACATAATCTATCTTTTTGCATCTGCAGTGATGCATCTGAAAAATAAGGGGCAAGCAAAGGATTTTCTTTAAAATAAGAGCAATTCATAAACTGGGCCAGACGTAGCCCCAGTGTGGAGGTTTTTGCTGCATGGCAGTGTGATACCTCTCTTTTCTCACGATCAGAAGCACACTAATTTAATCAGGCAGCACTGGCAGGGAAAGAGAGAATCTACATTGCATTTTTATTCTACTCCTGTGAATCCATTTCTAAGAATACTGATGACCCTTCATAAGAACCATTATCTGCCTAACAGAGAGGGGAAAACATATAGAAGTGAAAAAACAAACACTTGAAAAGCAAAATTATGAACTTGCCGTGCTTGCACACAAGGACATCCTGAATGCAGAACTCTATTTTCCTGTGATGGAAACTGCAGAGCAAAGGAATTTGGGTTTCTACCTACTGGTGGGTGCATTTCCATTTCCAGAACAATACCCTGGTACTTTGTTTTGTTTTTTTTCAAGGAGGCCTTCACACATCTGAAATCCTTCCATCATCCCAGAATTGAGAGAGAAGAAAAGGAGTTGCAGGGTACATATTTCTGTCAGTCCATATTTGGAGTGTGCTGTTTGGTAGTTAAATAGACACACACCTACATGATACATAGAGCTGAAAAGCACACATAGAGAAGATACCCATGTATTTCTTTAATTTCCTCTACTCTTCCTTATACATTTCTCCTACTAGTCCTTTATTGCATTTTGATGAAAGATACGTAATAAGGATCTTCCCCATCAAAGTTTGTTGCATTACATTAAGATATTCTCCAATTTCAAAAACAATAACCCATGCTGGCTCAATCCATCATTCCCCTCAGCATGTAATTTTTTTGTTGTTATTGGAATACCTGGCTGTATTGTAAATTCAGAGACCTACCTTAAAAAAAAATAATTGGAAATTGAAAACACTGTAGTGTATTGAGGTGGGAAAAGCTACCCAGAAGTGGGCCATTTGTCTCAGGAAATCTGGAAAAAATGCCAGCTGCATGCCAAAAACACGTGCATGTGTGTGGAAACATCATACTGAGACATTAAGTAGTTCAGCTGTTTTGAAAAGCCTGCTTCTAATTTAATTTTGAACAGAAAACGTCTCAAACTAACTGACTTCTATTAAAAGCTGGAGCCACGGAGACAGAATAATTACTTCTGCTTCACATATTTTAGACATCATGTGGTCCTGCAGAGGTGACTGGAAGGTGTGCTGTGACAGACAGGTAAATAGCTGTGATGTCTTCACACCTCTTATTCTAACTGCTCTTCATCCTTCTACTCTTTCTTATTCAGTCCTTTGGCTTCGTCACCCATGCTGTTTACTGTCTGACCAAAAAATACCCTTCTCTTGGAGTCCACTTGACTCCCACCTTGCTGCTAGATAAATCAAGGTAGCCATAATAAACTAAAGTTAGCTACTAGAGTCCCATTTCAGATAGAAGAGTCACTTTAAAAAAGAGTTAAATCTGAGAGGTCATCTGAAACCGTGATAGTGCCAAGCAATTTTAACACCTTTAAAGACATTCGAGTGGTCACTTCTCAAGCTTGAACTCTCTGGAATTCCTTGCTATCATGTTTTAAATACATATTTTTGCTGACTGAGGAGTTATAGAGAGCATCTTACAAAGTCAAATGAGCAGAAAATTTATCCATTCTATTTACATCTTGGCAGGACAGAATTATTTTTATGAAAAAGGATCTCCCCTTTCCCATCTCCTCCTGCAAAGTTAGCACTCTGGTTTGATGATCCCCTCACAAAATAACATGATTTCCTGGCCTCAGCAACTGGTCCAAAATATCAGTGTTTTGCAGGTTGTTGCTGTCAGGAAATGAAAGATTTAGATGATGAGGGTCTTTGGACACACTCCTGTAACTACAGTGGGATGCATCACAGTCCTGCTGTTTTAGAGGCAGGAGGAAGTGAGCAGTCAGATTTTATCTGCCATTCTGTTGTGCACCAGCTCACAACATGCCCCCTCTCTCTTCATTTTCCCTTTTTCTAGAGGCACTTTTTGCCTATTCTTTAGACACGTATTTTATACCAAGCATTTGTACTTGACCGGTTCCCTGGAGTTTTCCTTAATTCCCTCTTATTCAGCTGTTCCTTTTAATTACACAGGTGTACCTGTTCTCTCAGCAAAGCCTTTCTAACATAACAACTTCAAAATTCCTCAGCCTGTTTGCATTTTCCCACACTCTATGTGACAACGTGTGCCTGCCTTTCTGGTTTGGGGATTGCATCACGGCCAAAGCTCCCTGCTTTCACAAGATTTAGGGATCCTCTAAAGCAAATAATTAACCGGTTACACAAAATTTTGGTAGATTTAACACTCAAACTGTGATAATATTTTCTATTTTAAATTTCCAAAGGGTTCAGCCAGGCTAAATAGGTTTCTAATCCCTGTGTCTTTCAGGAACCTAAATTGGGTACAATGTACATTTGTATGGGGAATTAATGAAATAAAAGAGCCAGCGGTTGTATTCTGTTCAAAGCATAGAAAGAATAATACCCACTTACTGGGACTTTAAAAATTTCTTCACAGGCATGTTTTAGAAATAAAAAAAAAATAAAATAAATTTTAAAAACCCCAAAACCACCAAACCCACCCCCCACCCTCCCCCAATGAAACAATAACAAAAAAAACCCCTGAAACACCATTGGAGATCACTACAGGAAGAAAATATATGCATTCAATTTTCAAAATTGAATAAAATTAAATAAATTTATAAAGAAGCAGATATTTTATTGCCAGAAGTTTATATTAATTTTTTATTTTTGAAAAACGATAAAAATTGCATCATCATTATTATTTTTTATTGTTATTATTAATAATAATTATAAATTTATTCAAAAATGTTTTGAATAAATTTGTGGTTGAAAAATCACTTTTTTTGGTTGAAAAATCACTTTTCAGTGGAAAAAGCTTCACAGTGAAAACCCACTAATCCCATATACATTTTAAAACAAGTAATGTGAGCATAAATGGGTTATTAGTTACAGCAGACTTCCCAGGACAAAGAAGTTTTTAGAACCAAATTTAACCCTATTATGAGCCATGGAATTTAACAAACTTAAATAAAAATAGATATGGAAGTTGCCTTTGTGTTGCATTTTTTTTAGCCGTGAGACAAGTGCCATGAATTCATACCTGGCTGTCATTCAGAGATGTAGAAACACTGGAAGTGTTGAATTTTATTTTTACCTGTATTTTGTTATGAGGCGGGAAACACTCTATTTTTAGTCATAATTTATTTTAGTCACTGGACCTCCTTTTTTTTCCTCATTTTAGACAGGGCTGATGTTTCCTAGTGCAGCCCCTCTAGCCAGGTCTCTGCAGGACATTTCAGACCAGGAGTTCAAACAGGCTGCACGCTGTGCAGGGACCAACGGAATGAACTCAGACCTCCCACACAGCCAGTATCTTTAAAAATACAGATGGAACTTCTGACAATTCAGTGTCTCAAACTGTGCAGTTTCTTCAACATTTGCGAGCCTGAGCCTGTAAAAGCATCTTTTCAGAGCTGACCGTTTCCCAGCTATTTTCCCAGCTTCCCTGACACTGTGTGAAATAAAACATTTCCCTGTAGATTCTGCAGCCCCTGGCTCACAGGGGGATTATAGAGCACATATCTCCTCTGAGGGCATGGACCTGCTTGGTGCTGATGCACCAACACAAGCTGTGATAACTTGTGGGTTTAGGGGCAGTGATTCCCTGGTTCAATTTGCAGTGTGCTGGTCAGGATGACAGTTGTCATGAGACACAGGACATCCCCTGGTGACACACTGATTTCAGGCAGCAACAGGGACCCAGGGTAGAGCTTTGTGATTCAGCCCCATAATGAGGACCGAATAAATAGCTTTTCTGGGCAGGGATTCATTTTTGTTCTAGCTTCAAACAGAGGCAGGCTTTGCAGTGCCATCTGCCTTCCTTTGCTTGTGGCTGCCCACTGGTGCCCATGACTAAGATACCACTGGACCTTGGAACCTGTCAGCACAGGACAGCAGTGTTGGAAACATAGGGTGCCTCTAGTGAATGACAATTACTAGATACCTGCCAGCTGCAGTGCTTCCTTAAAAAGTCTAGTTTTCCTCGTAAACTGTACTTAATAAATTAATTTTGCTCTGCTTTCCCCCTCAAAAGAAAATAGGTCACATGAGTTATAGACAATGGAATTTCCACTGTCTTCAGAATAGGTATTTTAAAATGTTTAAGTCAAGGACTTTTGTCCCAAGAAGAGGCTTCTGCCATTGAATTGCTGACAAAACAGTTTATTTTGCCAGGAAACAGCTGTCAAATAGAAATTTGTCTCAGGAGTAGTAAAATAAATGATAATTTGCTAGGCAGCATGAGGATATTGGTGACCAGGATTCATGAGCCTACCCTGGGCATGGGAGGGAAGTGTGGTGTAAAACTTAAGCACAATACTGAGAGCATGACACTTGATTTGAAATGCATCGACTGACATCAGCTAAAGCAATTTGCAAAGTGAAAGATCTATGTTGAACCCCTAAAGCAGCCTGAACTATCTCCATCCATAAAGGGACTTTGCAAGAGAAAAAAGCTAATAAGGCCTGTCTGGTGGGCAATTTTGGAGATACAAGATTTTTGATCAACACAAAAGGCTGCAAAGGGCATGGAAATAAAAGGAGTGATCCATACAGGTATTATCCAGCCAGCACAAAACACTCTCATTACAGCATTCTGAATGGGAACTCTCGCTCTGCTGTAATTCTAAAGCCCTGCCAGCCTTACTGACAAGTTCATTAGTCAGTTTGTGGTCCCCTGGGCAAAAGTCAGACACATATGAGGAGCTTCATCATCCAGATAGTTTCCTAGCAGTTACAGAGACTTATCATTTGTTGCAGCTGACGTGTTTCTGTGTCTGCATAACATGAATTCACATGCTCTATACTTACACATTTGCAATGCACACTTGATTTTGGTAAGTCCCTTGAAGTCTAGAGTAACGGGATGATGCCCCTTTAGCCAGTTTGCCCTGATTTCCCAGTGGCTTTGTTATATTTCATTCAAAAGTCAACAGTCTATGGCCATACATGTGTACAGCCAGGCATTGTGCTGCTGAACGTTGCTGACAGACTTGGGCATTTGGCTCATACTGGACCCAAGGGGTTCTCTCTTGTGCTCTTTGAGGGAAAGAAACACTACCAACACTCAACTCACTCCCTGGAGATAAGCAATAGTTTCTGGAAAAGCACTGAGAGATGTGGCAGGCTGAGGCTACCTGGGCAGCAAGCCCCATCCACAGGCCGTGGGGAAGACCACTTCCATGAAATGCTAAAATGCTTTAATCAAAAGAAAGGTCTCATGATGCAGTTCAGAAATAATTTGGCTGCCCTCAAAATGAGCATCCACTCCCCACACTACTGTCCAAAGCCTTAGGAAAAGCAATCATAGGGAACTGAGTGCCACTTCTGGCAATGATCATAGCACTTTGGGGACCAGCTTCTGCCTGGAAGAGATGGTTCAGATTCGTTACACATTTTTCATTTTCTTCTCCCCAGAATAATGACTTTACCAGCTTGTTGAACTTTTCAGCCTTTCAAATTACATGGAGTTTTCACTGATACTCTAACAAAAAAACCCTTTTTTGCTACAAGTTCAAAATTGTATTCAGAAATAACTCAATAAGCTTCCACCTTAAGCAGAATGGTTAAGCAGTATCTAGCAAAACCAAAAAGCCTCAAAAACACAGAATTTTTCTTATTCTTATATTCTTATTTTTTCTTATTTTTGAACTACCTGGATCTTTATGGAAAAGGTAAGTGTATTGTGAAGGAAGGTGGTTTTTTCTCCAAATCAGCTATCATAAAGATACAAGATGCCTGGATATTGATTTAGTTGAGGAGTTCTACAAAATTTGTATATTCATCATCAGCACAAAAATCCTGATTTTTTAGGCATGCAATTCTTACTCTTACTGCCATTCAGCCATGGGCTAAATTTCACTTCCAGTAAGTTTTACTGATTAACCACCATTGGCCTAAAATTCATGGTTAACTATTCAACTGGTAGGCAGTTTGGGCTGGAACTGCACACAGCCCTTTCCTTGTCTTAAGAGATGGATATTAAATACTCTAATCTGAGAAAAAAATAAATTGTGCATGACATCTTCAGTTGAACTCCCTACTCACAAAGCCCCATCAAATTCTTAAACATTTGCAATGTCTAAACATGGGGAATAGAGAAACACAGTTTAGCTGGTGATGAAAGGAGAGAAATGTGAAGGGTGTAATTTCTAAAGAGGAAAGTCAATTTACCTTTACATCTTTAGAAACCAATCCAGAAAATTTTACGTGTAACCAGAACGCCTTTGATCTGCCACTCACATGAAGACTTGCTGAAGGCAGACTCAGCTTTGCTCACCCGTGGAGTTATGAAAGAGTCTCCAAAAATTCGGATTCTCCAGCCCCCTCTCTGCCCCTTACATTTGCATCCCTACTCTTGTGGACATACAGCAGCACTCTCAAATTGCTGATTAATGTAGCCAGGCTAAAGATGAATTTCCCTGTGGCAACTGCCTCACTTTCTACCTTTTCTGTCCTTGCAGGTTTGCAGGTGATAATTTCAACCTACCTGTGCATATCTTGCTGTTTTAGCTTTCCTCCAAGGCTAATGGCTTCTGGAAAGGCTCCCTCTTTTCTAGTTAATTTAGGCTTTTTTTGAGCAGCTGTAGGCAGGAACTCTGGCTCTCTCTAAAGTTGCCAAAGGCCCTTGGCCATACTTTTCTGCTGTTTTTTCTCAGATCTAAATGTTATCAGTGTGGAACAGATTTTACTGGAGAGTGTGTTTCCCAGGGAAGTGCCCTGACTTCCCAACACGTGCCAACTGACAGTTTGCCAAAACCATACCCTAAGGCAAGAATTAAACGTAAGCAAATGTAAGTGCTCTGAGAATTTCAGGCCAGAAACAGAGTGGACACAGCAAGCAGACAAGAAAATATTTGATGTCAGCAAGAAAAAAAGATCTCTAACTGATGGGAAGTGTTTCCATTGTAATGGAAATTGCTTTTTATGCAGATGTAAATCCCAAAGAAGAGACTTACTCCTCCCTTGGCTAATGTAAATATAGCCATTCTGTCAGCAGTTCTGCTCACCTGAGTTTAAAGCCCTTCCAGAACTGTTTGGCTTTTCAGACGGAGAGAAAACAGTCTCAAGACTCATAATGATGAGGCATTTGGGATTCTTCAACTCTAATCTGCATTCTGATCTTCTCTGTTCCCTAAAGACATCCCCATGTGTAACCATTCTGCCCCCCTGCTATTGCCAGTATGATTGTTCTTATATTTATCCCTGTTATTAGATAATTACGATCTGGTATCTAAACAGAAACATCATTAATTCCCAGAAACTGTAAAAATAACTCTCTGACCCTTGATCATATTGAAATCTTATACCTGTTTGTTGTATTTTTAGATAAAACCTATAGTTATTAATTTTTGGTTTTAATATGAGAAAATATATGACTTCATTACAGTTTAGTAATTTGCCATCCCTTCAACTAAGATTTTAGAAGCAATAAATGTTTGACAACATATAAAATGTCAAAAATACAGCAACCATGTAAATTTTATCACCTTTTTCCACCACTTCATGTAAAGCAGAGCAGAATTCAAACTTCTTGTGGCTTTCATGTATGATCTCAGTGTTTTAGCTCTGCAGTGGTTTCACCTGCACTTCACAAAGAAGGACACTTCTGTGCTTTGTTTCAGATGTGATATTCAGAAATCTCTGGGCAATAAGCCTTTGGACAGTTTTGTAACTGTTCCAGGAAAGCTCTGTGACCCAAGTACATGTTTTTGAAGCTTAATAGATCAGCATGTCCAAACCTAAGCTTCCTCTTAAACTCAAATGTGTTTTTTTTTCCTGCCAAAGTCCTTTTAAAGGCACAGTGTTCCCATCAGGGTGATCTTTTCTCTGCTTTTGCAAAATCTGTGAAGCATGCTCCATCCGTGATGCCTTTCAGCCTCTCTCCTTTCTTCAATTTCTCAACTACCTCAGTGGTATTTAGATTCTGTATCTGAGCATTCCAAGTTCCCTGAAGTAAGGGTTGACATGCTATTTTACAAAGTATGAAATAGGGAAACCTAAGGCCTTTTTCAGCTCTGGACTGGGAGTAAAGGATGTTGTCTAGACCAACTGAAGAGTATTTAATAATGCATCTTCTGTCTCCCTGCACTACATGTACCTTCTCCTTTGGTCAACTATTTACCCACAGTCTTCTTGAATCCTTTCTGACAGTACTAATGAAAAGCATCTCAGGAAACTTTCCCTTTCTCTTTCCCAATTTCTTTTGTATTGTCTGCCCCATAGCTCTTCTAGCACTATCCACAGTTCCTATCTCGAAGTTCTCTTTGCCATGATTCCCGTTCTCAAACCAAGCCCACTATTAGCAGCCGACAGGACTGTCTCCCAAGGGCAGTTTTCATTTTCCTCAACCCACTACCACTTAGTATCATCCTGTTTGTCTTCAAGGACAGGGATTGCTCTCATAGTAAGTATTTCTGGTAATTTGCTCTGTTTTCTTCACTGGACTGGATACCTAACTGAGGTAGGCATTCCCTCTATGTGCATCCAGGTTATACCATTAGCCTTGTGACGAGTCTTTTCGCTTAGCACTCAGCTCCACAGCTCACCTTGCTATAAGCCTGCAAGCATTGCTCCTTTTTTCATCACTCCAAAAGTTCAAAACCACCCAGTCTAGCAGATGGACCTGTGTGTTGACACCACTGAGCTGATCCTTGACCACCCTGATACCAAAGCAATCATTCTGTCATTATTAGCATTGAGCAGTGAGAAGGCACCCCTCGTTAAACACGGAAAAACTAATATTGCGCTTTCAGAAACCATTCCTTAATGATCATTCCCAGCCCTCCAGAAAAATCTCATTAGCAGCAGCAGAAACCCTAGGGCTGTGCAGAACACATCCAGCATGTGTTGAAGGAGGAGACCATTAGTTTGCCTCCTGATGAAAGAGGCCCATGAGTCACAGTGGAGGAGTCACTTGGGGTCCAGCAGAGATTTTGAGAATAGTGAGAAAGGACATATAAGCAGACTAAATGGAAATCCAGCAGCAACAGAAAAGTCACAAAAGGGGTAGCTGTAGACATTCTGAATGGAGAAAAAACAAGCAGAGTGTCAGGTTTAATATTATTCAGCTTTTGAGGCAGAATGCCAGTTTAAGTTAATTTGGAGGAAATATCAGCATTTCATATATAATTATCTCTGCTACATGATATCTCTTCAAAGAAAAGAGTTCAGCACCTTTGGTATGAACTTGGCCAGAACTTGTTAGAAGTTATTCTTTCTCATTGGCAAAAGCAATGATTTTACTTCTCCAGTGAGTAAAGTTCAAGCAGGAATATTCTGCCCTCATCCCCTCAATGCAAAACTAAAACATCCAAATGAACAGTCAAAATACCTTCAGGATATTTTGAAAATACTTTTCAAATTCTTCTGTTTCAGACTATATCCAACTAATGTAGCTAGAGATGCTGCACCAAAATCACACTTGAAGTTTTAACCTGGGTGTCTTTTTGTCACTCTGCTTTTTCATGTCTTAGACTTGCATCCTGATATTAAAGTTAGAGCCTTCTGATGTTTTGGAACTCTGAGCTGAGTTCCCAAGCCTTTTCATGTAAATAAGAAAATGTTTACATTCCTTTGCAATGAGAGAACATTTGAGTGATTGAAATGATCACCAATCCGAGCGATGGGATGATCTGCTTTTGGCCAATACTTGGCCACTTATGTATAGTGTATATAAATGGAGTCAGAAAATTTGAATAAAAAGAATTCTTGCATGCTGACCCCGGACCTGTCCTGCCTCGTCCTTTCCAAACTTCACGAATGCTGCACAAATAGTGCAACATCTTTTGCATTTACATTCCTTGGTCACCCTTAGTTTGAATGATGCTCAGGAACATCTAAGAGATTCAGCTGCTTGCATCTCTCCATTCTCACCCTATACTTCTCTGTCAGAGTCAGCCTTCATCTTTTCCAGGGAAGCAATTCTTGCAAAGTGCCAGGTATGCTCAGCTGACATTTAAGTGAACAGAAATTGGGCTGTTCAGTCTCCTGAAATAACTGCAGAAATCTCGTTAGGGCTTTCCAGATACAGTGACCTACGATGGACTAATTGGAATTGGGACAAAACCCTTTCATTGATTTGGCTTGAGCTAAGCAGGAACAAGAACAAAATTCTTCAGAGATGATGGCTATCCTGAGGATGCTTGCTTATTATTCTCCTATCAGATGCAATTCTCCTATAATCTGTGTTTCATTGTTGATCTTTTTGGTTTGGGGTTTTTTGTTGATTTTGGTTTTGGTTCTGGTTTGGTTGTTTTGTTGGGTTTTTACATAACAGCTACCTTGTCCCCAGTCAACAGAGTGACATTAAGGCTGAATATTGTATTTCCCAGTTTCAAGACTTTAGAAATCTCACACTCTGGTTTCTTGTCATCTTAGCTAAGATGACATCTCAAACAAGAGAAGAAAAAAAATTCTGCTCATGAAATCTAAATGCCAGAAAGTCAAATAAAAGGAAAGCTCACCTTATTTTGGTCCCAAAATTCAGCTGCAAGATATTCAACGAAGATTTAGGACTGGTGATATCTGGTGACTTTTCCTAGCTGTTCTCTTGCAGAGTCTGTCTCCTGTAAATGCAACACAGATTCACAGTGTTATCCTTGGTCATTTATATAATAGGGTTCACCTCTCAGAATTGCCTATTTACAGATGCAGAAAGTAAGAGGATATGCCTAACAGCAGCAGAATGTAAAATAAATCACAGGTATCTTAGATAGTCCATGCCCTCTTCATCTGAAAAGGAGAATGTAGGATACAAACCTGGTACATATCTTCTGTTCTGAAAGTCCAAAGAAGGGGTTTAAACCTGCCAACAGTAATTAAACATTTTCTGATCCCAGATGCATCTCTATCTATGCCTGGTGACAAATATTCCTTACCTTCACATGATCTTGCATGTTACAAAGTTGTTGCTAACATCAGCAGAGTTCTCCATTTCATGGATACACTGAGGCCTTGACCTCTTTTGTTGTCCATTATGTCACAGAATCATAGAACTGCTAAGGTTGGAAAAGACCTCCAAGATCATCAAGTCCAACCATTTATCTGCCACTGCTATCTTCGCTACTAAATCATGTCCTCGGCTGCCTCAACTAGGTGCTTTTTGAACATTTCCAAGAAATGGTGATGTCCTAGGTTAAAATGTAAGATGTGCCCAAAGTATGTATTCTATCACCATCTTCATGGGCTGTTGAAACCAGGTGGGGCAGTGTTTCCCTTATCTTCTGTTAATGGGCCCATCAATGCTGTGCTGCATGATTCATGGATAACTCCCTCTGGAAGATATCTCTGTTCAATGGGCCATCAAGGACCCACTGCATGACATGTAGAATGATGTCATCCCATTATGAGATGCTTCCCCCAAGGGGAGGAGCCAAGCATTCCCACCTGGATATAATCCAGAATCTGGGACAGCACGGGAGCAGTTACCCACTGGACTCCCAGAGGACAAGAGCTACCGGACCTTTCTACGGGATCACTGCTTCAATGAGACCACTTCATCCGGACTGCTACCATCACCCTAACTAACAGGGTGTCAGGTTGTATTCTTTATTTTACTTCTTTCTTTTCATCCTATTAAATTGTATTTTTGACTTGGAGCCTCTCATTGGTTTTTCTTCGCTCAAACCAGGACAGGCGATTCCATCGTGTCGCTGAGAATTCTGTTTCAGTACTTGATCAACATTTCAGTGAGGGAATTTTTCCTAATATCCAATTAAACCTCCCCAATGCAACATGAGGCCATTTTCTCATCCTGTCACTTGTTACCTGGTATCATCTACTGATTTAGCACGAGTGGGTCAGACTGCCCTGAATGCCATGAGCATAGCCATTCACTTAGCAGGTTGTAATAGGAACAAAGAGAAAACAGAGTAAATCATAATCTCTTCTTTTGCCAGGATTTTTAGATGCTTTGAATGGAAATTGTTTGATGCCATGGTGGCATGCCTTCCATGTGCTGGCAGGGACTAGGGGTGCACACTGGCACATTATATCTGTTCTGAAAGACACTCCCCACACAGAATAAGGAATCTATTTTTGAAATCTCCATAACCACTGGTGCTTTCTCCAGAAACTTTCTCTTCTATCTTTCTCCTTGTCCCCCAATTTAGATTTCCAGAGTAAAGCTGATGGCAGGATCATTCTACCTGATTTATCACGTAGTCTGAGAAAACCCTGAAAAAGGATGGAGGCAAGGTAAGGGAGAGAGGTAAAGTAGCCAGCATCAGACTATGAAATGTAATTTTTCCCACCCACACAGCATGTGCCTGAGGGAAAGCATAGGATAATGAGCATGGCAGTCTTGTTTTAAGGGTTTGTTGCTTCTTTAAACAGAAATTAGAAGGCAAACCAGAAGTTTGTTAAATGTTGAATGTTGTATATCCCTCTGCATTTCTGTTTTAGAACATCTATAATATCCTGTCGGAGCTATTGTAGCTCTCTCGTAAGTGAGACAGAAAGTAAAAAGAAAAGAAAGCCACAGAAAACACGATCCTCCTGGAATCAGATGCCAGCTATTCACAGAAAAAACACAGCATCAAGACTCAGAAGAACAGGACATGGATAAGTCTTTTTCTGGATCATCTGGAAGATACCTATCAAATCAAGCATCTCAGTCTCACCAGGTTCTGGAATGTATCCGTGGTCCATCCTCTCCTCCATGAAGTAGCACAAAACCAGGTGTCTCTCTTTATGCATGGCATTCTGAATGAAGGTCACATGCCCAAGGATGGTACCACTAAAGTACAAGTGGAAAAGTTGCAAAACCTCTTCAAAACCAAGGTTCTTGTGTTGCTTCTTCTTGCACTTTGTTTCATGTGAAACTGAATGAGTGAATGTACACAAAATCTTTGGCAAACTTCCTCCATGTGGCTTCTGTGTAAATAAATACTTGTTTTGTGCAGACAAGGGAAAATACATAAATGCTGAATATGTAGGCATTTGTATAAGACAAGGAGAGAATGCAGTGCAAGTAGATGTGAGCATCTGAGTCCATGACTTCTGTGCAGTTACAGATTGTTACAATAGAGGGGGGAAAAGCATAGATAGGACCAAATAGGGGACAGCCTGTGCAATTAGGGGACAGCCTGTGCAAGAGCATGAGACAAAGCTTGACACTGTGAAGAAGAGGCATGTTACCACAGAAGATAAAGATGGAAAGCAGACCATTCTGATGTGAAAGGAAGAGATAGCACAGAGACAGAATATTGCTTAGCCCTGCAGTTGTTTGCAGAGTCTGAGACCATCTCTCTAAGTGTTCGAAACATGTAAATGGGTCACTAAGAGATATAGTTTAATGGTAGCCTTGGCAGTGATCAGGTAATGATTGGACTCAATGATCTTAGAGGTGTTTTCCAACCTAAGAAAATCCACGATTCTTTGATTCTGTGATTCCGTGAAGTGGCAGTGCCATTAAGGGAATGTCCTGTCTGTTGAGAGGAAGTGGAGTCTGGGTTCATTTGCATGATACATCATCTTCTGCTTCCTTATAGAATTTAGGATAGCTGTCTCCAACACAAAACTTCAGAGTACAGAATGATTTTTCCTTAGATGAAAGAATAGACTGAAAAGAAAAATAGAAAAATTGAAATTCATTGAATCAGTGTGAAACCAGTTTAGAAATATTTCATTAGACATACAGGAGGTGTGTGGCACACATGTAAGCAGACAAGGGGAAAAACAGTGTACACTAATGGTAAGGTATATGAATATATATGTAAACATCTTCCAAAAGCTAGACCAGACAAGGCTGCAGAATCAATGAATGGAAATTACAGTCAGTCCAGGGAAAGGCATTGTGATCTAAGTATTATTTATATGCAGTTCTGAAAACAACCTTACCTGAGTACGTGCTTAAGTGTTTCAGCAAAACAAGATTAAAATATTGCCATCCTCCAAAGAGACTGTGTAATTAGAAATGGACTCCCAGGATAGCATATAAGCATGAAAAGTTCTCTACCTTTTCTTTTTGATCACATTTCTTTAAATAAAAAATTACTCAGAAGAGTTTCATTTACATGTCACAGACAGCTTGATCTATATTCAGAAAGAACATTATGTCCTCCTTAGATGTCAAAACAATTTCGTCTCTTAACCTGAGTTTGGAGTCAGACATCAAGGATGCAATGCATGTGGCTCCCATTAAAGTGTTAATCTGTAACACCTGCAATTCACAGAAGTTGCTATGCTTTAAATACACTAAAACTTTTCTTTCCTATTCCACTGCTGTGCAATGCTTAGTTGCAAATTGTTTTTCTAACTTGATTTCCAACTTTGAAAAAAAGTGCAATTTATACTTGCTACCTAGGAATCTTAATTCAGTTTCCTGTTTCATCACAGATTCTCTGTGTGTCTTTAAGGAAGCCACACAGGTTGTGATTTAAGAGATAGACTGGAGCTTTTCTTCCCTTTGAAATACTTTGTAGTTCTGGCCTTAGTCTCTATGACTTTCTCTAATAAATACATATGATGATACAGACATACAATCCTGTTGGACATAGCTTGTAGTGGATTAAGATTTCTCTGCCTGCTGGCTATCCATCATGGGCCTCTGCCTGTCTTAGTAGCCTACCAGCACAATGAGTTTGTATGAGGGTTTACAGCCTGCTTCAGTACAAAATTAGCTTGTTTAGCCTGAATTGTCACTGAAGGCAGTGTGGGCTATTGGCACAGCTTAGGGAGCTGAGGTAGAAATAATGCCTGGAAGACAGTCAATTCAATAATAAACAGTGGGAAAAAAAGGATGGGGCAAGGAATAACTTGATCAGCTACACTTCTGCTTCAATACAGAGGACATTCCTACCTTTAGGCATAGTCATCCTCAGTACCAGGCAGACAAAAGCAGGATGAGAGCACACAGGTTAGGATTATGGTACACACATACACACAAAAAAAATATCAAGTCAGTCTGTCTGAAGACAAAGAATACATAGACAGCATTTACAAAAAGGGATACAGTCAGAAGTTTGTGTGTGTGCAAGTGTAGTGGTTTAACACCAGCAGGAATTTAAATTCGAAATAAGCCACTCTGCTACCCCTACCCCTTCTTGTAAGGGAGGGACAAAAGCAGAGACTATGGGTTGAGATAATACCTTACTGAAAGCACAAAGCAATGGAATAAGAAATGCACAATAACAACCGCAAGTATTAATAACAAAGGTGTTCAAAAGGAGATGTTTTACCCACCAAAAGGCATTCACCACCAGGATCAAAACCAAAATGATGGCCGTGCCCCAAAGGCCACATCCGCTGGCTTCCCCAGGCAGAGGTGAGATGGCGACCGCTCCCACAGGCCACACCCCCGACTGGAGGGAACAAAGACAAGATGGTGACAGACTCCCACAGGCAGAGTCCCACTCCAGCCAAAAACAATGGACACCAGGGACAAACAAACCCCTGGAAGGTAGCTTGTCCGAGCTGGGTGGCATTGCCGCTCCGCTGGGCTCAGTTCCTCTCAGACGCCTGCGCCGCCATTTTTACCACTCTGCTGCGCTGTGGGGGGAAAAAATTACAAATTACTGGGGAAAAACTCCCTTCTACTCAGACTCTGAAAAAAAAAAGGATTATGTCTGAGATCCTCCCTGAATTAAAAGTAGCTGACTCTCTTCCCAGGCTGCTGAAATATTTTGTAAATATGTAAGGTTGGAGGATGGTGAAAAACACATGCTTTATGGGATTTTGTATCAACATATTAATTTTCAATCAAAGCAGCAACTGTTGCCTGGAATCCAAAGAAAAACTTTCTGAACAATATTGAAGTAGTAATATGAAGAGCTGTTCTTTAATGAAAGCTTTCAGGTGCACAAAAATAGCTATGTGGGTGCATTGTATAGGTTTTCTACAATTTTTATAAGGTTAATGAATTAGTGTATCTAGCAGGTACATCCAATAGGCAAGCAGTTGCCCTGGTGCCCCACCCTTGAGCCTGCCCCTTGGAGTGTCTCCAGGGAGTTCTTTGCTTTATACCTTGTTTTGTCTCTCAAATGCTGGAGCAATACAAAATGTCCTTGTTAGAATGTTTTTTTGAAAATAACACTAAGCAAAATTTCAGGAGTGTGACATACTGTGTTAGAAAGGGTTAGGTATTGTTCCACACTGTGAAAAAGGCTAAGAAGATGGAAAAAAGGTTAAGAAGGTGCTAGAAACTATAAAACTATATATTAAATTCTGCAAAGATACAAATACATGAAAAAACTAAAAATCTTTAGGCATCATAGGTCCTCCAGAAGTGACATCCATGTTAGAAAAAAAAAAATAGATACTTCTTGCTCTAAAACATTCTGCCCTAAATATTTATATGCTAGGAATTCAATTTTTGGGTTTATCTGAGATGCCTCTTACAGTCACTGGCATTTTAGATTGTCCTTTCCCTCATCTCCGAAAGATAATTTGGGTTTGCATTACAGAATTACAGAAGTTGGCCTGTTTCTGCTGACAGATCTAACCTCCAATGGACCCTCATATTAGTAAGCTGTGTTTTCTTTTACACCAAGCATGAAGAGTGGTTATGAAAATTGTTTTTAATGAGGTCAGTATTACCACTCAGCATTTGGTTGGCCTTGTGGAAAGGTAAGAATGAGCTCTAGTGCTGCAATGTTAGCAGACCTAGTGCAGCAAATGTTGTGAAACCTGGTGTCTGACTTTATTATGCAGCTCCTGGATGTTTGTGACTATTTGGAATTCTAATTCGTGTTAAAAAGAAAGCAGTTATGGTAACAGCAGAATTAATAATGACCGGTTTTCTATTTACTTGCATCCTACATCTGTTCATCTTTCTGCCTGCACCTTCCACAATCACCTCAACTAGTCCTCTGCCCACTCTTAACTACCTCCCATGTGACCAAACTTCAGGTCTATAACTTTATAGTCCTCATCTACTGTGGTTAGTTTAGCCCATGCTGAAGACTTTTGTGTTTGTGCTGAAGTTTTTTGTCTCAGTGAAAGTATTGATTTGAGGCTTCCTTTTTTTCTCAGCTGTCATTTTTTGTGAAACTTTTCAGACCTCTCCAGTAACTTTGAGATACTTTGCCCTTTTGGTGATTCTGGTAGGACCAGGCAGCTTGGTCAAGAGGGTGAGAGAGCAAAGATCAAACAAAGACACTGATGAGCACAAACTTAAGTCACATTTCCTTAAAAAGTCGACCTTTCAACAGATCACTATGGTCATCAAAGAATGTTCACATTAACCCCAAAGCTTAAAAATTAAGTTGTCAAAAAAGGCATCTCAAAACTGTTTCATAATATCTAATAATTCTGTGGACAAGGTTCATTACATATTTCATCAGCAAGTCTATATAAGTTATATGTCATGTCTTTGTGAACTCCTCTAGCTTTTTGGATAGCTAGCTTTCTGCTGGCACACATCTTTTTTAGAGATATGTGACTGATGTCATGAAGTCTCATTCTTGTTAATTTGTTTCATAATTATTTTCTGAAACCTCCATCAAAAGAAAACACCATTTCCTCTGCTATCCTATAGACTGTACAGTGTGTAAAGGCTGCCAGTTCTAACTGTGCAGTGAAAACCGCATTACAATTTTACTCCTCTCAAGAGAAGGTAAAATAAAATAGATTTTCCAGCACAAAATTACCCTTATTCTAAGGGTCTTAATCTTCCAGGTTTAAAGGTGTTCTCCACAGCTCCCTCTCTTATATTCATCAGTGTGAATTGATGCTCAGTTTTGCTCTCCCTGCCACTTCCTTTTATGCATTAGTGCTTGCATTTAAAATGAAGAAAACCCTGGGAAACTCCCCTTGGAAAGGCAAGCTGATTTTTCCCACAGATACAGCTCATGCATGTTACTCATCACCCTGACTGCTTCTCACACTCTGGCGTGGATATGAGAAGGGGATCACAGCAGCTCATCCTGCCCTGGAGGGTGCTCACATCGATGCCAGGGGCTATCTGAACCAGAAACAAAGCATGAAAGTGCTTTGTAACCACTCCACTGGGACAGCAGGAATCTGAGCCAAAGCACTTTGCTACCACTGGAATAAAAAAACCCATCAGTGCTGTCTTCACAACTGCTGGCACTGAAAACCAGCTTGCAGCTGTGTCAGCCCAGTCCCAGGAGAACAGCAAGGCTTAGGTGTCCTCACCTGCCCAAAGAAAACAGTGACCCTGTCTGTGCAGAGTCCTGCCAGGTACATACCAGCCAAACCCCAGAAGCACTGGATTCTCCTGTGTCTGTGACATCAGTCAGTCTGTGTCTCATTGCAAACTGTGTCTAACCCCAGATGCCAGTCCCACAAATCAAAAAAGTACACACTAAAATGGCATGGTTACCTCATAAATCCTGATTTGCTTTTTACACCTTTTGAGTCATTTTAGGTTCTTGGAGTCTTTGGGGTCTACTGACATTTTCTTTTCCAGCTTTGCTCCAGAAATCAAAATGGGCTGTTTTCAGGGTGAGCTGAAAGGGAGCCCAGTGTGATGAGAAACAGAGATGAGAAACTCTGTGTTTGTCTGTAACACTGGAGGGGCTGCCAAGGTTTCTCCTCTGGGTTGGCAGAATGGTCAGCTGAGCTTCTTCTGCCATTTATAGGCACAGCCTAAATAAAGCCTGACATTTTATGGCAGAGCAAAATCAAGCTATAAACTGCAATGGCTCATGATAAGCTTCGTGAGCAATTCATCAGGAATGGGAGGTGTGAAAACATAATCCCAGCAGCAGCCCGAGGAAAAACTTTCCTTTTCATTATCTCTTAGCTCACTAAAATTGATGGAAATCAAGAAATTGCAAAATTCAAGAGGTTGTGAGGAGATGAAATAGTTTCAGACATTTAAATGGTTTTAAGATTGAAAATACTCTTTAGCTTTGGAATCCCTTACTAGACTTATGCTCTCACTTGCCTGATGTCTGAGAAACACCTCCAGCCAGGAATCAGGATTATTCAGGGAACACTGTTTGAAGTGTCATGCAATTCTAATGCCTATGGAAGATTTTCCATATGATGTCTATGCATCAATTTTCATCATTCATTGTGATCTGTGTATGTGATAGGTCTGCCTTGAAAAAATCATAAAAGAGAGATGGGCTTTATGTTGACCAAAAAAGAATGTCAGAAGTCAGAGGGGAGAAGGTGAGTTTACGACTTTTCCAAAGCATTAGTGTGAAAAGAGAAGAAAATCAGAAAGAATAATTTTATTGAAAAGCTGATAATGGGCATGTTACTCTTAGATTTTTGTGTTCTGTCAATATGTCTCAGTCTGTGCCTTGGGGTTTCACGCTAAAATCCAGAGCTGGTGAAGCTGGGATTGAGGCTTTTCAGATGTAACAGATTCTTGTACAAGTCGAGTATAGTGAAGTCCAGAAGATTTAGCATCCACCTTAGGGTTTAAAGGACTATTAAGACTTACTTATACTGCAAATGGCATCTACATGCAGTGCCTGGCATCAGCTCTCTAATAAATGAAGTAAGACCTGGTGATCTATAACAATATAATGTTCATATCTGAGGACAGAAGGATGAGAAGGTGCTGCAGGAGGTTTCCAGTGTTCTTTTTGTGTGAAGGCTGTCTTTTTCCACATTCAACAAAAATCTGCGTGATATATTTTCTTGTCAAGCTCAGACTTCAGAGGTAATTAGGAAAACACTGCTTTTTTCTGTAGTCTATAGGATACTCTTTTAAAAATTTAAATTTTATTTTTATTTTTATTATTTTTATTTTTTATTTTTATTATGCTACTCTGTACCATCACTTGATACTGACACCACCCCTGTCTCTAACTTCTTTACTTCATATGCTAAGGACAGGTCTGACAGCGACTTAACTGGAGTTAAGCAAGTACTTAACTGGTCCCTCAGGAATCAGGGAATGCTAAAGGTGTCAAAGTCCTTAATGTTAAAGAAGAGGGAAAAAAAGAATAATAATGATTTGAAGTTCCTCTGTTTCTTGGTGCCCTTCTAGAAATATTTCAGATAGGCTTAATTTTTTTTCTGTTGAGAAACTTCAAACCACCAGGCATAAATTAGCACATAAGTAAATCCTCACAGTACTAGAATCCAAGTAGGTTGCATAATGAAGAAATATTTTATAGTAATTTCAACATGTTTCATAAAATTTAATGGGTGATTATCTGATATTCCATTGTGGCTTTCCTGCAACAGCTATTAGAATCTTTTGAACACAACAAAACATGACATAACAGATAAAAAAAATTATTCAGATTGAAAGATGGCAATGAAAACTGAACAGGCAAATGCAATCTACCTGAGACAATGAGGTCAGATTTCTTGCTGATAATAATTCCGCATAGGAAAAACCATATGTGAGGGAACTGCAGCAGGGCAGAGCTATTAGCAGAAGTGCAGCTATCTCATGTTCAAAGCAGTCATGGAGGTGATGGCTTCCAGTAATTATCTAGGAATTCTCAAAGGAAATAGAACATGTAGACCCAAGATCAAGACTTGCCAAAGAGAATTTCCCTGATGAAGGTCAAAAGCTCCATTACCATTACCCGGTATTTTACAGAAGAACACTTTGTCTTGCAGATGAGCAAAGGAGTGACTGCTACTATTGTTGCCAGAGATATTTTTGTGTACTGTGGAAATAGTCTCCTCATCCCTTTAAGACAAGAGGAGTTTTATAGTTCAGGCCAGGAATGCTGGGCTTGATGTTAAAGCACGCCTGAGCCTGTTTGCATTCTTGTTCAGCAGACCTGGACAGAACACACACAAAAAAAAAAGTTATTCCAAACAAATAAATTGATACTATTATTGTAAATTATAATGTTGGCATTAATATCATAATCAATGGTACTATAAATCTCCAATGGATCTTTTGCAAATACCTTATAAGCACTTGTACTAGAAGGAATGTTGCTGAAAATTAACATATTTTCACTGTCTTTAGTGTTCTTAGCAGGGTAAACTTCAAGGATGTAGCAGGAATTCAACAGTAAAATTTCAACAAGCAGAATCATAATGTGTGTCCAATTTAAGATGCTTCAAAGAGCCCAGTTTTCCAGATGACCAGTGTTCAGGTCTTCCTCAGAAATGCTTTAAGATGTCTTACTTCTGAAAATACAATCCCAGATTCCAAGAGTTAGGCTTGTTTATTCAGGGATTAGAAACAATATTAAAAGCATTTGCATTTCTCAAGTCTTAATACCTACAGTTGAAGGCCTGTTTTACATTAATATTTCAACATCTTAGTAAGTTGCCTTGTCCACGTATTTCTTGGTTCACAAAGTCTTCAAGTAGATCTGGGTTATTTCTTCCCCTGAATGAACCTAAGAGATCATCCTTGAAATAAGAACCTCCCAGTTTCTCTGCATAATTCACATGTGACTTTAAGAGTGCATTTCACAGATGCAAATAAAAACAAAGATGTCTTTTCAACTTTACAAACCTCAATGTACATATTTGTTTTGTTTTCCTTCCTCCCTTCCTCTCTTCCTCCCTCCCTCCCTTCTTGCCTCCCTTCCTCCTTTCCCTCTCATTTTTTCAGGACCTACTCTCAGTTGAAAAGTTGCTTTGTACTCTCTGAAATAATGATTTTTTAAAAAAAAGCAAAATACCAAGACCCTCAGGAATCTCTTAATGAATGATACTTGAAACAGTATTTTGTCAGGATAATTGCATGCTGTAAAAGATTCCAGGTTAAATCTGAAAATATATGTGGCTCAAGGTTGCAGTGTTATGGGTGAAACATTAAGAATGCCCTTCTTCATTATTACCTGGCTTATTTCTTTGAGCAAACAGTAATAGACTAATCATTGCCCTTGGATATACACTTGCAAGTCACTCTGAAGACAACACGATGTTTGCTGCATGTCCCAGGGCAAGGTTTTGCCCTATATTTCCAGTGATAACGAGTATTTTAAGCCCGTTTTTACTTAATAGTTCATCAAGAGGTTTTTTTTTTCCTTTCTTGTGGATAAACTGGTTAAAATGTCTAAAGTAATAGTGGCATATGTTATTCTAGCTGGTAGAAAGGCCAGTGTAGCAAAAGTGACAGGCTTTGGTTCCATTTGTTATTCATTATGAACATGACTACATGCTGTTTATCCATCCTTAGCTGTATGGCATAGGAACAGTATGGTGATATCCTGTTGGGATTTAGTTTGTTCCTCGCATGTGTAACAAAACTGAAAGATTTAAATTGCATGTAATGAATCTGTGCAACTTTTTCTTGCTGGGCAATTCAAGCTATAATTTCATCATAATAAGAGATTGAAAACCCCTTTTATCCACAGCATTACATATCTATCTTTGGAATGTTTCCCACAGTGTATGTGTTGAGGTTTTGATCAGCTTAATTTTAAATGTCCCAAGTAATACGACATCAAGACTTTCCTATTGCTATAACTGTTCTGCAAAAAATCCCAGTGTCAGGAATTTGCTCAGTTATAAAATAATGCGTTTTTTTGTTTTCCCTCATTTAGCAAAGTACAGTGCTGTTGCCCGTACTTTTCAAGCGTACTTTTCAAGTGCTTTTAGGCTATAATTGTAGCAAAATCTACCCCCAAACACAGTTTTGCATCCCATTTGAGTGCCTGCCCTTGCCCAAGGCCCATCCCTGGTCCCTGGTTGATGCCAAATGCCTGGGACTGTCCCCAGTGTGCTGCTCCCTGGCTGGAGCTGTGGATGGGCCCTGGCAGCCAGGACCTGTGCTGCCTTATGCCTTTGCTATCCACAGGGTCTCACAGGTAAGATCCATCCCAGTGTGTGCTTGTCCTGTTTTTGATACCCAGTGTAAGAGGATGGGATCATTACTGTCTTGGGGATGAAGGTCTTAAAAGAGTTTGCTGGCCTGTTTTGATCTTCACATGAGGAAATGAGAAGACTGTTGAACAGAGTCCTGCTGTGGGTCAAAATTTACACAAGAAAATCAGAAGCCATGGATTGTCAGCACTCCCAGGAAATTGCACAGCACAGAGACCCAGGTTGCAGATACTGCAGCCACCTCACACTCTCAACCCAAAGGGGCATCTGCTCCTGGTGAGCAGAGCTGCTCCAGGGCAGAGATGCTCTGGATTTCATGAAGATGATGCAGGAGCAATTCAATTAAGAGAGGAGATTAATTAGAGATTTGCCCTGCAGTTACACTTCCTGAGGCAGCTGCACTCTTTTTGTGTGGCTACAGACATTGCTTCACTCTCTAGGGTGGCAGAAAAGATGGGTTTACTTCTCACACCATCTGCAAATACGCATTTGTATATTAGGTGTTGATCAGGAGATGAATCAATCCCACTGTGTAAATATTAAACAATATTAAATAATAGGAACAGTGTATGACCAAAGAAAGCTGTGATATTGCCTAGAGGAAAAAATCTTTCAGTGGAAATGAGTGGAAAAGTTCTGAAAAGATCTATCAAGCTAGAGAAATTTGCAACACAATAACAGATTAGATTTATTTTAGACAAGTGCAAGGTAACCTGCACTAAAAGAAACAGTTTAAAATACTGATATATACTGATGGATTCAGAATAAGCTGTTATTTCTTAGGAAAATAGTTCCTGGCATCATTACAGATCATTCAGTGAAGACATCTTCTGTGCATGAAGAAGTAGGAAATAAGATATTTGGCTGCATGGGAAAGGAGATGGTGAATAGCAAAGACAGAATTATATAAAATATCATTGTATACGACTGGCTCTACAGCATGTCCTTACTTTGAATACTACATTTACTTTTGGTCAATTCAATTAAAGAGACCATAAGAAAAACTTAAAAATATTTTGAGAAAGGGAAGTGAAACTTGTTAGAATCACAGGAGAATATTGCAAATAGAGAAAAAGCAGAACAGAACTAGATCCATTGAATTGGCTAGGAGGAAAGTGATAATGCCATGGTTTAACTCCAGCTGGCAACTCAGCCCCACACAGCCAGTTGCTCATTCCTCCCCAGTGGGACACGGGAGAGGATAAAGGTGAGGAAACTTGTGGGCTGAGATGAAGACAGGTAAATAGGTAAAGCAAAAGGCTTGCACACACAGGGAAAGCAAAACAAGGAATTCATTCACCACTTCCCATGGGCAGGCAGGTGTTCAGCTACTCCCAGGAAAGCAGGGCTCCAGCATGCATAACAGTGACTTGGGAAGAAAACACAATCACTCACTCCAAATGTCCCTCTTCCTTCTCCTCCCTTCAGCTTTATAGGCTGAACATGGTACCATGTGCTGTAGAACATCCCTTGGCTCAGTTGGGGTCAGCTGTCCTTCCTGTGTTCCCTCCCAGCTTCTTGTGCACCCCCAGCCTCCTCCACTGGTGGGATGAGAGAGAAAAGGCCTTGATTCTGTGTAAGCACTGCTCAACAATAACTGAATTATCAACACTGTTTCCAGCGCAAAACTAAAGCAGAGCCCCGTGCCAGCTACTGTGAAGAAAATTGTCTATTCCAGCCAACAACATCACAGATAGGAGAGAGATCTCCAAAATACTGTATAACGTAGAAAGAAAGTTAAGCATTTAATACTGTCTCAATTTTTCTATTATGTAGGTATACTCAAAGAATGTTCTAAAAGAACACAATGAAATATCATTAGATTGGATATTAGTAAAAAAATTCTTCCCTGAAAAGGTGACCAAGCATTGGGACTGGCTTCCCAATGAAGTGACAGAATCACCATCCCAGGAAACATTCAAAAGGTGTGTAGATGTGGTGCTTAGGGACATGGTATAGTGGTGGACTTGGCAGTGCTGGCCTAGTCTTTGGACTCAAAGATCCAAAAGATCTTTTCCAACCTTAATGATTCTGTGATACCATGATAATTCATAAAATAGCCTGCCATGCCCTGGGATGCAAGATGAAATTGCAGCAAGAATATTTAGATCCTAATTATCCATTAATGATAATGACTGTCATTTATGGAGGGGGTCTCAACTGCAGGAATGCTCTGGAAGGGTCTTGATATAAATAAGAGTAAGTCCCTTATTAGAATAGGTGAAGAGGCAGGTTGGGCTAAAATTTTCTGGAGTTCAGTGAAGATATTAAGGTTTACAGTATCCATCACTAACCCACTGCTGTTGACAAAATGTAAAGGATGACACCATGACACACAGGATCTTGGAGTTTTGTTAATGTAAAATTTTAGTTTGCAGCACTGAGCATCAGCCCCACCTTCTAGACTAACTCCTGGATTTACACAGATATTCCCAAGAAGCCCGTAGGACCTCTGCCCCACATTAATCTCTGTGAGACATTCTTCTGCTGATCTCTGTGGGACATTTTTCACAGTTTTTAACCCACAACTGAGTTTAGAAAGGTCTTCCCCCTTTGCAAAAACTGGCTGTGAGGCTGAGGACAGAGGAAAATGAATGTCTGGGACCTCAGAGAAATGTGGAAGATGATATTAAGGAAGAGACACATGCATATGTTGGGAAAGGGACATGTTAAAATAAAAAAAAATCTTCAAATTAATGATGTAGGGAGAAAAAGGTGAAACATCTGAGAGACAAGAGGGTACAATGAAACAATAGAAAGGGTGAGGACAAAATGAAATAGAAAGAGAATAGAAAGAAAAAGGAGTGGAAGGAAAAATTATACCACAGATTATTCAGAGGCCACAAAGAGTAGGAAATATAAAGGCATAAAAATTTGTGGGAAAAGAAAGGTAGGGAAGTACAGAAGGAGCAGAGAGAAAAGGCAAAGGAAAGGAGACCTAAAATTGAAAAAAAAAAAAAAAGGAAAAATATATGAAAAGACAGCTTGAAATTTGCCACAGAATAAGTAAGAAAGACTGTTTCCATAGAAATAGAAATATCAGCGAAGTTTGTGGAGAGCCCTCTAAATGGCAGAAAGCAGATAGACTGAATTAAGGATGCATGTAAGGCAAAATTTGAGAGAGAAAAACATGCACAGACAATGCCTTCTAGTGTAGGACAGAGAATGGACCCTGCCCCAGCTGCCACTTGCAACTCGGAGTTCTTCTGTGTAGGGTCAAAGTGAAAAATACATGAAAGTACAACATAATGAATATGTCTTAGTGGTTTAAATGTTGGACAATCCATAATACAGTGAATCTGAGAGCAAATTCTGCTAACCATCTTGGAAGAAGTAATATGTTTTCTAAATACTGTTGCCAATCCCCAGGGAGAATATACATTCTGCAGAAGTGCTACAAAAATGGACCAGTTTTGTGTCCTTCCACAAAAATGTAAAACTAATGCCTTGTAAAAGTAAGTTCTAGTTCACTGGTATCTAGGAAGTAAAATTAATATAAATTAATTTTAGACAACTTTCAAAATTCTTTATCTAATAGCTAAAGAATATCTCTTCAATACCAAATTATTTTCTGATTTTAGAATATGTCTGCTACTCAAGGTACAGGAGCAAGTTCTGCATTTCAGTGACTTCCATTCCTTCCCGAAATGTGATTTTACAAAGCATTTCCAAAACTTTGTGTCATCCACTCTGGCTATTTCACACTCATTAGGGCCTGAGATCCATGAACAAGTAAGCCTGATATCTGTTCTCCTACCACTTGCTTCAACAGGCAAGCAGCTTGGCAGGGAAACAGGTCTCAAGGAGTAGGTCTTGGAATTTTGGCCACATTCTTGGGAGATGTCACTAGCTTTTGTGACTTTTTAGAATTATCCTTATCAGTGTTACCTCACTTGCCTTTTGCTTGCCCATTAAGATAGTTCACAGTTTCGTGCCAGGTGTTCTACAGCATACCTGTGCTTAAAGACACCTGGTCATGCTGCAGGGCAAGGAGAGTAATCCACTAAAGGTAGTTACTCCACTGTCCTTGGCTGTTAATTGCAATCTGCTTAGGTATTCACTGCTCTCAATACACATCATTGTCCTGGTCCGGTAAAAGCACGAACATCAGATGTTTGGCTTTTCTTCTATGTATTTAATCAAAATAATAAGCATTTGAGGTTTTTTCCTGACCTCCTACTTAGCTTGAGGTAGAGATTTATACTGTAATTAGCATGTAGTTAACAACTTCCTGTGAGCCTTTCAGCATTTTCATTTTTGCAGGTTCAAACACTGTCAAAACCCCAGTTTCTAGAGATTATTTTTTGGTTCCTGATGAGAATTCAGTCATCTCCATAATATTTTTTTATTTTGATTCATTTAAATCTTGCAATTAATTTTTAGACTGGAACAATGAATAAGCTTAGGACAGGATGGGGATAGTAAGGGTTAAGAAACTTTTTTGTTTCTATCAAATATCCTTTCTGTTCTGATTAATTTTCAGAAGTAGCAACACCTCTTTGAGTTTCTACTATTGATGAAAAGGAGAAAAAAAAGATGGAAGAGACAAAAAGGCAGAAAGAAGGGTTGGTTTAAAATGCTTATTAGCAATGAAGTACTATCTGTAATTTAATATTACTTAGTCTTTCTGCTCACAAATTTGAAAGAGTGCTTTGGTGTAGGCAATTAATACAGGTCTTTGCCAGTGTTGTCAATCAGGGTTTTGCATCTGCTTGTCCATTTCATCTGGAGCTCCCTTTTACTTCCCTCCTTTCATATACCCTGAACAGTAACTCTGCATCCCCCATTCTATCCCCACACCTTGGCAGACCAATGTGTAATGGAAATAGAAGTGATAATGGGATTTATCTTCCCCACAATATTTAATTATCTATGAGTCATACAGCCAGGCTCATCTCCTTGGACTTTCCCTTAGTTATACCTGATCATCCTGGTTGAACTCTTGGGTTCCTGTCCTAACAGCTCTGCATTCTCTCCTCAGCTTACAACCCGATAGATTTCTGTTGCTGCTCTCAGCAGTGGGGTATCTCATGCCCTGTGAGTCTTGAATCATTTTCACCAGTGGGAAAGGAGGTCCAGATCTAAGCAAATCCTCACAGACAATAAATTTATATCCACTGAATTTAGTAGAGCTGCATTAATGCTTATAACTTCCTATCCTTTATCTGCACTCCACTCACATCATTAAAACAACTGGTTTTGTGGCTCATTTTATATATGCTTGTTTATCATTCCCAAGGATAATTTGATTTTATTCTTTGAAGACCATTCTCCTGTGGCATTTTCCCATTCAAATTCACCATTTAGCAGTTATGGCTTCCGTTCAGCAAAGCACTTAAGCACATGCTGAAGCAAATGAATTCTAAACATGCAGAAACATATGTTGCTGATATATCATTAGGACTTAATATTTATATGGACACACTGCCTAGCAACCCAGCCCTGTTCCAGGAGTTCTGCTGCTGAGTGTGTTGTGCTGCCACAAAACAGAAAGACAAACACTGTTCCCAGAAGCTTCCAGAGCTGAGCTTGATATACTCTACATCCCTTGAATGCATAATGAATATTAACCTGTGTAACCACAGCATTATGCTGAGGGTTAGATGAGCTAAGGTAGCTCCCATTTATTGATAGGGAAAATTAAGCAGCAAAACAGTTGTCAGTGTCAGCCTTTCTGCACCAGTACTGCAGCTGAGCCCATTACCCTTTGTGGGCTTTATTTATTCTTCTGGATTTAGGTTTGGCAGCTATACCAAAGCACTGCTTCTAGGATTCAACATGGAAATTGAACACTTTGGTGATCAAGAAAAAAAACATACCTATGCACTATATTGATTCCATGACCATAGAGGATTTGCAGGCTTAAATATGTGGTACAGCAGATAACAAATCAGTGTTACAAAGATGATCAACCATTATAGTCGAATATCAATTTCCATCCCAGCACAATTTTGTTCTTGCGTGGTTTGTTCTGTTATGGATTTCTACTACCTTTTTGTCAGTTAATCAGTCTTTTCTGGTTTTGACAGTCACTTTGGAAAGATTTATTTTAGTTCTGTCACAAGATGGGTTGAAAAGGCCATATTTGTTTATTAAGTCCTCACAAACTGGGCTTTAGAGACTAAAACTTATATCAGTGTGCTTTATATATGTTTAATCTTGTGCTCTCTCTCCCTGACAAGGCAGAGAAATAATTTTAGATGCAAAATGGAGAGTAAATTTCTCCTCCCAGCTTATAATTGTTACATGGGAATGGCTCTGTAAGAACGTTATTCTGGGACAGCTCAGCTCCTAGTTTACTATGCCCAAACTGCCTTGTACACTCCAGCATTAGATTTGTCTAGTTGTTTGAATGTCAGCCTGGTACCAAGAAGATATTCAACCTTCTCTGGAGACCTCCACACATCTCCCTAAGGTCATTATTAGCCAGATCAACAAATTAAGAAGCTTTTGTGCTTAATCTGGCATGTAAGCCTCCTTAACCAATTATGAGGATTTGATTGTGCCCAGTCTCATGTGATAATCACCACTGGTCCATCTATTTAACACCCACTGGTTGTTACTGTGAAAAAGTACTGGGACTATCAGGCCTTTGGTCACTTATGGTAGGGACCCTTCTGTGGTCCAGAGGCCAAGGCAAATCTCCATGTTTTAGCTTGACCTGCAGATGTTTTTCAGATCTATTAAAACATTGCCTATATCCTTGTGTGCACCGACACACACAACAAAAAGACTCGTTAGGATACTTAAGAAGAAGGTGTGCTCTTGTGCCTAACAAGGACACAGTATTCCATTCTCCTAGCTCCCATTCTGCTTCAGGTGGGCTTTAACCCTGCCAAGACAGTGCCTGCTCCCAAATCGCTGCTGCAGAGCACCCGGCACTGCTTGCAGATACCACAGCCTCCTTGCAGCAGTGCTGCACACAGAAGCCTCATTCACAAGTGAATGGCAGGCAGCTGGTTCTCTGTCACCTTCCAGGGATGAATTCCCATCTGTGCCTGCCTCTTTCCCAACTAGCACCATGGATGGAAGCCATTGCTTTTGCATTCCACTTCCCAGTCTCATCTCCTTTTGTAGATTCTGATGGTTTTTAATCAAATGCCTAAACTTATAACATTTAAACTGAATATTCCTATCTTCCCAACACTGTTTTTCCTTTATACTCTAGGGTTTATTTCCTTTTTATCCTTTTAAAAAAGCACCAAACACGTTGATCGTTTATAATGCTGAGACAAATAATAGAAACTGATAGACTGTGAAACAGAAGCAGCAAGGAATCCTGAGAACAGAGTCTGGTCTTCAACACAAAAGAGAACATGCTATAAGAAGTGCAACAAGAGCATCCAATTCACTAAAAGGCTTATTCTTCCCTTCTCCTTTCATACAGAAGTAGCCAGTAAAGGCAGGATAGTAAAGAAGGCCCAGAGAAGCATAATGACCACAGCAGCAAGGAATCTCAAGGAAAGATTTTTGTCATAAATAAACATGAATTTGGTGTCTCCTGTTTAACCTTTCTTTACAAAGCCTGAGCCATAGGCATTTCTCATATGGGTAATTATTTGATAACTAAAATTGCAGTTTAAACATTTCTCAAGTTTTTTGCAAATCCAGGTTGGATTTGCAGACCGCTTTAGCCAAAATGAATAAAAGAAATATGTAAGTGAGAAGGTGGGTAAAACTGAAATGTTTCAATTCAACATTTTTAATAAAAGTTTGATTTTTGTTTTAAAGAGTGCTTAGCATCAAGTGGAACAAAATTTTTATTATTTCCCCATTCTCCATTTCATTTTTAAATAAAATCATCGTTATTGAATGTTTTGTCTCAGTGCAGAGGAAAATTTCAAGTATGTTTTGACAAGCATATTTTCTTTATTAGTTTTGAGTTATCCTTTGTAGTTTCCTCCTTTAAGTTACAGAGTCAAAAGTTTCAAACACTAGAACAAATCACAAAATTGTTTTGTGCAATCAGCAACTTTCTTTGACAGAGGCAGAGGACTAGAATAGCAAAGGGACAGATTTATTAACAGAGGTCTCTGGAGTACAGTTATGTGTGGCACTTGAACTTGAGGAGCTTCAGAAACAGTGCTACACACAGATGAGACTGTCATGGCATGAGCAACTTAATATCAGACAGGGGACAGGATATTAAATTAGAGACCAGCATAACAAAAGAAGTTACGGTAATTTGAATTAAGATAACTGTCATAGCTGAACCAGATCAGCTGGTTTCAAACCCAGGGAAAATCAAAGGTAGTTTGTGTGGTTAAAAAAAATGAACATACTAAACTTAAAATTACACCTTTCAGACTTTGTCAAGGATTGTGCAAGCTTCATGTGATGTCTGTGTGTGCCACTGCCATCAACTCCTGGTTCCTTGGTACCTTGGTAAGCGTGCTCCCTGGAACCCTCTGAGGTGTTAATTGTTCAACCCACAGCAGCAGCCTTGCTCCTTGTTGTCCAGTAATAACCAGCCCCTGTGTCATTAGCATTAGCTGTCAGTGTCATCAAACAGCGGTAAAATCTGGGTCTGAGAGTTGGTTCACAACAGCTGCTTGTGGCCTGACAGAGAAGAAAGCTTTCCAACTCCACACTCTCTCTAAAGCATTTTATAATTTCAGACTTGTTCTTCACCACCCGACAGGACATGCTTCCAAACCCTTTGGGGCCTTTTGCAGGGCTTGAGGAGAAGGATGGAAATGACAGCAGTAGCTATAGGAATTAGAAAAGAGGAAGAGAAACTGTAAACAGCAGAGGTGGCTGGGGCTCGCATTTCCACGCTTCCCAGCCAGTGGCCAGCACAGGTAGGACCAGAGTGTTTCTGTGAACATGGTCAGTATATCCTGAGTAGTACTAAGGTTTCATACAGTATTGGCAATTTCAGCAGGTAACCCGTTCAATGTCCCTTTATGTTCAGTGCATTTCTGGAATAACTGTAGAGTTATTCACACTTACCTCAGTTTCTCTGTGTTCTTGCAGATTGGCATCTGCAGGGATAATTCCCAAGGGGTTGGTGGGAAGAGTATCCTGTGAGTGAATGCACTGCATAACTATGCTCAGGAGTCTCAAGTCCTTGTAGATTCCTCCCCTCCCCTATTGCTTTTCCAGGTTAGGCACAAAGAAATCTCTTACAATTAAATATTCATACAACTCGAATGGGAAAATGTTGCTGCTCTTTGCATACATTAGGCTCATCTTTTCAATTGAGAATGGAAAAACAATGTTTAATGTTCAAAATCTGTAAATGACTTGCATTAATACCTTTATCCCTTAACATGTGGAACATAAAACTCAAAGTTTCACTGGGCCTTTTTCAAAATATATAGAGGTTGTTCCTGAATTTTTCTAAGAAGGACCACTCCAGGGAAAGTGTATAACAGCTCTGGTAGGAAGTCTGTATGCTTAAGAAAAAAGAAATAAGAAAGAATCCTTATATGTTCAGCTTAGCAGATTCATTGGCTTACCTTTGTGGTTGCATTTAAAACTTTGATAATAAAGCTTGTAATAGAACAAGTACATGTAGAAGTGAGGGTCTGTAGGACAGACCCTGTGTACTGTACATCCATTGCTCACTGACTGCTGTTTTACTTTGGATTCTCGTTGTGACACTGAAGATGAAAGAGCAGGTTTTACCTGAGGAAAAAACAAAGGAGAAAAGTAGAGTACAGACAGGGAAAGAAAGGATGGAAAAAAACAGTAGGAACAAAAATATCTGATGTTGCATTTGGTATCTTTACTTGAAAAAGGTAGAAAAGCTGTGCAAAATCACTTTATCCTGAGGAATAGGAGTACAGAAGATGTATTTGCAGCTGGGTAGGGAAAATATAACTCTGCAGTGTTCATGGAAAAAGAAGAGGTGTGCCCCACACAATGTTAACAGCTTGTGATGCTGCTCAGAGCACCTCCAGCAGCAGCTTCTATATGCACTTAAGCTGCTGCTGGATCCAACACAACCTGGAGTACCATCTCAGTGTGTTAACCTAGGCTGCTGAGCTGGTGCTAGAGTGGTCCCAGGTCCCTCTAATCCTTCCAAGGACACCACACTAGAAGCAATGGATCCCTTATGTCAGCCACTGTGTGGATTTCCCTGATTAGAAAAAAAGGCATACTATGAGAGGGAGACAAAGTGCCATATGAAATGTGTGTAGCTTCAGGGGGTTTTTTTTACTTAATTTGAACCCAGAGATATCCCTGCGTATCTGCCTACTGTTATTGTTTTGACTGCCCACTGACATTCAATTGCCAGAGTTTCATTTCAAATTTAGTAGGTCATATTTCCATTGCTGTTACCTTTTTCCTGACAAAAATAGGTCCAAATCAACTTGTTGAGAAAATGGGCTCCCATATTTCACATCTTCTGTAATTGCTTCCCTTCCTTCCCTTTTTACCTCTGTCTTTCTACAGCATTTTCACTCATTTTCTTTTCCTTTTTGTTTTCCTTTATGCCATATCTAGGAAAAATTAAGTAGGATAAAGGAGTGACTGAAAATAAATTAATGTGTGGTTATGGGCATGTCTGCATTTGATGATGGTGAGACACAGAGAAAATCATCTACATACAGCAAGTCTGATAGCAGAAGTTAGCTAAGCTTTCCCGAAATGATCCAGGTCTACATTTGGCCTTTCAGCATTTGCTTTTGACAAAAGAAGTGCATCTTTCTATTTACAAAACCACAGAATCACAGAATATGCTGAGTTGGAAAGGACCCATAAAGATCATTGAGTCCAACTCCTGGCCCTGCACAGGACACCCCAAGGGTCACACCATGTGCCCAAGAGCATTGTCCAAATGGGTCTTGAACTCTGTCAGGCTTGGTGCTGTGACTACTTCCCTGGGGAGCTGTTACAGAGCCCAGTCACCTCCTGGGTGAAGAACATTTTTCTAATATCCAGCCTAAACCTCCCCTGACACAACTCCAGGCCATTTCCTCAGGTTCTGTCACTGGTCACAGAGAGTAGAGATCGGGGTCTGCCCCTCCTCATCCACTCACAAGGAAGTTGTAACTGCAATGAGATCCCCCTCAGTCTCCCTTACCCCAGCCTGAATAGACCAAGTGATTAAGCAGGTTGCAGGTTGGAATATGAGTAGCATTTATCTGTGTCACTGATGTTAGGTCAGTCTCAATGCTGGTTCATCTATAGGGGTGGAGCCCAATTTGTGCAATGTTCCCATCTGGCAAATGACACCTAGGGACCTCTCTGTAATATGAGGCAGGGATTCCTAAGGAGCGAGTAGTGTTCAAATAGTCACTTAGCAGACTGGTGATGGGGCAGATATAAGTTTATAACCCCAGGCAGACATGGAAGTGTTATTGCTCCCACAGGAGACAGCTGGTGCCTGCTGGATACAGTGTAGGAGCAGTTCTGCATTTCAGACTACAGTGTCATCCAGCCCTGAGCTTTGCTTTGACTTTTCCCTTCCCACGTGTGATTTCCAGCAGCCCACTGCCAGGCTGACATTTCTTCTCACTGCTGTTCAAGGATGGCTTCCTTGCTGTTTGGAAACTCCAACAGGGCGTTGTGACTGAGCCATGCCAGGGAGATTGACAGGTTTGTACACAGAGTGGGCAGGGGCATCCAAGAAATACTGATGGTATCTCACATGTAAAGGCAGAAGAGAGAATGGATTTGGTAGGCTGGGGAGCAACCAAAATAGGCTTCAGCCCGTGAGCATTGAGGAGGCAATGGGGCCAGTCAAGAGTTTGAATTTGGTGCATGGGATTACTGAACTGCATGAAGGGGAGGCAAAGAAAGATGAACAGATTGAACAGCCATGGAAAAAGAGAGATATTAGATTAGCAGGAGAATTCAAGGAAGAAGAACAAAGGAAAACCACTAAGGAGTATCTTCCTCTACAAAGATGACTGCTATGAGCTTTGTGCTTCCTCCTTACCACAGCCCCTACCCACCTCAGGAAGAAATTACATTTGACTTTCATGGTTTCATCACTAGCATCCCCATAAGAAGGAACAGCCTTCTGAGTTTGCACATGAGCAGAGCAAAGCAAGTCTCTTTCCTGGCTCCATCAGGAGGTTCTTCCTAACCTGTCTAACAGAACAGTTCTTATATAGATCTTATATTTACTGCAGGTCTTCCCTACAGATCCAGTGGTACAAGTATCCATTGTCTTAACACTATCCCACCAAGGGGATAACATGACTGACCCTGAATTTAAGTCACGGTGCTGCTAATCCAGGAGGACAGGTTAAGTACCCAAGTCTGCTAAAAGCTGCAGAGTTTCCTTTGGTTTCCATTTGCCCACTGTAAAATGGAAAATAGGAACACCCCTTTCTTCCTTTGTTCGATGGGACTGTGTATGGGTAGGCCCAGGAGATGCAATCACTCCTCCTCCAGATTTGAACCTGTGGAACAGAAAGCAGAAATGCCAAAACATCTGTCTGAGGGTAGCCATGAAGGTAGCCTGTCCAAATATTTCCTCTTGGTGGGAGGAAGCACTGAAAAGGCAGTCCAGGATTGGTCTGTCTTATCTAGTTAGGCTGTAACCTTTTGGAAGAAGGTACTGGCTGCCTGTTAGGGAATTATGACCTGAGTTTTCTCTCTTGTCCCTCTTTGTCTTTCCTCCCTTGTCATTCCCCAAGAGCATTGTGAATTTCAAAATACTTTCTTGGCAGCTTCTCTTGTTTTTGGTTGGTTTTGGTTTTGTTTTTGTTTTGTTTTTGTTTTGATTTGGGTTTTTTTGTTTTTTGTTTTTTGTTTTTTCTTTATTGTCAAGAATGTCTAAAGGATTATCTGGAGGTGTAAATGCAACGCGAAATTTCTCACAGTTTGGGCTGCCTTATGTCTGTGTTTTTAGCAAGGTCAGCTCTTAGAAAGGATTTGTCTTCTCTTGTATGCAAGCTTTGTCATTTTGCCATTTGTCTGTGCTGTTCACCAAGTTTCACGGAAAAAGTCAAGCTCTCTTCCACTCCTTGCAAATCAGGGCAGCAGCCATGGCACTGCACTGTGCCCTCACAAAATGCATTTGTGTCTGTGGGCAAGGAGAGCAGAAGCCAACCCCTTTATGACTCGTGTTTGATCCAGCCCTGCTCTGCTGTGGACACTAGCCCTTCTTTGAGCAGGGTCTTGGATGAAGGAGTATCTAAGAGTAGCTTCTAGGTTGTTCCCTGATCCTGTCTCAGTGAGTAACAGAATACCAGATACCCTCATTTGCTCTGCCTTTCAAAAGCCAGTGACCAAATTTTAGCTCTTAATTCAGTCACTCTGACTAAATAAATAGATCACATAGGAGAGAACATCTGCTACTGAAGAAGTGAAGCAAGGTCACTTACTTATATATTTCACTTCAAGCAACCAGTCTGAAAATCTCAGCATTCCTGAATACCAGTGTTGTCTGTTGAGACAGCTGCTACTCTCTTGTCATTGTCTCTCAACCTTCCTTCAGCCTGATACATCACAACAACACAGCTGAAAGAGCCTCTGGCAGCATTGTAAGAGGCTTTCCAGCTCCCCTCTTTCTTCCCATGCAGTCATAGCCCAGGTTACCACTGTGCATGGATTGATGACACCGTCTGCTAAAAAAACTGTTGCTTGAGAAAGGTGGGTACATTCCCAAAGAGTGCAGCTTCTGCTTTACACTTCTTTGTTTAAATATATGTATGGACTGGAGATAATTTTGATCCAAATCCAAAACTCAGCATGCATCTGGAAGATTTATTTGGACCCCTGGATCTCCTTTTTAAGCCATTTGGATCAAAATTCCTCCAAGTTTCACAGCTATCTAGATTTATGCAGTGAATAGTGATGGAGCAGGTATGGTAAGAGTCCAAGAAACTATAAAGTGTGGAGGCAAAATTATAGTTTCAAGTAGGATGTCTTTCATGGCTTAGTATGGGACCTCTTCAGGGGTAATAAAGTTCAGATTTGTGTGCTCAAGGAGAGCCACACCTTGCTGATACTGTAAGCAATGCTCTCCTTCCTGTGTCCATACCCTGTGCAACAAACCTCCATGGTAAGAGTCTGTTTTCTCCAACTGGAAAACTACTGACAAACTCTCTATATTAAGAGGAGAGCACTGACTTGGACAGAGAAGCTGAGGGAAACAGAAAGATAAGGTGATTTCAATTTTGCAATAAAGGAGAAATAATTATGGTAAAAAACCCCAATTATTTTGCTTTTAAAAATTGGTTAAAAAGCACAGGAAGAAGTTTTTCTGTCTACTTGACATTTCCCTGCTCCTCCAGGAATTCCTATTTAGCCTAATTAGGCTCTGTTTCTCCTTCATTTGGGTTCCATAACTCATTAGCTTCCAGCTGGGCAACTCATGATTCTAGGATGTCTAATTACCTTCTTCTAGCAGATATCCTGATTGCCTCGGGTCAAAAGATGCTGATCCAGTCCCCTCAGCTGATCTGAACTGATCTCAAAATGAGTTGTGTCATTAGCCCCTTCTAATTTCATCCATTCTTTCTACTTATTCCCCTTGGCCAAGATCAACATCTCCTGTGACCTGATGAGGCAGGAGACCAAGAATATAACACAGTATCTTAAAAGGGAACACTCAGTAACTCTATTTGTCTGCATTATTTCAAAAATAACAAGAAGCTTGGTTTGAGGTTACTGAGACCCATAAATGGGTAAGTATCATCATCTCTTTCAACTAACCACAGAGGCCAGATTTTTTTATCTTCTTTTCAAGGGTGACATTAAATCCATTTTAATCAGGTATGAGACCCTAATTCAATTTTTACTCTTTTCTGGGACTGTATCCAAAGTTAATTTGTCACAGTCACATTCAAGTTTAGCTCAGTCAGATGCAAAGAAAAGTTTATAATATTCTTTTAAATTTGGATAACTACATCAATATACATCCAGACTTTATTAAGAGGCTCATTCCATTCTTTTTGTGTTTCAGCTTATTCAGATTTAATTGACCAATTTTTTCTAAAGAGAAAAATTCTCCTGTTGCAAGAACTAACCCTTATTTATCTACACAGATTGTAATTTTTGTCTATAATAAATGCCCCAACCACAAGACATCCGCTGTAGCAGGGAAGAATTGCACGATTCAAGTTGTTAAAACAGATCAGGATTGTTTTGTTGAATTATGAATGACAGGTATTTAAGTGCCAGTCAGCAAAATAAACATTTGGGATATAATGTCAGCAATAAACCAGCTGATAAACCATAAGACCAAGCTCTTACACCTTACAACTTTGTGCACCTACATATTTCTAAATATCCTTTTACAACTAGTCAAAAACTTCTAATCCCACCAATATACACACACGGAATTAATTTTACAAATGTGGGCTGTATGGGTACCTCCACATTCAACTGTTAGAGAGCTATAGATTATCAGTAGCTGGGACTACATGAGTGAGTATCTACAACATGACCTCCTATGTTTGTTCTAAATGGCATTAAATTATGTTCTCTCTTTCCAGTGGCCTCTTCCTGTCTTGCTTTCCCAAACTTTATATAACAATTTCACTTGGGCTGCAGAGAATTTTGAAGACATTCCATAGAATCATTTTCTTATTTCTCATTGCTGTAGACTATTGTTTCCAGACTAAAGGCTGCAGCTAAAATGTCATTTTCCTATGTGAAAAAAGAGACTTATCCTCTCCCTAGAACAAAAGTGTCTGCCTATTATCTGTCATGAATAAAGGCTGCTTTATTCTATAATATCCTCGCTAATAATAGAAGAGTTGTGTGCTGATATTCTGCCACTCACCATACTCTGGTAATTCTGTCACCTGGAGGTGATTGAGATTGTGCTTCAGCTACAATTGTCCTTGTAAACAATTGCTCAGCAATTGGTCACTGAGTATGGGGCTGTTACCACCACCCTAAAATCCCTGCTCTGATCCAGGTGCTTATGGATACAAGAGGCTAAGGAAGTGGCTTGTGTTGCCATTTCCAGAGTAGTATCAGTATTTCAGCCAGAGCTCTGTATTTATGTGGCAACAATATCTGGAGCGAGCCAGAGACACGGCTTGTGGTGTCACTGCAAGCACATCAAATCTGCTTTTCAGGTGTGGAAGTTGATATCTGGAAAGGTGACTTATTTAAGACCACACAAACTAGGTCAAAGGGATTAGACTCTGGAAAGCATATTTAATCAAGGGACAATGACCTTTTTTCTGTCAGGATTCTGAGTTTCGAAACTGGGATACATAGAACAAATGATGTTCAAATTAAAGCACTAAGGCTTATCTGAAGTTTTAAGAATTTCCACCCTAAGGACTGTATATTGAAAATGAAAATATGCATTTTCTCATTACTTCACCAAATATTTTGATATCCAGTTGTGAATTTTAGTTTCCCTTGAGTTGTTACATTTCCCCGTGAAGTAATAATTTTTCATCTGTCATTAAAAAGCGTGTCATAAAGACCCTGGCTATGGCATAAAAAGAACATGCCTTTATGAGGATAAAGTTTTTCTTTTGCAGTGTTGTCAGAAATAACGGGATTTTTCCTTCATGACACTTTGATGGTACATTATTTCTCTTATGCCTATTTATCATAACTTATGGTTTCAATGTTTTTACTTTTAGTGGAGATAGTTAAGTCCTTGGCTTACACATGTTGACCACTTTATCTAAGTCCACCTGGGTTTGTCAGCTGTGCAATTTAAAAGTCCTTTTGCTGACATAGATGAAATATGTTGTGTCCTTCCATAAGTGAAACGACAGATTTTGCTGTTAAAAGGATCAGCTGATGCAACACATTTCACTATTTCAAAAGAATATCAACTTCATAAGAGTAAATAACATCTCTCCAAGAAGTTACTGCTGCCTTTCTAGGTGCAGGTGAATGTGCTCCCTCCCCCTTACACTCCAAAACTAGTTTAGCTGACATCCTGCCCTGATGTGCCAACAATAGTATAATATGATAGATTAATCCAAGGCAGGCACAATTAATTCCTAACCAGTTTTAATTTAATTTTCCTTTTTACATAAACACAATTTACCTCTGTGGATGTGTGACACGTCTGATTACACACAGATATGCTGGGAGCAGCCATGCTTGGATAGGGAGAGGGAGGCAGAAAGAGACAAGAGTGAGCTCTGTGCGTGATGTGATAAGACATCAAAGCTAACAGAGCTCCTCAATATTTCTATTAGTAATAATTCAAAGGAATCTGCATTCCAAATGTACCTCTATAACTGCTTTAATTGCAGAGATAATGACTCTGAATCCTGGTAAAGAAAAGAGTCAGGGGTCACTTCTCTAAGCAGCAGAAATTACGGAAATTAGAAAGTCTAGTGAAGGTAAATAATCCTTGTAGCCTCCTGCTTGCTCCTGGCTTTAGAGTACTTGGTTTTCAGCTTGTGAGAGAGTAGCTGAGCAGTGGATGGTGGTGCGCATTAGGCCGCTTGCAGGAATCAGAGGCAGGTTTTACAATGAAATTTAAGCTCTACTGCTGCCTTTCTGTTTTGCCTCCCATCCACAACCTTCTATACCAGCTCCAAGAACAAGCTTTTAAAGCTTTTTCAAATTTTCCTTTCCCTTGATAGCATAGGTTTGGTTGAGCATGTGCATGAGTTGATGTGTGTGTGCATGTCCCTGTGAGAGCCCTGGCTTTGTAGTGATTTCTAATTCTTTAAAAGCTTATGGACAACATCCCCAAAGCACAGTCTGTTTAAATAATTTCATTCAACTGGAATGACATATTCCAGAAATTTGAGAAGTTTAGCAGCAATCGTGGCTTTTAATATTTTAATATATTTGAAGACAAAACCTTTCATTGTGACTAGATTTAGCCCATGTGAATTTTAAGAATGTACTAAAGTTTAAATCACTGGGGCTGTTGCTTGGCTGTTGTGACATTCCAAAGCAAAGATTAGAAGGCAGGAGACTGACAGAGCTCTTAACTGTCCAACACACACAGACGCAGCCCAAGGGCTTGGTGTGGTGAGAGACATTGCTGAAAGGAGAAAAGGCTTGCACAGGAAAATAATCATAAAAGTGACACCCAGCAGGAATATAAACATCAAAAATCAAGTGAAAGGGTTCATCAGTGCCAGAATCGTGCTAGGTGTTGGGGTACAAAGACATATTTCAAATTGAAGAATTTAGATTCAAAAATCAGTCTTTGCATCCCAAAGCACCTGGGCTGCACTTGGTTACCCATCCAGACATAAGCCTGGTGACACTGCAGCCTGAATGGCTTTGATCTTCCAGCTCTCAGGAATCCAAACACGCTTCCTGACAAGCATCTTGGAGCTCATATGAAAGAGGGTTTGCTAGCTGAGGTGTCAGGGAATGGGGATGCAGTGAGCCATCCCTGCATGCTACAGCTCTTCCCTGTGTCTCATGACCTCTATCTGGGAAGGCAAGGGCAGCCACGATCTGCTCTATCACACAGCAGAGCCTCAGGAAGACCTTCAGTAGTTTTAGAGACACAGGGCACAAGAAATAATCTTGAAGCCATCATTGCCACATCTTTTCTGTCTCTTTTCCATCTTTCACAACAGCAGGAAGGGAGAGCCCTGTCCTCTCATAGGTATCTGATTTCCCTTGACATCAGTGGGAATAAGGCACTTAAATACCACGGGGAATCAGGCAGTGAGACTCATTGCTGGAATGCATCTGTGTCAAACAGTCACCACAAAGGTGTGTGTTTATTTGGCAAGGTCATTTCTGACACCTACTACCAAAGCTTGCTCTTGCTTGAGCAAGTATTTGTCAGGCTTGTAAACACCATGCAGACAGTGTGAATTAAATCCTCATCCCATTAGACTCCTCGTGGTGGCCCATACCACAGGTTTTTAAATCTCGCTATCACCAGTCCAAAGTACAACATTGTGCAAGATGACAGGCAGCAACCCAGAAAACCTTCAAGAATGAATGGCTGTGGTCAGACCATGTAGTTCACACTCAGGGCCACAAGAGGTGATTTGCTGGCTTTGAATTTGATAATTCCTGAATCCAGAAGCTCCAAGCTGTACTGCAGCTGACCAAAAACAGCTTGCCCAGAGAGAGGGATGGACACCTCATCCTGGAAACATTCAAGGCCAGATTGGATGGGGCTCTGAGAAACCTGATCTAGTTGAAGATATCCCTGTTCATTGCAGGGGCATTGGACTAGGTGGCCTTTGATGCTCCCTTCCAACTCGAACTACTCTATGACTCTATGATTTTATTATTGTTTTTTTCCTGTGTTATTTCTCTCTAAGCAGTAACTAGGACTAGATTAAGTTAGGAATCAAACTTCGGGTGTATTTGGCAAAGACTGAAAGCTACAGCTGTTTCTTCTATGTTCTATTTCCAGTTACTCTGTCAAGATTTCTAGCTGTTTTAGAGATGGTTACACTGATCCTCAACCTTCTCCATCCAGATTCCTGTAAATGCAGAGTTCAGACTGGCTGGAGAAATCATCATCTCATTAATTTGATTTTGTCTACTCATGATCTAGTGTAGATCAACGTTGTTAATAATACAACTAAAATTTTTGCAGTGCTTTCCAGGTGAACTGTGGAGGTTAAAGTGTTAATTTTCCTATTTTCTCACACATTTCACATTTTCAGAAACTAAGGAAAACCTACCTTAATTGCTTCAGTGCCAAGCACTCTGTATTTTGACCATGTTCATTCAGTTCCATCCTTTAAATGTGTGCTGGAAAGCTGAAGGTTGTGACATATTTAATGTAGCTTTTCCTTGAAGTGGGGCATATGCACATTTTTTAAAGCCCATATCCAAGAAGGATGTCAAAATTATTACAATTGGATTTTGCCTCACATTTGCTATTTCTATTGCTGTCTTTCAGTTCAGGGACTGGGTTATTCCATACAGTTTCTGTGTCACTAATGTCTATCTGCTGTGCTTGACTGGCAATTACCACTCCTCTCTCTTAGCACCTTGCGTTCTTCATCTTATACTCCACCTCATACACCTCTTCAGCAAAGGAGAAGTGGGTCATCCTGAGAAAAACAGAAAAGCAGTGACAAAACCAGAGAAATTAAAAGTAAATATAGAGATCTCTACCTCATCTTACCTTTTTCTGGGGCATTTTGCAGAGGCTTGCAGATGTAGGAAAGAATATCTTTGTGGATGATGATGGTGATCCGTAATCAAATTGGCATTTACCTTGCTTAGGTACCTGAATTTGCAGTCAGGACCCAGCACTTTGGTTCCAGAAGTCTTCTTCAGGTCATCTTTCAGCATCCTTGCTGACTTCATTAAAGGTTTAGAAATTAATTTGAACAGTGGAAATTGTCACCAGAAAGCAAACAGCCTTTTCCAATATTGTGTTATTATGACATCCTACCCTTCTTCTTTCATATAGAAGACCAGTTTTTCTCCTGGATACCTTTCTAAGGCATATCTATTTTAACCAATGTCAGCTTTCCTAAATTCTAAAAGAAATCCTTCCACCATGAACATATCCAGGCACAAAATGACCTCTTAAATTATCAATCAATGTTTGTCTTTTCTTAATTCTGTGAAGAAAAATCTGCAATTGCATTGATGAGGGAATCCCAAGAACCTGTTTGGTTCCATTTAGACCAGTTATTATATTTATGGCTCCAATTGATAGCATATGGCATTTAATAGAAATTAGATAAATTTAAGGTACATACACAGCATTTGCATCCAGAATTCTAAATGGGAAATAACAAACTTTAAAGTCATTATCTGCAGAGTTCTACACATCCTGCATTTTACCAGGCTTGACATCATGCTTCTTTAATTAACTTCTTGAAAAGTTTAGAGGAAAAATATTTGTGTTTGCCTCATGCCACATAATAGGTAGAAGAACAAAGGGGAGGTATTTACTGAGTTTATGGGTTTACTTAGTAGCAAGACCATCATGACTCTCGGCCTCAGAGGCTGACCTACTGGTAAGGTAACCAAATGGGTGATTGGATGCTTTAATTTTAATAATAATTTCCCTGGTAGGGATAGGGATCCCGCTGCCTTCACACTACACTTTAAGGCAGCACTACATATTAAGGCAGCGAGGTGACTCTTTGCTCAAAGAGCTGTCTAAGATGTTAAAGAAGTGGCTGCAATGTGCACAATAGAGAGTGCAAGACCAAACCCAGGCTGTCGTGGCTGTGTGAGCAGGCATGAACAGAGGACCTCCACACAGTTTGGTGGTACTGCCCAGTGCTGCACTGCCAGGCTGCCTCTGTCCCCAGCTACTGAAAGTCGAGTGTGGAGAAGGAATCTTAGCAATCTTCAGCACTGCTCAGCTCACTTATGCTGACGTACACAAAGTTCTAAGAAACTTCAAAGAGAACGTGAGATGTAGTGCTGCACATTGCAATACTCAGTCTTCATCTTTCCCAACCTCCATGTATTTTTGCTCCATAGCAGCTGCATTATAAGATTTACCACTGGTACTGCCACACTGCCTCCATTTCATGTTGCTCCCACAGACCTAAGATGGGACATAGCAGCTGACTCTCATTTTCTACAGCCTAGCACCTTAAAGGTTTAGACAGTCTTATAGCAGGAACAGGAAGTTCGTGAGTAAGACAATTCCAATATAAGTATAAAAGCAAGAGAAAAATCCGTTTGAGAGTAAAATAGAAAACTTTTCACTTGAAGAGATGATACTGAATGAACAAAACCCTAAATGCTGCTCCTGAACACAATGTTTTTTGCTCCCTCTGCTGGCTCTGACACAGCATCTCAGCAGCACCTCTGCCGAATCAAGCTGCTGGTGACTCTGGGCACAGGGCTCAGCACAGCTGGTGTCTCAGGGGATGGCTGCAGGAGTAGCTGCTGGCATCACTGACATTGTGCCCACCCTCCCTTCCAGGGATAAATAAATAAATAAATAAATAAATAAATAAATAAATAAATAAATAAATAAATAAACAAACAAATCCCCCAGCAACACTGAAAGCACAAATGTGATAACAAAATCACAAGAAATCATCATTACAGCATTTTAAAGTGTGTATCAGGCTTGCAAATCAAATCACTTTTCACTTCGAGGCAACATTAGTGAAAAAAGGGGAAGAAAGCTTTCTCTCAGTTCACACAGAAAATGTTGTGTCACATAAAAACAGACATAAGAATCTCACATAGATAAACATACTGCTAAAATAATTTCTTATTAGAAAGATGATCCCTCCTTTAGTTGAGAGATTAAATCTGTTCAGATCTCACCATGGCCACTGTTTCACTGAGCAGTTATAACCCTGATCCAAAATAAAGATTGAGTTAATTACATTCACAGGTGATATGAAAACAGGAGTTGTTGCAAATCCCAAGGAGAAGAGAGAAGTCGTGTAGATTGCATTTAATTCCATGTAGCTTCTTGTACTTGCCCCATAACTGTCAAAGCTGAGAAAGAAATAATTTGTAAATAAAACAAGATTAGCTTCAGCCTGGGAAAATGCACACAGGGGAAAACTCTTCTGAAACTAAATTTTTTTTGAGGAAAGGGAAATACTTGAAGAGCTGAATGGTAGGAGATGGATGGTGGGAATGAATGAATGAGTTACGAGTCTGCAATGCAATGCAGTGAAGAGAAAAGCCAATGTGATTACAGGTGTCTTCCACCTGAGGTTATGCAATCATGCAGGAAAGATTAAAAGATCTAATTCGGCCAAGATCAGCCTGTTGCTTTTGATGGGGTTCATTTTGTTCCAAATGCATGCAGTCTACAGAGTTTGATTGAACGTTAGGGAAAGTAGTGTCCACCAAGCATGGCTTATCTTCCTGATCCTCTGTAACACTTAACTCAAAGCTTTGGGTGGTCACAGTCAGCAGCACATGTACCTTGTAGAGCACACAATGGGGAAGCACTGAGAGTGGACCACAGACAGCTGGTCATCGAGTTTTCCCAGGGATCCTGCTGAGGCACTGCAAGACCAAAAAATGAAAGTGGACCAGGCTCCCAGATCCAGAATGAGAGGTAAATTTGAACTGCATAAAAGGTGTAGGTTGACTGTCTATGGCTAGTGTATCTCAAACCAAAAAATAATCAGCAAAAATAGAGGGAGAGCTGCATCCATAGGGGGTGTGACTTAAAAGAAATTACAGGTAAGTTAGCAGAGGATTTGAAGAACAATTTATATGTTGAAAATGTTCTAGTAATGAGCTCTAATAGACTGCTAAATAATCCCAGGGGAAACCACAGAAACAGTTCATATATTAAAAAAAGCCCAGTCAAAGAACTAATGGACAGAAAAATAAAGGCAATCCTGCAACGACTGCAGCGAGATGACAAGACAAGCTGATACAATCTCTAACTCGCATTATTCTATATCAAAACATCCCTGAACACTCAGGAACAGGAGTGAGGCCAAATTTAGCTCTGGTAAAAGCAGATTAATCTGTTTAAAAGATAGAAGATGGTAGATTATGGTGAAATGCTCTAAGCCGTGGACAAACATTATCACCCAGTAATTCCTGAACCATACACATGCATTTTAGTTGTTTTCAATACTGACAGAGAAATTCAGAATGCAAGATGCCACTCAGTAGGTGGAAAATGTTTTATAACTCTTGATAAGCTAATTCAGCAGTTAATTATCCTGATTCTTTAAAACATGCACTTTGCTTCCAGTTTGATTTTTTTACTCCTGTTTTCTAACGATTGGGCTTCGTCATACCTTTGCTAAAGAGCCTTCAAACACTTTCCTCCCTGCATAGGCAATGCAGCCTGCAAAATAATCTCCATGAAGTCAAATTAAGGCATTCAATCCCCAAGAGAGACAAGATTTAAAACTCATCCCTCCTGTTGTTTTCTCTTATTGGCTAATTTAAGTAGCTCTCTTCTCAGCATGCTGGCTCAAGTGAATTCTGTTCCTTAGCACCCAACCCTCCAAAGTGTTGTTAAATCAGGAATGAAGGGTTTGAAAGCCAGGCACTGCAATGTTCAGTGTTTGCAGTGGAAATACTTGCGTTGATCTGTGCCCCAGGCTTTGCAACCCTAAAAAAAGAAAACCCTAACTAGACATACCTATCCTGCTCTATGGATCTTGACATCTCCACACCAGTGTTTAAGGAGTGTTGTATTACCTCTGCGACTCCTTTCCTCTAAATCTGAGACCTTGCTTTTTGGAACATCCTGTTGCAAGTTATAGAGAGGGTACTTAATGCCACTATTTACAGATGTTCTAATAGATTTCTAGATAGTCGCCCACAGACAGGAGTTAATGAATTAGAAAGAGAAGAGGGTGAAGTAAATTCTGACCTGTTATAAATGGATGCAATGACATCAGGTTCAAAGAAAATCAGTTTTAAATCAGTCATAGGTTGGGCCTCTGCTTATTTTGTGGGTCGTAGTAAAGAACCGCTGTTTTGGGAATCACCACAATATGTAGAAAGGTACCAAGAATTGGCAGAGCCTGCCATGAGTCTACCTGGTAGCTAGAGTGAGTCATTAACTGGAAAGTCCTAAAGAGAATTATTTGAAACCTACTAGGAGATCTAGTTCCTATATGGCTCTGCAGATGGATAAGGCAGATAGAAAACCTCAGCAGGAAAAGTAAAGAATCAGGAATTCATGGTGGAATATACAAAGTGCTTCACATGCAGACCACTAAGCTTTGGGTGAGAGACAGAAAGGAGAAATTCAGGATTTTATAGACAAAGTTTTGATCAACTGTGGGACTAGCCAAGGTCAGAAGAAGCAAGTCTGGAGGCAATTCAGAGGCACCATATCTGGGAGACTTAGCCCACTGGTCAGATTGATAGACAGCTGCAGGGAGTGATTCAGCCCAGCTAAGGTCTGATTCACCCTCTAGAAGTGCCAAGCTTTTGATTTAGATCTTAGGTAAAACTGACTCACTCCCTGAAGGTGCCTTTCTCCAAAAGTGGTAGAGAGACCCTTCTGTCTTTTAGAAGGGGCTAAAAGACAGCTGAAAGAACTGGGTCTACCCACAACTGATTTTCCCTGGAATCTCTCCAAAACAGCTGAGCCTGAGGACAAGTTGCCTGCGTGATGGGAGTCTGGGAAAGGGTTTGTGCAGGTGTGGAGCCAGAGCATATGGTGCTTTCCTCTGAGACAAAGTCATGACAAGGGAAGCTCCAGAGAAGTTCTATCCCAACAGAGGGAAGCACGCAATGTCAGTTTGCAGGTACCTAAACACACCAGCCTGATGAGATTCCCACTAGGAGCAGATTACAGGGATTGCGTGATTGCCAAAATCATCACGTACTTTTGGCAATTTTATAGCTATTACTAAGCATGTGTATTTCAGCTGACTCTGAAGAACCTAGAATAGGTCATACCTTTCTAATCTAAAACCAATAATAGGTGTTTATTCTTTATTTAAGGAAGAAGTATTTAGTTACTTTTAACTATTTAAGAGCTGAGTATTTTTGCCTTTACACATCTTTGTCTCTTGATTCCATGTGGTTTTGAAAGCTGTCAGGTGAAACATACACTGCAGGATGTGAAAAGTTGATCTTTCTACTTGGTCCTGTCCTTACTATAGTGGTGATTAGTTGTTTCTTAATGCTATTGTGAAATTTTATCACTTTGTATGAGGTGCCACAAGGCTCTTGAGTGGACAAGACAATGACCTTGTAAAAACTTGTGTTTGGATGGTGTATAAACTGTACAGTCGACAGTCAAGTCCAGGGATTAAATATTGCCTTTTACCTGCTCCATGAAGAGAGGTACTACACAAGAATTATTTCCCAATTATTTCTGCAGATAAAACCCATTATGACTTTCTCAATTCTTAATCAATACTTTAAAGGCCCTCTGTTTTATAGAACATCTCATCAATATTTTATATATTTTAATAATTTATCCGTTATTACAGAACCAGATGAGCCTGCGGCACAATTGTCCTCAAGAAACCAGAACAAGGAGGAGAAGGTGCCCAGAACCTACATCACCTGGGAGTGAAGATTCACATTTTCCTCTCTCCTGTCCATATGTCAGCTAAGTCTTGGGCTCAGTCACAGGAACTAACCATATCCAGTGCTCCTGCAGTCACACTGTAACCTTGGAATGACAGGGTTGTGGAGAGGGGATTGTTCTGCTCTCCTTAATACTGATTCCTAACTGGGAAATGCCATCTTGTTCCTGCTGAATGGCTCACATCTCTCAGGAAACCTTAATATCATTTTCCAGGTTTCCCTGGGTGCTCTCTAAACTTGGGGGAAAGGAGTAAAGTGTTGTGGTGAAAATGCCCATCGCATTCGTTTCTCTGAAGCTGAAAGCAGCGTGACAGTCATCTCAGCTGAAGGGTCTTGGGTGCATGATTTTGTAAAATTGCCCCTTGCCCTTTCCCACATACATTTATAAGCATGTATGATCCCAATCAAGAAAAGGGATTTTTTTTTCATTTGAGGTGTGAGTCTGAACTGATGCAGGTGAAATGAATGAGCAGGTGAAACTGGTGAAGTAGAGTAAACAAAGTAAACAAAGACAATAGACAATAGAGCAGCAAAAGAGAGCTGGAAATAGAAAGTGCAGAAGACAACAAAAAATGAGCCCAACTAGACAGCTTGATAGTTGTAAGATGTTGAGAGAAATGTGCCCAGTTTTGAATCACAGGGAAACCAGGTTAAATACAAGAACAGTAGAATATGAAAGAAATTGTATAGAATATAATAGGAAGAGATATAAAGAAGGGAAAAAAGTAAGCGGAAGGAAAAGGAAGACCTGAAGCAACTGAGACAGAAAAAACACATCACTTTTTATTGTTTTGCACTGCAGAACAACTAAAATTGGTTCCTTGTAAAACAGGAAAATAGGCAGACAGAAGGGTGAGATTGGACTGGTGCTTTTCTTCCCTCCCAGGCACAGATTCATCCAGCTGATAGTTAGATCCCTGACTGTGCTCCCCAAAGCCTGGAATATTATTGCCTTGAAATCACTCTGTGATCAATGACTAGCAAAACAGTACCTCCAGGAGGGAATTCAGACAATCCATCTCTTGCTTTTGACTGGAAGTGTTGCAGTTTATAATCAAAAATATATAATATTGTAA
>VZSR01002340.1:415990-457013 GCA_013398615.1 Brachypodius melanocephalos
CTTTCCGCTGAAACAGCCTGTCTCTCTTCCCCGAGCAGTGCCTAGAAAGCCGAAAAGCCAAATCCCCACCTAGCTGCCTCCCACTTTTGCTCCACAAGCACCCAATGTTGCCTGCCCCTGCTCCTCCAGGGAGACAAAAGGTGTAGCCAGGTTCTTTTGTCCTGCCCTAAAGTGCCCAAGTACCAAGCAATTAGTTCCTTAGCAACATATGGGGAAAAATTCTATAAGTAAGAAGAAAAGGGAAAAGCGAACAAAACTAAACCCCAACACATTGTCAACTGCTTCTCCAGCCTTGGAAGTATCCATGGCCAGGAGCACAAACGTGAAAGAAGAGCAAAGGATCTCAGTAAGTCTATTGTTGCAGAGCAATGTCCAGCACAGGGTGTCTAGTGGTTATTTCCATGCATGCTTGTATAAATTTCCAGAGTCTCAATTTCAAAAATGTCAGGATTGACTTTACCCATTGTGTTACCATTTTGCTGTTTATTCCTCGTGTGCTTTTGAATGGAGACTTGCTGCTATCTCCCAGCAGATATTCTTTCCAGTCTTTCCCTTGAACCTTAGCATCCTTTTAAAATTTGGGAAAGCATCAGTGGATTGCACTCACGCAGTTGTGAAGTAAAAAACTCCTGCAGCTTTGTTTTTCTTTGATTTTTTTTGCTTTGTTTTGTTTTTTAACAAAGCTGACTATTAACTCTTGTGGAGGGCAGATCTCATAACTCAAGTGTGGGAAGTGGTTTACAGTTTTCATCTACTCATTACTGTGAAAAGCTGACCTGCAAATTCTGCAGGCGTTCCCACAACCTCTGAAGTACTACTCCAGCAGGATATAAATACAGCTCTTCTGCTGTCTGCAGTATCAGAGCAGCTTCTCAGCTTATCAGCAAGGAAAGCAGAGTGCATGTTGGGGCACTGGGAGCCCAGAGAGCTAATATCTTCAGAATTACACACACTTGCATGAAAATTATCTAGAGCACGACTACACTTCCTAGTTACACATCATCTCTATAATCCAAAGGTTTAACTGGGATTTTGCTGAGCCTGTGCTGACTCTCTGATGTAGAGAAAGCTTCAGTTATTACTACTAGGAGTGATTTCAACCTCTAGATATTGAGATTTATCTTATCCATACTGGTTCGGATAATGTGTCAGATTCATAATGTGCTGATGTTGCATCCTTATGGTGACTCTTGAAATAATTACAACGTGCCTGAGCTAATCAGAGAAACAACATTTCCTTCAGCAGTAGCAGAGTTAAAGTGAAACACACAGCATAGTAATAGTCTCTGCTATTTCAGTGACACTGGGCTTTTTCTGCTTATGTTACTATTTCTGATAAACACCTTTGCACTTTTTATGCTGCAAGGCACCTTCACCTTTCAATAGGTTCCTATTAAAACCCACAATTACCTTTGCATTATTTTCCTCCACGGTCACATTAAAGCCATCAAAGCTGTTGACACCCCCAAAAAACCTTGAGTCTGGCCAAGCAGCTGCTGTGTGTGCTCTGGCCGTGGTTACTGAGCTCCTCATCACTGTCTCACAACCCTGCATGCTCAGGGAAAGAACCATGGGTCTCTTTTGTGTTTGTACAACACTTAGCACAGCAGAGTCCCGGTTCAGAATTAGGTAGGACGGATAGATCCTCCCACATTTCAAAAAACAAATAATAATGACATTGGAAAGAAGGAAAATGTACAGCAGAAATAGCTGCATTGCCAATCGATGCAAGTCAGAGGGATGGTATTAAATTTAACCTCCTACAACACTCCAGAGTTAATTTGAGGTCTGTGGGATTTTTAAGAAGAAACACGGCCTACTTTTCTGAATAATTAGACAAAAGGATTTTTGCTAAAATGTACTAAACTTGCATTAAGAACAAAATAAATTTAAAGATTAAAATTTCCTCAAATTAAAAGCTTGAATAAGCATTTTGGGGGAAGGAAAGGAATCTCTGCTAATGAATTTACATAAAAACTTTTAATGCAGGGTTTTATTTAAAGCCCCCAGGTAACTCCAAACACTTTCTTTGGGAGAATGGAAGAAGTCAAATGCTTAATTTTGGTTCTGTGACCGTTTTCAGTGAAATTACTTCTGTGAGTTTGTGACAGAGACAGCATGCACATTTATATGGTTGAGTATAAGGAATGATGATTGCTCCTATATATGGACTATTTTTATGCTTTTCAGGCTTATACTGTGTTCTGTTTTCTCTTTCTCACCTGAGCTTTGTGTAAAAACTCACTGAAGCAGAAACCGAAACTCCAATTGCTTCTGGCTTCCACAACAGAGAGTTATCTTTTTCTGGTGAATATTTAAATGTGTGTCCTAATAAAGGAAGCAAATCAAGAAGAGGTTGTGAGGGAGTATAATTCTTCAGTATCCTGTAACCCAGGGATAAGTGCTGGGCTGAACATCCTGATCTGAGGAGGGGGTGGAGAAGGTTCCTGAGATTAATTTCTTTTAGAAATGCCCTCCTATGAAAGATAAGAAATGAAAAAGAAGGATCTGAGCATGCAGGAAGAGAAGTTGTTACTCAAATGAAGCTTTTGCTATAGCAGAGACTTCAGTAACAAATTTCTCCTGAAGATTTGTTAGTGATGAATAAGATAGAATGGAAGAGCCAGCACAACTGCCTTTGTGTGCTGAAAAAGACGGTCAAGCTCTTAGTAGTGGGAATGGGTACTGGAGATAGGGGAATCGAGGCTGGAAGCCAGGTTGTGGTTACCTCGTGCTTGTAAACCCTTTGGCTTGCAGGAGAATTGCTGACCAGGGGCGCAGTGTGAGCTGCAAGCAGCACCACTCCAGCAGAGCAGCATCATTAAAAATTCAAGTGCTGAAACATAGCTACTGTGGCTCTAGGTGCATATCCCGGGCTTTATGAGACTCAACAGCTTCAGGGAGGTGTTTCTGTGTTTAATCCAGGGTAGGGATTGCTGGTTTGTTCACCAAAGAATGTGGAGAAATAGCTTATAATGCTTTCCCCTAAGATCCCAGCTGTGAGGTGGATCACTACAGTAGGTTGCATGGAGGTGGCTGAGGCAGAGCAATGGGTTTTGCCTGCAGAGCACTAAATTACTGCAGCAGCATCATCTGACAGATATTTTAAAGAGATGCTCTTCTGCTACAGCTAAGAGGGAGTGGATAATTGCACCACAGGGACACCCCTGACATCTACCCATTTATAGTTAATCAGAATTATTTGTCTGTTTGGTAAACTTTTATTTCTTTCATAACAAGTGGAAAAATTGATTAAGAATGCAGTGAGGAGTTACAGTAAACACACCAGCCTGGGAGGCCTGTGGAGACAAGGTAAGGAGCAGGCAAAGGAATCGTTTACCAAGAGCTTGTTTTCAGGTGGAAATGCTGAGCACATGAAGTCTGCTCCTATTCTTTATGTTGAGACTGGTCAATGCATCTCCCAGTATACCCCTGAGATGGATTGTATTTTAATAGGCTTGGCTTCCATAGAGAGTATTTTAATGCTCCACCTGACGGATGATGCTTTGCTGGAAGGCTGGCAGCTCCTGCCAGGGCAGCATCTTCCTGAGGTAGAAGTGTGGTATCAGCAGCAGGGAAGAGTCCAGTTTGAGGTGTCCATCTCTCTTGTACATACACATATACACACACAGAGAGCCTGTCTTGTGAAAGGGTTAGCAGAAGGGAGGAGGAAAGCAGCAAGACCTATTTAACAGGCGCAGGTGGCTGATGCTGATGTAACTTTAGCCCTTCACAGCCTATTTGCTATAGTTGGAGTTTCAGCTTTAATGAGTATCATGGTGGAACCTGACCTTCTCTGTCCACACAAGCATTTGCAGGGATGGCTGAAATGAGGATAAATCTAAAAGCAGAAGGGGCCAAAAGCAGGGTCTCCATCTGCCCAGCTAGACATCACATCTGGTTTCCCATCTGGGCCCATTCTCACCTGTAGCACTTTCTCTAAACAAATGGTGGAATTTCCCCAGCAGAAATCTGCTGTATAATGCAAGAAATAATACTTTCTCATTATCAGCCAAGAGGGTCTGATGGGCCAAAGGGAAAAAGTCTCTGCTGAGAAAGAATGTTGATCCAGCATGTGGCATTCATCACCCACAAGCTGTGAATCACAGGTGTGTGAAAGACCACTGACCTTTCCTCCCCACTGGGCACACACACCCTGTTTATTTCCCCTCTTCAGAACCAAACTTCCTTGCTACAGGAAGAGGGAAAGAGCATGGAAATAGCAAGCAGAAATCCAAGATCTGCAAGGATAACTCCCTATTCTTATGATAGACAGATTTATTAAATACTTCCAGCTGTCTGAGAAGCTCAAACCAAGAGTCTTACAATGAATGTTACTAGGAAAAAAAAAAAAAAAAAAAAAAAAAAAAAAAAAAAAAAGACATATTAAGCTTCCTACCATTATCACAGATACCTGCAGCCTGACTCTTGACTATTTATTTATTATCCTCATTTCCTGAGGAAACGCCTTATCAAGTCGTTCTTCTGCCTGCTGTTTCCCACCTCCTAAAGTCATTGCCTATTTTCAGCCAATTTTTGAGGAGATTTCAGAGATTTGAAACACTTATGCCTTGTAAGAATCGTGTCTGGATAGAGAAAAGAGATCCAAATCAGTGTCACCATAGAAGGAAAGGTTCCAGAGTGAGCTCTGTGGTGACCTGCTTTGCTCAGCCTGCCTATGCAGGTCTGTTGCCCAACAATTTTCCCTCCTGGATTAGGAGCATAGGAGGATGATGCAAGTCCCATGATGCAGCCTAGGAAGTGGGCAGGCTATGAAAAGTCCTGTAAGCAATAACATTGTGCAGAAATTGAGAGGACAAAGAGCTGGGGGCTTGTATTGGAGCAGGAGTATTAAGGCAGCCTTTACTAATCCTGCTGCTCTCAGAGCATGGTATTTGTGGTGGAATCACCAGTTAGCTGCTCCTCAACCATAGGAGCACTGACTAAAAGACAGCCCCTCCCCAAATGGACTGCTCACTAAAAGCATGCTGGCCATTTTTGTGGAGTCATTTAGGCCTTCCTTCAATGCATTTAAGCCTTCTTTCATTTAATCTTATTACTAGTTAAAATAATTTAAAGAAAATCCTTAGTTTCATCTGGGCTGTTTCCCAAATCAGGCCCCAGGCTGTGTATCTACTTGTACCAAAGACCCGTGCAGTGAAGTGAGGAGCGAGGTGGCATTGTGGTAATTACCCCACACAGTCCTTAGTGCCCTCTGATCCTGTGTGGGTGCCCCAAGTATCAAAGCTAGCCTGTGCAGTTAAACAGTGTGTTAAAATTTCCAGTAGCAATTTAGGAAAGTACAGGGCAATATTTCAGATAATGAGGCAAACTTATCTATTTGTCAAAAGTCAAACCTGTAAATTTAAAGGACGCTATTCTATTTTGCCTGAAAGAAGAAAGGAGTTAGAAGATACTTGATTGAGGTATTCATAATTATATGAGAAACAGTGAAAACTAATCAGTCTGTGCTTTTCATATTGTCACATAGTGCAAGAACAAGGGGACTTTTAAAATGTAAATTAATAAGCAGTACATTTAGCGCTCAAATGTATTTAGTGAATCATGTTACAATTACAGTATATATAAATAATCCACCAATTTCCATAAAACGATCTGATAAAATTCACCCATTACAATAGTTCATTTCCCAATTCGCTTTTCATTATTCAAAATCCTTAGAAACCCAAGGGAAGCTGTTGGCCGGGGATTGTAAAAGGCTGTATATTTAGAACAAATCTGAGGAGTGGACTGACTTGTGCAGTGTGTACTCCTCTTTAAAATTCACAGTCCTAGAAAGCTAAGGACACTAATGCAAAGACTATCTAAAAGGAAGGGGAAAAGGAGCCCATACTGGATAATTTCATGACCATTAGTAACATTTGTATCTATACAAGCTAAGATAATTATAATGGTAATCATATCTCATGCTTCAGAGCCTAAAGTGATTGCCTACTGAGGCCAGGAAAGCCTTGGAGAGTTTCCATTGAAAGGAAGATTAGAAATGCTTAAGATTATTTAATTTGGTCATATTGGACACAGCAGAAAGAAGACACTCATTTCCCCTTTTAAATGCTTTTCCTTTCTCTTTTTTGAATCAGTATTTTCCCTGTTGGCTTGACCTGTAACCTGGTAGCCCCACTGGTGTCTGCACTTTTCCTTTCTCATCTGTTTTGTGACTGGGCCTTGGTGTTTTTTCCCCAGACCTATCTCCCAATGTCTCAGCCCATTCCTCTCGTGGGCTCATTCACTAGATAACACCTATTGAATGTGAAGAGGCTTTTCTTGTATCCAGTGACCTTGACCAGACTTCATCAGCAATCCCTGCTCTGACCCAGCTCCTCCCCAAGCAGCATCAGCCTGTCTCCTTTCTTTGTACATGAGCATCTCCTTCCAGCACAGGTGCCTTTCCAAAGCAAGTTCTCCAACTGTTGGTATTTCTATACCCTGACCATTGCCCTAAGACCCACAGTTATCACAATACCAGCATCAAACAGAACAGTCTCATTTTACAGATTATCCACTGTTTTAAAAACTGAAGGGAATAAAGAATTGGAAATGCCTCATGTTGCCTTTTGGCCATTTCAAAAGTTACTGCAAGATCTGATCACCTGATTTTCTCCTTTCCTGTCCTTCTGTCCTTTTGTACCTTCATTACATGATGAACCCATATGGGGCCAGATCCAGAAAACCTCTCACAGAGAATTTTAGATGCTTCTACAAGATGAGATCTCCACTGACTTCAGTGAACCTACGTGTGTAATAACACATATGAGAGAACATCAGAAATCAGCCTCAGGCAAAGAAGATGTGGTCATTCTCCACAGTTACAAAAAAATGAGACAGGAAAGAAATAATATCCTTTTATTACTCTGTGCCACCTGCTCACAATAACAGAGTGAAGAATAATTGACATCAAAGGCCTGCTATTTTCCTCTCCACACATTGTTCCTGAGCTGGAGTTTATGCCAAAGATGTGACTGTAAGGTAGTTCACTTTAGAACACTTCAGAAGAAGCAAAGTAATAACTTGAGAGCTAAAGGCAGCTACCATAAAGGTAGGGAGAATTATAAATGATAAAAGGAAGGCCAAGAAAGCACTACTAGTCAGCCTTTTTGATACTAAAAAATAAATTGGTGGCCATTGAATGAAATTACAAAGCAACACATTGTGAGTGGATGAAAGGCAATGTTTACAAAAGGCATAATTAAACCATGGTATTCACTGGTCTAGATATTGAGAAGGATCTCTCCCCATGTTCAAGCAGTTCAGCATTTATATAAATAAAAAGAACATCTGCAAGGACACTGGCTAAATACAATTACAAGGGCTATCAATTTTCATGCTTCAGGGCATGGTTACCTGCTGAGGTCAGGAAGAAATTTCTTCATGGTATAGCACTAAAAAGTAAAATGCATTACTGGGCATTGATGGGTATTGGACACCTTATTAGAAGGACCTTTAATCTACTCCACTATGCAATTCTTTTGTTCCCCCATATCAAAAATCAGTGAAGTATTTGGTGTGTGCTTAAATTCCATTTTCAAATCAATAGGACTTAAATGTGCATAAATGTAATTGCTCGATTAAGTGCTTTCCAGAATAGATATATTAAGGAATGACTTAAATTTTTAGAGGTATCAAAGCAGTTTTTTGTTCTGGTTTGATGTTTCAGTGTCCAAATTACAGATGCAAAACAAGTAGAACTTACTGTATCTCATATATTATCAACTCACTGCAGAAACTCCAAACAACAACATGCTGTCAGTTCTAAAAAACTTCAACCTTTCATCTCAAAACCTCAAAAGTTTGTGACTTTACCGCTACAATTTATTTGTACAGGTAATCCAATATGTATACAGACATAATCACACAGATCTAAAATAGTTAGGGTCTTCATATTTGGATTTTCTTTTGTGGTAATAAAATGAGTTTTGCTGTCTGCTATAGTCTCCTCCCTCATGTTTGTCTCCCACTGGTTTGTCTTGCAGTTCTAGGCAAGGTGTCAGCCAGACATGGAAAATCTTTGAAGATTTAAGTTGCCCTTTAAACTTTGAAGCCCATCCCTTTTTACTCTTCTTTCTTCTTAGAGGAGTTATCGTTCAACCCTCACAATCTTTCAGAGTCAGTAGGAAGGCCCTGAACACAGAGGAAACACAGCAGTGATCTGATGTCCTACAGAGCCAGGACATAGCAGATACTCCCAATGTGGAAAGGGCTTTGATCTGGAGAAGGTCACAGAGAAGTATAAACAGAAGCTTGAGTGTTATTCACAGTCCATCTCACATGTTGCTGACAGGTGGTTAAAGGGTTTGATAGATAAAAGAGATGGGGATAACTGAAGAGGCTGAAAAATAGATCTTTCCAAAAAAAACAGGTTCTTGCAGCCTACGGATTTACTCAGCGAAAAGGCAATTTAAAATGTAGCAATAGTGGTGGGAGAGATTCCTCTTCTATGGGTCTGGCTCCTCTGATTTCCTCACTAGACCAATTGCTCCTTTTGGAGAGGCTGCAGTGACTTCACCGAGGGTGGATGGGAGAGCTCCAGTGATGCACAGCAGGCAGCAATTCTTCCTTCCAGAGGCTGAACGTTCAGCCTAAGCAGCACTCAGAGGGACCTACACGCTGAGATCAAGGGAACATTTCCAATGACTTATGGAGGAGCTGAAACTAGGCCTTTATGGAATACTAAATAATTAAATCAGACCTCATGTAGACCTCTAACACTTAAGAATCAGCACTTAATAGCACACAGAAAGGGATAATTTTCAGATCTGTGCTAATAAGGAAAACCATAAATCGAGGGATTTTTCTTAAACAGCTCTTTTCTTCCCCTGATTGTTAAACATAAAAGTAAAGATGTTGCCTGCAGTAGTCAGGCATACATATTGAATTGCTATTTGCTTCCAGGTTCATTTAAGATAAAATTTAAACTGCTTAATTTAAATGCGCAATCTTAGATGCCTATAAAACACTGACTTGCAGGAGGTATTAACCAGATGCTTTCTGCAAATCTGTTCTACTTTAGTAATTTCTAGTTCAGTGTTCAGAACATTTCCAACCTGGTGTCTGACCAACCTGAAAACTTCTATGATGAAAGAACTGGCTTGGTAGATGAGAGGAAAGCAGTGGGCATCGTCTACCTGGACCTTCCTAAGGCTATCAAGGAAGGCTTAATCCCGTAAGATCCTCATAGCCAAGTTGTTGGAGTATGGGCCGGATGAGCAGGCAGTGAGCTGGATCAAAAACTGTCTGAACAGCTGGGCCCAGAGAGTGGTGATCCTCTGGCGCAAAGTCTGCGTGGAGGCTGGTAACTCACAGTGTGCCCCAGGGGGAATACTGGGTCTGATTCTGATTACCATCTTCATTAGTGATCTGGATGGTGAGGCAGAGTGTACCGTCTGCAGGTTTGTCAATGACACAAAACTGGGGCTAGGGGTGATACTCCAGAGGGTTGTGCTCCCATCCAGAGGGACCTGGAGAAACTGCAGGCTGGAGAAATGACCTGACAGAAACCTCATAAAATTCTACAAGGGAACCCAGGCATTTACTAATGCTGAAGATGATCTTGCTGGAAAGCAGCATGACCAAAAATCCCTTGGGATCCTGTTGGACATGGAGTTGAGCATATGCCAGCATGCCCTTGAAGCAAAGAAGGCCAGTGACATCCTGAGTTGCATAGGAGCAATGTTGCCAGCAGGTTGAGGGAGGGGATCCTTTCCATGTATTAGAAGATTTCCTCTATCCTTTGGAAAGCTCTGTGCTGAGAACTCCCTTGCACATGTAATGTTCTTCATAGTCTTGGTGATGTGTTCTGGCTCAGAATTTCCTGATCTTCTAAACCATTAACATTTCCTATAGAATAGTATATACACTTATGATTTCCTTTTAATATGGGATTTATAAAGACAATTTCAAAATGTGTACTCAGCACCTCTAAAGAGTTCATATTTCTATACCTCTACTCTGCTCTCATCAAACAGAGCTCTACATCCCTTTCCTCCCCAGGTCTCATTTTCTGCGGGGGTGGCAGAAGTTCAGCATTCTCTGGGTTAACACTCAACACAAGTGAAAATCTTTATCTCACAGTGTGTGGATAAATTGGTTTTGAAACAGCTACAGAGGGTTATCAATTCTTCAAACAGATGTGGCGTGAGTATCCCATAAACTGAAACAGCCGGTGCTGCACGGATTCATCTGGAGAGGTTATTATTAGGGAACTGGGGGTGCTTTCAAATGCAGAGATGTAATTTATCATGACCAGGTTTTGTTAGCAAGAAATTTAGACAGTTTCTGTTACTGCAACCTAATAAGTCATTTTATCAGCATATTTGTTTCCTTGACTGCCGACACCTCGGCAACTTTTATACCTTCTTAGTATCACATGGCAGGAGAACAACTGACAAATAAAGAGAAATTACTGGTTGTGAACTCACTGAAATTGCATATTCTATCTGAGAAGCTTGGATAATGCAGTTCAGTTATAAAGCAGAGTCCATTGAAAGTACACAGGTCTCTTGCTCTCTCCCTGTCTCATCTTTTACAGTATAAAGAAGGAAGACTCTGTAACTAAGGGAATATGTCATGGAATCCTACCCAGATGCTTAGCTACAGGGGAAACTGGCAGCAGTGTTCCTCAATACAGAACAGGCAAGGGTCCTAAGAGGAAGCTCAGGGTAAATGACAGAACAGCTGGACCTCCCTACTTTATCACCAAATATTGGAAGACTTACAGAGATATCTGCCTTACCCTAGTTAGATCTCTGGATCTCTGCATAACCTAGGGTCACAAAGAGGTGCTTGCTCCCCTTAGAAAAATCAGCTCCAATTATGTCCTGCAAGATCAATTTCTCCTAGTTTAGCTCATCTCTGCTATTGCTGAATAATTAACCACTAATTTGACATGTACTTTGCATCTTCCTGTGTCCCTGAATCCCCAACCACACACAGAAACAGTAGGCCAATTAAAAGTTCATTTACCTGTGACCCTCTGGGATTGCCACATGCTGTGAGAGTCAATATATATTTTTTCTATTAGGGTAGCAGAGAAGCAATTTCTGAGGTTTAAGAGCATCAAGGAAAAGTAACATGCAGACAGAATAGGCAGATCTCCCATCTGGAGATCAAATGGAGAAAAGCCCCAGCTTTTTTTCAAATGCTGTAGTGAACAAAAACAGCCTTAGGAAGGGAAACCACAGCCCGCAGTTGGAAGGGCTTTGTAAGTCACAGACAACTTCTTAAAGTATCTCTAAAAGCTATGACAAAGCTGCAAAAGTACAGAAGTGATTTTCCATTTCCTCTGACAACCACAACAGAGTTAGCGGGCAGCCATAATCAGTGGCACAGGGTCCAGTGATAGCCTGTCACTAGTCTTGTCCGACGAGGTTCAGAACAGAGCCCAGTATTGTTTAACCCGTTTATCAATGACTCGGATGAAGGGCACTGATGACACCAAGCTGGGAGGGGTGGTCAATATCCCAGAGGGCTGTGCAGTCCTTCAGAAGGATTTTGACAGGTTAGAGAGATGGGCAGAGAGGAACAGTCTGAAATTCTATGAAGATAAATGTAGGGTTCTGCACCTGGGGAGGAGTAACTCCCTGCACTGGTACAGGTTGGGGTCTGACCTGCTGGAAAGCAGCTTTATGGAGAAGGGCCTGCCTGGGAGTCCTGCTGGACAACAAGCTGTCCGTGAGCCAGCAGTGAGCCCTGGGCCAAGGAGGTCAGTGGTGTCCTGGAGTGCATTAGGAAGGTCATTTCCAGCAGGTCAAGAGAGATGATCTTGCCCCTCTATTCAACCCTAGTGAGGCACATCTGGAGTGTTGTGTTCAGTTCTGTGCTCCTCTGTACAAGAGAGACATGGCACAGAGAGGCTGGACCAGATGACCCATGGTGGTCCCTTCCAGCCTGATTCTGTGGTCATCCCTTCCAACCCAATCCAGTCATTCTGTGATTCTGCTACTTAAGTGAAATTACTGCTGGTTTTACACCAGCAAAAGCAGAGCTGGAGGCAGTGTGAAAGAAAACAGCAATGAGAAGAGACAGCTCAATCCACCATCAGTGGACTTCTGCCCACCAATGGCAGTTGTGTGCACAGGAATAAATGTTCCACTATAGTTAACAAAATCATGTACTATGAGCATACAGTAGTAGTTATGCTCTATTATTTAAGTATTTATAAATAAACAATTATTTATTGCTGTACTTTGCAAAAAGCTTCTTGCTTTTCTTCCAGGTTGAAAGTTTCTGATTAGTTCTGGAAAGCTGACTGGTCAGAAATCCTTTTTGGTTATCAGTAAGCTCTATTTGATACCCTTGGTGTCATTTTAGTTTTAAGGAAAGCATCTGTGTTGAGCTACGCTATTGGAGCTATAGAATAGTCAAAGAGAAGAGCAAGAAACAAGTGGCCTGTGCAGGTTATATCCACCTGCCAGTGTAAAAACAAACCCTGAGCCAGCCTTATTTGTCTTTTCAAACCACTTCATGTCAGAGAGCAAGAGTCGTGTCAGAGCACAGGACCCCTGCAATGAACAAACAGCAGAATTAATGTTCTCTGTGAGGCAGGGATGGAAACAGGTGATGTGGCATTTGTGACAGCTTCCTTCATCCCTGGGAATTCACAGCACAGTTTTATATCAGTTCAAAGTGAAAACTAAGAACAGTAGGAGAGGCAGAGCTGGAAAGAAGCCTTGGCTTTAGGTGCCCATATCTGAAGGCAGGATATTGTTGTCGCAGAATATTTACCATGTACATAATTAAATCCCTAAGTGCCAGCTGAACTGGAAATCATGCTGTGTGGTGACTCTCCTACCATCTGAATGACTGTTAGACAGTTGGCTCTGTTTTGACACAAAAAATGCAGTCCATCATAGGCCCATTCATCTGTCATCTGTTGCCTGCTTGTCTCTTTTCCCATTTAGTTGTGTACAAGATGAAATGTTTTCCTCCTGCTGCTTGTCTGGTTTTTTTACACTTCATTTTCTTTGCAGATTTTTACATACCCACAAAGAAATAGCCTTAGAGAGTCACACTGCCAGCCACAATCATGGATTGACATTATATTGGCTTAAGTAATAAATAGCCATCCTCATATTTTTCCTTTCTCTTTCTCATTACAAAGCTGAAATGAACAAATTATTAATTAGATGCCAGCCTCTTCCCCCCCCCTTCCTTCACTTTAAATAACTTGGAGACAAGCAGAGGAGAAGTTATCAGGCATTGTTATGCATTCATTACTTTGACATATTAAGCAGAGAGCCAAAGTAATGATAGAGTAATGCAGCCAAAGAAAATTACCTGTATTATATTGTCATAGGTGATTGAGACACAATCAGTTACATGTACACAAACCACAGGAATTGTTTAAAGAGCAAGTAGTTACAGGGCCAAGGGACAACGAGTTTAAGATAAATACTCTCATGAATTATTTACGGGAAGACTGTGGAAGAGTTTTTTTCCAGAAAGTAATTGCAAAAAGTAGGCACAAATCAGGCTATTTGCTGAGCTGGTCTAAAGCAATATGTAAGTATCTATGTGTTTCTGTGCTGAATTGTGCCAGAGCTGTCTGACCCACTCTGGCAAGGGCAGAAGTTGTCCTTTTGTCTATTTTTACTCCTCAATGATGAAGAAAATAAGATAAATGCTTATCCAAGAATTTAAGTTCTATGTGACCCTCTTGATTTGCAAGGATAAAATCCTCCCAAACTTTGGAATATTGCCTTCTGGCCTCCTGGTGTGTTTTTACATACCACATGGATAGCTCCTGAAGCCCACCTCTTCCTGAAAAGCTTTTTCCTTTTCAGTCACTGAAAAAGATGAAGAAACTTTTAAGAACCAGTGTACTCATGATTCATCATGAGTCATGATGCCTCAGTTTTGGAGTACCCTAAACATAAGAGTTAAACTTATCTTTCATTTCTTTAAGGAAAGAATTGGGAATGGATTTGCAAATATATTTAGTCATCAGAAGATTCAAGAAAATGCTTTACAGCACCTTGAAGGGTACCTCCTGCTCCCAATAGGCACAGATGGACAACATTTGTGCCATGCTCATCACAACACGCTCTCCCTTCCCCCAGTCTCCCTATCTGCCAATGAAATCATACATCTGCAAAATAACCTGAGTATCCTCTGAACAAAAATTAAGTAACTCAGTAAAATGAGAAATAATTAGGATTGGGCACAAGCAACTGCTGCATGCTCATTGTGCTGTGGGCACTGATTTTCTGGAGGAATCTGTGTGTAAAGATGAAGACTCTATCTCCTAGAGATAGTCTGACACAAGGTTCATCAAAGCTTGAAAAGCCACTATATTGCTAGCAAAATTTATCAGACTGCATGCCAGACTCCCACTGGCTCTCACCCAGATTCCAAGCTATCTGAGGAATTATTAGCTTAAAAGCTTCTTTAGATCTTGTCAGGCGCATGCATCTAGCTCACCATGGATGTAGATAAGATTCACAGTTCCTGACAAAGGAGATGGGATCTGACTCCAGGGCTCCCTGTCCTATTTTAAGAATGTAAATTCTTAATGGCTGTAGTGAGGGGTGAAAGTGTACCATTAAATACATTGAACTGATAATTTTTAGATTCCTTTTTTTCTTTTTGAAACAAAAGGTGCAAGTTAAAAAGAGATTTATGAAATTCTCAATGAAGGAGAAGGGTCAGAATGTCAGAGATACATAAGAGATAGTCAGTGAAAATCAAATAAAAAAAAATTAAAATTATTTAAATGAAACATATCTCTCTTACTTGAAATATTTGTTGTGGCTGGGGACGGTTTCTCACAGTGAACATTTTTAAGAGATTGCTTTTATTTTTGCCCAAGTTAGGAATAAATCTGAAATTTAAAAAAACTGTATGGGACTTGAAATGTCTCCCACTCAACGTCATTAAAAATAAAAAAAAGTAGAACTGATTGACTCGTATATAAGTTGGGCAGCATAAACTTTGGATACCTCTGCCTGTCCTGACCAGACTACCAACACAGTGATTCTACTTATTCCATTTGCTGTCACACAGTTAGATTTACCCAAACTGGTGTTTAACAGTCTACCTGAGACCTTGCTAATGGTCTTGTTTAACTGTCCTCTGAGAGATCCTTGCATTCACATTGGAACTTGTGGTGATTTCAGGCATTCAAAATATGCATTTATGAAACAGTGAGAAGACAGATGTCTGACTGTGTGGAAGAATACAAGCTTTTAACTTTCACAGACTATGAAAAAGGAAAAAAGAAACCAAAAAACCTCTCTGGGGTTTGTCTAACATGCTTAATTCAGCAGATGAAACAAGATCTTTGCAAGGGGAGCTGCATGCACCTCTGTATCAGTTCATCAGAGGTGAGGTGGCAATGCCTCTGCCACACGCAGCTGCATCCCGCCCCACAGCCTCCTGGATCCCAGGCAGTGCCTCACCCATCTGCCGCTCCGGCCGAGCAGAGATGCCGGCATTTGGGGCTGAGCTGCCCTCGGCACGGAGCAGGACAGCTCTGCTCCTCCCCAGGGGGCTGACCCTTCCTGAGGGCTGGCTCCCATTGCCGTTTTGCTCCTCCCTACGTAGCCCAGGGGGCCGCGTTGGATTATCCAGCTCCTGTGTTTCTGTCCTGGCCCAGACTCTGTCCCCGCTCTGTCCACACCCTCCTGGGCCCTGTCACAGAGCACCTGAGCTGCCTAAGCACTCTCCACTAGGGAGACTGGAAGCACAGGCCCACGTTCCTGTTTCTTTCCCAATTACTGATCTTTTGCAAGCACCTTCAGAAACGTCGCTTACCCAGGTTTCCCGACCCTTCTCTTTGTAAATCTTTATTTTCAACTTCTACTCACTTTGACTACATGGGATTTTTCTTCTCAGAATAAGAATATGCGGGATTTTTAAGTTTTGACAAACATGGTTGAAAAATTCCCTGAAATGAGACTAAGGGGTGAAACCACTATTTTGCCATGACAGCAAATAGGTAAAACTTTATTGTCAAAATTGTAGTGGTCTCATTCTTTGGAGGATGGACACAGTACCTGGTAGAGGTAGCCTTTCCTCCTTCTGCTGTTGCTATGGAAAAATACTTTTATTTGGCAAGGTTGAGCATTTGAGACATTTAATTTTTGCTCATTACAGCCTTGTTAGGGCTTGGCTGCTAATTGTTTGAGATGTTTATGTGGCCGGCTCTGTTGTGCAAGCGTTGCCCTTGAGGAGGGCCTGGGTGAACTCTCTCCAGGGCAGGAGAGGCCAAGCAGCGCTCCAGGCAGACAGACAGGAAAGCAGAGGGCTGAAACCTGGTTTTCCTGCCTTTCCCACTATGGAGATTCCTCCAACAGGGAAAAGGAAGGACAGTGCAGCACATTGGGCTGGTGAGAGAGGAGTTTACAGAGTTCTTTGTGAGAATAAATGCACAGAGAAGTCCAAAAGCCAAAGAGAGAGGGTAAGGAAATGGAGAAAAAGAAGAAGAAAGATGAGAAAGCCCTCCGGCCCAGTTCTAGCTGCTGAGAATGCTGGTGTCTTTTCCAATTTGCTTTTCTTTAGGTTTTGGAGGAGAAGCTCCAAAGTAGCAGGAGATAAGGTCAAATACTTGCTCCAGGATAACAGTAATATCAAAAAGCATATGCTATATTGTGTTATCACCAATTAGCAATTGCTTCCGCTGTGATAAATGGTCTCTGAACCACCAAACTTTCAGGGTAAGGAACTCCTAGAGAGTAATTGCAAGTTGCATATATCTGAAGTGTTTATGTAAATGCTTATTGTTAATAATAACAATAATGACAATAGAAAATCCCCTGGTTTGTATGGTTGTGGTGCCTCAGAACAGCTGTTTTGATGAGACATGTGCCAGTGAAACAATTTAGCCTGAGGATAATGAATAACTGTTACTTAACTGAGACAGTATTAGCATAAACTCTGTTTAATAGGGACACATTTGGCCAGTGAATAGTGATTTCTTGGTACTTATCTAGGTGTTTAATAGTGAAAATTACAAGCAAGTGGCAAAAATAAATGAATTAATGAATAGTCATACAGGATATACTGTGATTTTTTTCAGTTGATTTAGTTTGAAATATCTTAAAGGGATCATGTCAGGGAGTGAGTTATTCAAAACTTAGAGAACCTTTGTGGTGGGTGCTTAGAAATTGTGAAACATTGATGATCATTAAGAATCTTGGTCTTTATCTTCTCCTCCAGAAATTATTAAATTATGGAGATACAATCATTTGCATCCCTGTTTTATGGCATTATTTTCTCTCATCTGAATCTTTTCAGATATCCATTATACATATATATATATATATACACATATATATATATATACACACATATATATACACTTATTTGTGTGTGTGTGTGTGTGTGTGTGTGTGTGTATGCATGTGTGTGTGCACACATAAGTGCTTCACCTACCTGACTCTGGATTATTTCCAAGTTGGATAACTGAAGCATCCAAAATGGAATTTCAAGTAGAGAATTCTGTTCTGATAGACTCTGCTCAGCAGAATTCACAAATTTTTCTAGTTCCTATATAGATGTGTTTCAGAGTTCTGAGGCAATGGCAAAAAAAACTTGTGGGCAAGAACAGGGGTATGTTGGGATCAATATTTTATCTGTGATTTTTGTAGATTACTGATAGTCCATGCAAGGAGTATAACTTTGTTTGTAAGTGATAATGTTATTTTCTTTCAAGGGAGATGGACTCTGCATGTGTGTGTTGGCTGTTATTCCCTGGCTTTAAAAGAATGCTAGCAAAGGCTGTGTTCTTTATGAAATAAGCTAAAATAATGAGGCAGAGTGAGAGATCAGTGCAGTGTGATTCAATTTGTTGGGCCAGACCTATGAATGAAGTTAATGTGAACCATGGGACCTTTGAGCACTGTGGAAAGCTAACTGCTATTTCTCTTGAGGAAACTGAATTTATTCTTTCTCTCATAAGAAGAGAGGCTCTTACTCTGCTAGTGGCAGAATTTAATAGGTTTAGAAGATTGGCAGAGTCCCTCCTCTCATATTTTCAGCTGTCTTTTCCTGGAAATAAAGAATGCATTTCCCATCATGGTGAATATAAAGGTAGAAGAGAGGTCTTGGGATGTGGAAAGTGGAGAAGACTTTGTTGACCTGTGAGTGACTGATGTTTGGAGCTCTCTAGAGAAATATTCACCATTTTGTCAGTATGCCTAACATTCCTAACATGTCTTCAATCTGGAACCTGAAATTATGAAATTTCCATTTGGGTAATGTTCATAAAATAATTACAATTATTTCAAATGCATAAAAATATCTAGTTTCATTATACTCATTACCTGATATGTCAATATATCTTTACATGTACCATTCCTATTGTGGGTCGAATGCCAGAACTGGTAAGAATCATTTGGATTGAAAACTTGTACTTAAGCAAGGCAAGTAGACTGTCTTTTAAACAGGAATTTTAGGCTGTGATTCATTTGACCTATTTTAGACACCTACAGTAAGACAAGATGAATCTGGAGAAGTGAATCATACCCGTGGTTTCTATATTGCTCTGGACTCCCGTTGAAACTGAAGCAGTTTCTGGGAGCTGCTGTAATTTCCTCAAGACAGAGCACCCACAGGAAAGTTCTTCAGCAAGCAACATGAATCAGAGGCACCTTTGGAGTTTCTAGCATAGCTATGTTACTTGGAAATAAGAGAGTCTTGCTGCTGCTGGTTTTTCTGACAGAAGCCCTAAAATCAGTCCCAAAGGCAGTTTTGGTGGGACAGCACCAGATTCTGGAAAGCAAGACAAGACCTACAATCAAAAGACTCCTTTCACAGAGACAAGCCTTTCTTGTGTACACTTAGAGTTTGTCATGAGCAGGACACTACTGCTCCTTTCACCACCTGAGGTAGGACTGAGGAAGCTTTGAAGTCTACAGGATGGAGTTGCTTTCATCTGAGTGTAGGTGGCTGCTGTTTGCTCCAGAGCTGAAATCAGCACTCACAGATAGTGGCCTTGCTCCATAGCACTCCACCTTTCACCAAACATCTGTGTCAGTGAGATGGGGTGACTTTTTTTGGTGACCTGGTCACCTCTACACCAGCTCTAACAAATCAAGGCAGTCTGATTTTAAATCCACTTCACATCACACCCCTTGTCATGCCTAGCTTCCATGAAAAACCGCAGAACACTTTAGATGGGAGGGGGTCTCAGCTGGATATCGAGTCCAACACTCATGCTTTAAACCGACTTCAAATTTACACTAAGTTCATTAAAGCCTTGTCTAGTCAAATTTTCACTATACCTGTGGACGGACATTTCAAGGTACAGCTCTATTCACTATAGAGACTGCAAATTCTGCTTACCTCTGTGCAGCGACAGGCTGATTTTGAGTAAAATGCTGCATCGTGGCCTGGTGTAAAACCACAGGTGGAATGTGTCAACATACTTTTAGCATGTTACAAAGCATTATCTAAAGGACATACAACTAAAAGGGCCGAGGGCAAAGGAAGAGATGTTGCCCTGTAAAGGGAAGGCCTTAGGGAAACTGGTACAATATAGCAATTTGTGGAACTGGCACTGTACTGAACTCTTACTGGCTCCAACTTCACAGACTTACTCTTGGCCAGATACCTAAATGATTTGGCTCAATATCATTCCAGAAGCAGTCACATTTTCAAAGTGATGCAACAAGGAAATAAATCACCTTTATTATGTGAAAAGCAGTTGCTGTGCAGTCTCTGAGGAAAAGAAATGTAAGCAGGAGGATGCATTTGTCTTGGAAAACTCAGATTACAATAAATACAGGTGATTGTGCATGACTAATTATACATACAGTCTTGTGCACAAAGTTATATACAAAAAACATGAGTACTTTATTGTACATAAGTACTTTATTGCTTGAGGACTCCTTGAACAGCTTTGAATTTTTTGTTGGAATTTAAAAACTAGCACTGTGGCTGGCTGTCTCAAAGGACAAGAAGACAGATATAAGCTGTCAGGGTTAGTAGGAAATATTTTAGCCTTAGTTATTTTAAGAACTAACTAAAAACCTAATTTTATTGTTTCTTCTTCTGCCTACCCTCCCCACCCACTGATACACAAAGGTCCTCTGCACCCTTTAGAAACATTGAAAAGACCTGATTTGATGCAGAATGTGCTGGTTACTTTGCCATGCCCTAAGGTACCTGTGCTTGAATCAGAGGGTTCACACTAACAGCTTCCCCTGTCCTTGTTTTGGAAGAGCATCAAGCTTTTGTGTACACTTGTGTACAAGAAGGTTCTGCTGTGCTCTCACAAGCCTCTTGCTCCAGTCACAGAAAGATCACACAGCTGTTGAAATTGCTTTAGCCCTCCCAACCTCTGGCTGATACGAGGTTCGTGTACTTTGACCACGGACACTACTGAAGTCCATTAATGGCCTGCTTTTATGATATTTGTCCCTGTTGACAGAAGTAATTACCAGGGACCTGCCCTCTCCCTGTGGCTCTTCGCAGATGAGCTCTGTCCTGAGCCAGAAGGACAACGCATATTCAGAGTGAGGAGTTAAGATCAATTCTTCATCCTCACATGGCATTTTCACTGGCATTTTTGGAGATAGGAGGGAGGGACCTTCTGCATAAATTTAAAAGAAAACAAAACAACCAACCACACACACAGAGAAACAATAAGCAAACAAACAAAAACCTCGAACAAATCCTTTTGTAATGGGTTAATAATTTCTTATTCTGTGTCCAGTAAAGAAATATGCTTATTTATTGACTCTCTTTGTAAACTAGAAACAATCTTTTTGGCCTGATAATTGCTATGTATACTCTCCTAAAGTGCTATAAGATCTCCCACTAAGGGAAAGTGTGGAATTATTTGTACAATTGCTAACAAAATAGGATTCTGATAGTGGAGTTCTCAAGTGTGCTCATGTTAATACTAAAACCAATAAGAAATGTCACTTAGAATGATTGCTGGAAGTACCTTAAAGAAGCTCTGTTCTGACACCTCTGTTTATGAGTAGAAGAGCTTTCTTTCCCAGATGCACACAAACAGTTTGGGGAGCATTTCCTCTCTTTTTTTACTTTTTCCCCTCTGATTGAAGTAACCTTTCCACTGTGAATGTATAGGTCAACAATCCTTCCTTCTGCTACAGGGACTCAATTCATTGCTGAAGGAAAGAATAAAAAAAGAAACACATTCTGGGTCTAAAGGGAACAAGTCTGCAGGTCTGAGCAAGGCTTGCCCTTGGCATTTCCTCTTGCCCTGCTCCTGCAGGCAAGCAAGGCTAGAGGGGCCCTCTGTCAGTCTTATGGAAATACATTTCATTTGAAGTAAATGTTACCGTACTCCACTGTTGCCATAAAGAAAAATGTTGGTCTAAAGTTTAAAGGAGTGATCTCAGTTGTGGAAAGGGCAGTGGCAATTTTGGGGAGGCTTTGCTTTGACCTCTCTTGATCTGGACTTAGTTGCTTAATGCACACAGAGCGGCCCAAAAAGGAATCCAATAATAAAGTGATTAAGAATGCTGAACCCAAGAGTCCCCCTGACTGGCCAAATGTGTGTGCTGTGTGAAACAGAAGGACTCCTGCTCACACTGTGTTGTGGGTGAATGTAAAAGAAGATTTTGGGGGCTTCAGCTTCCCCTTTGGCAAACAAGAGGCTCCTGACAATAGTTGTGGTCATTCTACAGCTAGTTCTTCACTCAAAGGAATCCATTTCAGGGATGAGTTTTAAACATGTCAACAAATCATAGCACTGACATGAGGTTTTTTAGCATTTCTCACCGTTTTTCCCCATACTATACGTCATCATTACAGAGTGTTATGATAATGGCAAATCAGAATTGAATGCACAGTACTTTTTCTCCAGGAAGTCGGGCACCACCTCTCTGTGGTAAAGGAAAACCTTTAACATACATGTGATCCTCCCACTATCCAGGAAACTTACTGGAAGTTCCCTGGTTTAGCCCACTCTTTATGTGCAAAAGCAAATTGCTGACAGGAGTTCTCATGCTTAAGTTCACAGTTTTAAAAGTACTTTTAATCCAAAAGCTTTTTTTTGGTTTTTACTTTTTTTTCCCCTCTCAAAGCTGTGTACTCTGGCAAAGAAACATCATAAAAGTCTCTTCTGAATCTTCATGAGTACCCTAATCTGGACATCGGTGAACCAAAATTCCTCAGGCCTGGAATGCTGACACCTTGCAGACTTTTCTGAAAGGATAAGAGAGAACAGAGAGAATACGGACAGCTCTGAAAACCTCTCCTGGCAATCTTTACACAACAGAAAAAGTGAAAAGAAAAACATCACAGGAAATACCTGCTGCCTTTCTTCTACTCTCCCACCAATCATCACCATGTGGGAAGGCTTTCCTACTCCAGAAGCACATAATCCTGGGAGGTAAAATATTGCAGAAATTCCAGGTTGTAATGGACTAAGGGATTCTTACTTTCATTCTTGCTTCCCCATGATTCCATTTCACAGGAAGAGAACAGAAAGCTCTGCTTTCCAGAGATGTTTACAGAAGCAATAGAGGCTCACTGGCTTCCAAGGAGATGTTTATTGCAGTATCATCTTCACTATCCTGGGGCAAGAGTGCAGCAGGAACTGTCAGCAAGATCTCTCCACAGATTGAGGGATCAGTGTATGAAAACAAGTGGCAGTGCTCAAGTATGTCAGATTTCATTTGAAAAGTAATTTTATTATGTGGTTTCCAAGGTCCTATTACTATTCCAGCTAAAGGAAGGAACACTCTGAAATGATAGTATGCCATATCTTAATTGCTTGAGGGAGTATCTGCCAGTGCAGAGAAGGGCAAGAGGCTTGTAGAGTATGTCTTAGGTTGCAATGCAAGATGTAACCAAAAGTATGTATTCTATTACCGTCTGTTAAAACCAGGTGGGGCAGTGTTCTTTATCTCTTCCATGACCCATCCTCCCTCTGGGGGGGGATATCTTCTGTTAAGGGGCCATTGAGTCTCGCTGCATGACTGATAAAATTACATCATCCCTTTGGGAGATGCTCCACCCAGGGGGAGGAGCCAAGCATTCCTGCCTGGATAAAATCTGAGAGTCAGAACACCAGGACAGCCTGTTTCCGCTGGATTCTCAGAGGAAGACTGGACCCATCTCACCACCACCGGACCTTCAGAGGAAAACTACACCATTCTACAGGATCATTGCTTCAACAGAACCACATCTGTCACTCCAGGAGGACTTGATTGGACTGCTACCAACACTCTGACCAACAGGGTGTCATGCTGTAGTCTGACTTTGTCGGTGGTTTCTTCTTTTGTTTGTCTGCTTTTTTTTGTACTGCTACATTTTTATTTTAATTTTCCTAGTACAGAACTGTTATTCCTATTCCCATATCTTTACCTAAGAACCCCTTAATTTGAAAATTAAAATAAGTCAGAGGGAGGGGGTTTACATTCTCCATTCCAAGGGAAGCTCCTGCCTTCCTTAGCAGACACCTGTCTTTCCAAACCAGGACAGCGTAATAATGAACTCACCTGCCCTTACTGCACATTCCATGAGTGGATCTCAAAATACGTTGCAAGAGGAAGTCAACTTCACTATTTCTATTCTACAGAAAGTTTATGCAGTTGGTATTACACTCTCTTTTTATGCCTCCACACATTAGGAAAGGATTTTGTAATGGAACGAAGTCTTTTGTAATGGGTAAATCACAAGTATTTAATTAAGATAGCAATGGGTGATGCTTATCAGCAGGTTTAAAACATCCTCGACCCCACACCTTTGGGAATATCACTTTTATAGTCGAATAAGAAAATACACAAAACATAAGATTTGCATGGGAGCTTTATTATCTCTTTTATTTCTGTAACTACTGCTAAAGCCATTCCTCCTGGAGAAGGAAGAATAAATATCTTCAGTGCTGAAAGTTCAGTGAAGTGGCAGAATTATCTAATGGCTAATTTAAAGATGCACATAGCCAGAGCAAAGAGGTGATAGTTCTTTTTACTAGCTGAACTTGCATTTCCTGAATTCCTCTTCAGAAGCATGGTGTGTGTCTTTGATCATGGCACTTCTCTGAATCTCTGATTCTGTTGGGGCAATGATCTGTTAAAAGTTTGACATTTTAAAGAACAGAAGAAAAGCATCTTGTTGTCAGCATTCCAAGCATTAGCCACATTTGAGAATGCAAGCTTGATATTTTATGGTGATTGATACTGTATGGTATGCATGTGCATTCAGAGAATTTCCTGATTTTTGAGGTGCAATTTCTTTCTTCTAAGAAGCAATCTAATCTTCTTGCATTTATAAGGATTATCTCCTATCTTGAATAGATATCTCTACTTTTGTAGGATGACACTAGCTTTCTCTTTCTTCTCATCTTGTTCCACATTAAAAACAAACAAAACAAGCCACACCAAAACCCTAAACAAGTATCTATGCCCATTTTATTGTGAAAAGCTCTCCTTCAACATTTTCAACATGTAAATATCGTAATTAAGAAACATCTTTTCATGCAGTTGTGCAGAAACCGTGGGTGAAAGTACCCTGAAAGTGATCCCACAAGTAGTCACAGTGTCATTCCCTGTTTTGCTGAGCAGGCGTTCCAAACCCAGCATGTGATTTTGTGTTTTTTCCCTAATTTCCAGGGTTAATTCAATATAACAGGAGAAAAAAGATAAGAGTTTGCTTCCTTAGTTCATAGTGTTATTCAATAAAGCATTTAAAACAATCAAAATTTAGTTTTCTCCTCTGTTGAATGCTGTATTTTTCCCACTTAGTGAGACCTGTTGTCTCAGAGCACGATTTGCTCTACTGCTTTGGTAGGATTCTCTATAGACATACCCATGCTAGCTTTGGGCCTTACTTCTCTAGTGCTGGTGCCAGTACAGAATTCAGCCCAGAACATCTTAGCAGTGTTAACTCAGACCAGTTTTACTTTTTGCTCTAAACTTAGTGCTACTATTTCTATGCTGTTACAAATTTAAATGAGCTGTAGTTAGAACTATGAAAATGACTTTGTAAACCCTAATTTTTTTCCCTCCAAGCTTGTTTTCATCCATCTTGAACAGTTTTTTAATAAGTTTTTTTCCCTGCCATTTTGGGGAGGGAACAGAGAATAACTGCACTACAGACCTATATGGTGTATCTTCTGGAAGAGTGTGTTCCATAATTGCTGGTGCCATTGGATCTTGGAGATTTCATGTAATCATCAGTAATGCCACTGGTGAAGAAGGTCCAGAATAGGGTGGCAGGGAGAGGAATTGGAGAGGATAGGTCAAGGGGGGTTTCTTGGGCAGTGAGGTAGCTCTCTTATTTCTCTGCTATATCTGCTAGACAAATGCCAGGACAGAATTCCTTTGTCATAGACAGTAACCTCCCAAATCCTAAGAGAGCACAACAGAAGCTTTTCCACAGCACCCTGTGCCTGCCAGCCCAGACAAATATATGATGGGATAGGAGATCATGAGTCCAGGGTGAGAAACCACAAGGATGTATCATTCATTAACACCACCCACAGCCTGCCTGCAGATGTGGGACCTGAGAACAGAGTGCTCATGTGGAGAATGTCAGGAAGCAGAAGCGTGGTAGGCTGCCTGTGTTGGCAAGCGCGAGATTACCTAACCCATGGTTAGCATGCAGTGTAGGCAGGTTCTATTAGCAAAGTTCAGACCATGATGTGCTAATTAAAGAAGAGGTTGTCCTAGTTGCTAAGGCAATGAATGCTTTCAGTATTGCTGCTTCTACCTCAACAAAGCATATTCTCAGCTGTCCCTTCAAGCTTTGTTTGTCAGATAGAGAAGTCAGGACTGGATATTGTTGCTTTAGTCATTACGGTGCTCTTGAGAGCTGATTTACAGGTCAAGGGTAATAGAATAGAATAGAAAAGAATGCCAGGGAAAAGTGGTTTAAAATGCTGCTTTATCAAGTACCTGTCTAGGGACAAGGTCCTCTTAAAACTATGGGTTTAGGTTACATGGGTTGGATTTTTAAGCTCAGTTCTGCTTCTTTTGGGAAAGATGCAGACAAGATGAAGAGATTTGTATGCTTTAAAATTGGCCTAACTGTCAGCTTTCTGTAAGGAAGAGGCTGACTGAGTGTTGGAGCCAGCCCTAGAGTGAAGGAGATGCAATGGTTTCAATTTTTTATTAGTAAAGAAGCTGGCTACCACCAGACAGGCATCTTGCTCAGCTTAGTCTCATGAGAAAGCATTCTCTGATTCATTATTCCTCTACCACAATACATACTGTGCATAGGCAGCTGCTAGAAACAGAAGGATGCATCAACATCAACAGGACTGAAAACTGCATATTGTGAAGCTAACGTGTAAGTGAAAAACAGTCTTCGTGGGGTGGTCCACTGCTGGCTGCAACTCCCATAGCAGCTCTGTCATCCTTTCTCCATCTGAGATTTACATCAGTTCCAGCTTGAAACTTTACTTGATTGTGTACAACATCTTCAAAGCAGGTTTTTTTAGGGTTGTTTTGTTGTTGTTGTTTTTTTTTTTTTTTTTTTTTTTTTTTCAGAAACTCTCTCACCAATGCTTTAAATCTTTCTCCCTGGTCACTTTCGGGGGAAATGGTTTTCTAGCTGTAACTTTGTGAGATTCCAGAGCCACGAACCTCCTGTGTCTTGGAGATGGGCAAGGACAATAAAATTCTCAGTAAGAGAAAATTGTATCTGTCTTAGGGAGACAAAAGAGCTCTACATTCATCTCCAGTTTCCAGAATGCTGGGCCACTGTATTTTTTTCTTTTCACTCTTTTAATTCCTGAAGTAATTTTCCTTTAGCTGCCTATTAGACTGGAGAAAATTCCCTTTATTCATCTGCTCCCTTCCTACCTCAAAGCAACCGTTGCAGCATCTGGCATTGCCCCTCCCTACCAGCTGGTTCATTACTACATTCTCCAAGGAATAAGCTGCCATTTTTTAAAGACCCTTGAAGCCACAGAATTTCACTTCTAACTTCCTGAGGACTCTAACTCCAGTGTGACATTTGCTTATCTTTCTCTTAAAAATGCTCACTCTACAATTTTATCTGGTCTAACTTTGCATTGCAAACTCTGCATTATCCTTTTGCGAACTCAAATGTTTCATCTGCACTGCCTTCTGCTAAAAGGGGCTGTGAAACCCTCATAACACAAAAAATCTTAGCTGTACCTCAAATTGTACTTGATAAATGAGCAGGAAATTCTTGCTGCTCCGGACTCATAGCATAACTGAATCTGCCAGAATCTCTTGCTACCTGCTGGAGGCAGATGTGGACTGTTAGACTTCAAATATTTGGAATAAAGTTCTGAGAAAAGGAATTCCATCCAGCAACAGTTGAGCCTAAGTTCTTACCTTGAGTTAGTTTGTTTGATGGTTTGGTCATTGATGTGGTTAGGGTTTGGTTTTAGTTGGTTTGTTTTGTTTTTTTGGGGGTTTTTTTTGGTTTTTTTTTTTGTTTGTTTTTTTTTTTTTTGCAAACAATCTTTCTGTTAAAGCTGGAAGCAGAAAGGATGAGACCTTGGTGGTATGACTAAAGCAGCAGTTTCATTTGCATTTTGGTGGGGACTTCATCAGTTTACAGGGAGACACAAAAGCTTCCACAAATATTTTCACAGTCTGCTTTGAGGAGAATTGTGAGTGCCCACACTGGAGAAATTTTTGCCATAACTAGGTATTGTTAGTCTCAGTGGTCAATATTCATCAGGAGTTCATCCTGCACAATGCAGTCTTGGTCTGTGATGAAGCCTGGTGTATCAGTCCTTGCCAAATTAACAGGAAACTAAGGAAAAGAGATATTGCTAAAGATTTTTGCTGCATATAAAAAGTACTAAACATTTAGTAAAATCACAGGGAACAATCTGCTTAGATAAGATGCTGATGCATTTATTGGATTTGCGGACATTCAACAGAGGAATTTACTTTGAACATAATCCATACTGGATACTAAAAGGGACAGGAGTCCATACAAGATGCCAAGAACTCCAGGAAATTAGGTATTGTTTTCTATACTATGTTTATGAATCAAATATACCAGTCCCTGCTTACATTCTGAGTTCATTTACACTCGGAGACTGTATTCATAAAATGTCTTCTCCTTTTCATATGAGATCAGATCAGGGATAGGCTCAGATGTTTTATCTTGACTTCACTCTTGTATGTAGCATTTGGGGACTGACTGACTACACTTCTTTACTGCACAAACACAGAGTGGGCAAGAGCCAGCATTGCTGTTTTGCCATTTCCATTTAACCTCTACAGAATGATCACGATTTTACTCACTAATGGTCCACTGTCATCACATTTACTGGTCTTCCTATTCAAATTGGTTACTGATGGGACAGTTGGGCTCAATACTTAATAACTTGTCAAATTAATCAATACTTCCACTTGTGAGACACATATTTAGTGGTATAAAAAGTGTACTGCATTTACGGGGAGGAGGTTATAAAATTAACTAATGGTATTTTAAATATTTTACAAGTTGGATGAGATTATTGAGTCAGTCATTCAGCACACTGGGAAAGCTATGAGCTGCAATGAGGTTTGTAGCCTTCTGTGTTTATTCTCTGCAATTTTCTCTCAGATTTCATCTTAATTGCTTCCTTCAGTTCTCTGAAACATCAAATAATGTTTTTCCTTCATTTCTTTTCATTTGTTTTTGCATAGGTCTCTGGCTCCATTGTTCACCTTCACATTTTCTTTTACCATGCTGCAATTTCTTGTTCCTGACCTATTCCTCTCTCCACCTCCTCCTTTTTTGTTACCCCTTTCATGTGTTCTTAATACTTATTTTCATTCAGTTTTGGAGATCTGCATGCAAGGACCATCTTCTCACCTAGACAGTCTCAACCTCTTCCAGAGTCCAGGTATCTGTCACTGCTCCTTAATCCTCCACCAACCTGTTCTGCTTATAGCTGGAGCATTGGCTTCTTAGCTGAAGAGGAAAGAGCAACAGTGACTTTTACTGTTGGCAGCCATCCTTCTTTTCCTCTCCTGTGTTTCTTTTCATCTAACTATTGCTATCAGTTTGGGGCAAACCATGAAACAGTCACCAGACTGGCAATTTTCCACTTTCCAGCATGCTGTTTCCACCAGCACCTTAGTGCTTGAATTCTGCATTAGATACCAAAGATATATTAAGATTATATAATGTTCTAATCAGGTTGTGTCTTTTTGCTAAAGGAAAAAATCCTCTTATGGGCATTCCCTCTGCTTTTTATAAAATAGCAGTGTTAAAAAAAGGCTTGATGAATTTCAGTGCCTGCAAGAGTATGAGCATTTAAATGTGTCTGTTCCCAGATGAGAACCAGCATTAACAATGAGTTAGCTTTTAGACTGTAAATCCCACCAACGCAAGCCATAAATGAAAAAAAAAAAAAAAGAAATCAAGCCATAAATGAAAAAAAAAAAGAAGAAATCAAGTTCTTCAGTGATTTGTCTGTGCTCCAGACAACTGTTCTTTATTCTAGCTACCTTTTACTCCCTCCCACTGACCAGATGTTTGCACTTACAGCTATGAATAACTGCTTTTAAAAAAATCACGGGAATCTGGAAATATATGAATAGATGAGAAATTTGGAAAAGAGATTCCTATAACTACAGAAGTACAGAAGTCAGGCTGATTTTCTTCCCCTCTGAAGAAAATGTCAACTGGAAAATTACCTCTGTATCATATAGCGATTACTACCTCAGAACTTATTTCACAAATCAATGTCTTCATAACAGCAGTGGTAGCTTCCACCTAACTAGTTCTTTTTTACTACTGCACCTTTTTATTCCCTCTGGAACGATTTCTTATGTGATAATTGTTTCAGACTGTTTAATTCTGTTCATCCTGACTGTTCTCTCAGTGGTGATAGCTGCAATCACAGCTGGTTTTCCATGGCCCTGGTATAGAAAAAGCAGGCTGCTGGGCCACGGCTCACCTCGTCCACACATGGTGCTGCTCTGTTGCAAAGGTTTACATAATCCTGTAAAAGCCTTCTTGATTTCCCTGTGAAAACTGACAAAATGCAGAGCTCAGCATACCTGTATAGCTTTTCCAGAGCTGTGGTCTCAGCACCCATAGCCTTTGGTGACTCACTGAGGCTAGAGATGGGATCTTCAATCTTGTCCCAAAGAGTCTCAGACCTCCACTGAGTCATAGCATTTGCAACAAGCTCTGGAAAATTTCTGAGCTCTTTCAGCTTGACATCACAAAAAATATGAAAGTATAAAGAATGTATTTGCATTGACTGGGAAAATTCACTTGTTTAACCAGCAAATTCCTCTCCTTTAAGTTCTGCTCCTTGGGACTTATTTTACACATCCTGTTCAGAATCCTATCTGATTTCCATTCATTTGGGGCATGGCTTTTAACATGCATACCAATTAGAAACGATGTAATTTTTCTCATCAACAGCTTTAGCCAGTCAAAAAGACCTTTGTGCCCACATTTCCAGCAACTACATTCCAGCCTGGTGTACTGTTGTGTTCATTTCACCTAAACTTTGTAAGTGTATGATGCAGCTCTTTGATTCCATCCTCTTTGCTCACTGCCCAGTCCAAGTCCACACTGCAGTGTTATTTCTGGTGTCTGGTTTGCTTTGAGATGGTCACCCCCCAGTTTTAAAGAGCCAATGTAATGCTGATGTGCTTCATTAGGAACTAGTGTCTAGGTCTCACGAAACCAATAGTTTTGAGCAGCAGTACCAGAGGCAGAGCTGGGACCAGAGTGGCTACAGGAAGAAGCTAAGGAATGAATTGTACATTACACCCAACTGTAAAATTCTTTATTCTACTACCCAGCTTAGCCTTGTCAGGCTGACAATATCGTGCGAGATCCCCAGGCAATTGTTGTTTGCCCTCAAGTACTGCTGAGGGTCATATGGAATTTTGACACTCAGGTTGGCAGTCTGGTGTTGAAGAGTGGATCCTTCAGAAACATGGTAAGGTTTCAGAACTACCAACTGAAGATCTGGTGCTCAGTACTCAGGAGACAAATGAAGTTTCAAAAGCTGCAGATGGAAATTTTCCTTTTTCTCTTACCTACTCTGAGGAGTAGGTGTGAATTTAAACTGGTGGGGACAGGATATTTTTAGTATTGGAGTTTAGTGATTTCTACTAACTACTTGTTCTTCTGCATTTGCTCTTCCCACTTCACCCATATCTTTCTGTCCCTGGTGAGATGACACACACCTATATGGAAAGCGTATTGCTTTCAGACTCCTAAAATGAACAGCCCTGCTAACAAACTGACACAACGTTTCCATATAAGCTTCCTCAGTCTACAGAGAAAGGCTGGTGACCCAGGGCTTACAAATGCAAGGGAGGAAGAAGATACAAAAAAAAAAAAAAAATTATCTACATGTCTGCATCAAAAAGATTTGAACATAGAAAGTGTCATCTCATTAAACTTGCTGTGGATCTGCACAACTACCTCATGGACAGGCTGAAGACTGGGTCCACTGAAATTTTCTTCAAAGGATGCCATTGAAACAGCATGTTAAGCATCAGTTATATCAGAGATGTACACTATGCTGAAACTCCATTGTACTCAAACTCTATTTGAGGCATATTTGTGAAGTCTCAAGCTCTCTGGCCAACCCAAACATTTTGTGACAAATAGCTTCAAGCATGTCCTTCTTCTGAGGCTATTCTTTGCAGCAGAGGAGATTCAAAATTAATATTTTCCAAAAGGCTGCCTCCTTTCCTAGCAGAAGGAATAGGTCTAGAAAATCAACTGAAACATAATGTTAATTCAGCTGGTATATTCCTCTTTAAAATCAGCCTTCAAATGTCTTAAGACAGTAATATCTGCTTGCACCTCTACTGGATTTCACATTTTGTCACCTGAAGTTAGTTATTTAGAGGTTTTTCCAGCATAAATGGTTCTGTGATTGCGTGTTATGGACATTCTGCTACCAGCTACAGGATAGGTAAGCCAAAACTTTCTTTGTTCTGAACCTAAATCTGCTCAAGAGTAGAGAGATTAACAAATTAATCATTATGTGCACCTGATTACTAGAACATATAACAACTGATCTACTGAGGTAATGGGGCAGGTGGATGGAAATGAAGCAGTAACAGCTGTATCTTCCAGCATCCAATTTGTCATGCTGGTGTCACTTGCATCTAAGCCTTTACCATGTAAATGCTGGTGGCTAGGGTTGTCTTTCTGCTAATGCCCTGTTACACCAATCCTGTCAAAATATTCTTCAAAAAACGTCATTTATTAACGCTCTGGTTTCTTAAAAAATGCTTAGAAGGGAAAACATGTGTTGTATTATTTCAGGGATCAAACCCCAAATCTGATGGCAGAATTCTATTCTAACTGTAGCCTACAACAAATACAAAGAGTTTGGACTATCATGATATTCTGAGACCTTCAATGATATCTTGGCATCTGACTTTTACTTGCGCCTATTAGTAGGTTTGGGGGATTTTTTTACCATAGGTGTCATGTTTAGAAAGAAACTATGTAAAAAAGCTTTCTGTTCCTATAGGTGCTTGTGAGCAATGCAGTCAGTACAAGCTTGTAGCAACAAAATCTTTATTAAGACTCTATCTTTTCCATTCCTGTAATATCCAGCCTTACACTCCAAAGCTACATAGAGAATGTTAGAACATTGCTGCGGTTGCAAACTCAAGTATACAAAACTAGGAAATGACAACTAAGTTCTCACATGCAAACAGATTTTGATACCCCTTTTTCAAATGGTAACACAATTATTAGTTACATGATGACAGAGTGATTTCTACCAGACACTTACTTTACTTGATGTGCAAAAAAATCAGGTGCCAACTTCATAGCACTCTCAGGTATCCTCTTCTATCTTAGCAACATCTTATTTCTTCACCCAGATAATCCTGCTTTTCATCTTGTATCCCAACAGCCCATCAAATCTCCTTTCTTCTCTTTCTGTCTCCTGCTGAAGAAGTAAATTCACCACTGTTAATTCCGGTATCCATCTGGGCTTGATTAGAGAGGGATAACCATTTCAGAAAAAACTCAGTTTTACTCTTGCAGTTGTGAAGAGACTATTTTTTAAAAATCATTTGCTGTCAGGGATCAGCAAATGTAAAGCCTCGTAATGATTCTAAGGAGAGTGAGCTCTTTTAGCTGCTGTGTTAGTCAAGAAAGAAGCAGAGGTCTGAGCTTACTTTATGGGTATAGATTCTTTAAGGATGCAGCTGTTCCCTTTCATCAGCTCTCTACTAAGCACATACAGATTTTTAAAGGCTCAGTTAAGTTTTTTTTTGTTTTGTTTTTTTGTTTGTTTGGTTGGTTTTGTTTTAATGCTCCCAGACTGGTATCATTGTTCCCTAGCAGAATTCAGAAAGGATTTATAAACCACCACTAGTTCTGAGAGTCCACCTGTCAATCACCCAATAGTAAATATCTCAACACCCCCCACATTTATCACAGATTATAGTGCAGGAAGAGGACTTGCACTGATCCTTCCTTTCAATGAGCTAATTGATAAAAATGGGGTAATAATGAAGATGACTGATTACCCTAACAAAGCTACCACTGTACTTGGCATAAAGCCCACTCCCAAGGAGCGGCTCCTTTTTCACCTAGATCTGGGAGAAGGCAAGGAAATACAGCTCCTCCTGCTGATGATCACTTGTCTTGGCTGCATCTCTTTTGCACCTGGTTATGCTGAGTGGAAGAAGGTGGGCAAAAGTTCCAGAAGGCCATTGGCACCAAGTCAGGTTCTGGAGAAATCTCTCAAGTTATAACCTCTCATTGGAACTGTTGTAATGTCAATCTGACATACAAACAATAAAGTAGCACACCTGGAAATATTTTCAAAACGGGTAAAGGACACATGTCAGGCTAGTTTTCTGATTCCAGCACTGAGTGTTGGTTGGAAAAGAGTTCAAAATTATTTTCTCTGAGATTAAACTTTTTCCTTAACAGACTTAAACATGTGCTAATCTCACTGGAAAATTTGCTTGGTCTGGTCATTTCTTTTAGGTGATGCAGGAACTGTGAATTCTGGAACCATCCATGGTGTAAGTAAAAGCATATTCCTTTTCTCAGTACACAATCGGATAGAGACTGCAATTCCAGAGGAAGTAGCGATGCTAGCACCTGTGTGGCTGCCAAGCTCAGAAAGACAAGTACATGCATAAAGTGAAATATATTTTAAACTTCTTGGGCATTTGTTGTGTTTGATGCTGGATTCCTTCCACGCCCCTTTCTGACTCTGAAGGTCTGTCCTTTTTCTGGCGTTGTCTGCCTGGCCTCTACTAGAGGCCAGGCAGACAATGCCTGCTGTCTCCTTGGTCTGCTTGCTGTCTGTAGTTCACTTCACCCAAATGAAAGGAAAACCCCCTACCATGTCAAGATACAGTCTGAAGCACAGACTATTGAAGCGTTGAAGTGCTACTCTGAAAAAGAGGTGTTTAATGTTGACAGGTTCATTGCCACTAGCATTGGTCTTGCCTTGTTGCCTGACCTTAGCATCAACTTCCCTGTAACTGCTGTTGAGACTGAGGAGGATTATCCTTGTTACTGACACTTTCACTGCTGAGATGGGGTGACCTGTCCTATTCTTTTGCCAAGGCAGCAAGTCCACATCATACTCACAACTTCTGAAACGTCAGCAAGAACACAGAAACCTTCTTTAGCACTGAAAGTCCTGAACAGAGAGCAGGATGAAGCTCACAGTCACACCTCACGCCAGCAAGAGAACATTTTAGTTTATTCACAGTACATGTCTAAGGTACACAACCACTTGTGGCCACTTAAATAAGTTCATGTTAGCTGTTCAGACTATGCTCTCTGTTTATATTTGGAAGCATGTATATATGTTTTCATTGTGCTTTTGTCTGACAAGGACATGAAAGTGGACTTTCTTCTACCAATTTTGTTAAATTGCCAGAAAACTTTCATACTGGGCATTCTTAGTGTTGCAATGGCCAAAAAGCAAATAAGCCTCAGTCATTAGTCAGGATCTGCGGTTTATTTTACTCTCTTCACTGAAAAGTAGTAGCTATAATGCACTTCTGTTTTCTAGAGAAATCCTCCTAGAAATATTTAAAACACAACCTTCATGGGGAAAAATATTGAAGTTCTAGGGTTTGACTGATAATTACTGTCTTTTATTCTTGGCCAAAAGCTTTCCTATTTGATTACATTAGGTAGTGATCCTTACAAAAAGTTTGGGGGTAATTTCTTTTCCATTAGTACCTATTTTCAATCCAGGTACTTTTTTCATAGAGATTCTAAAGGCCTGACCACCAATACAAAACTTCAAATTATTTTAACAAGTCTTGATATCATGCTTCAACTTGTAACAGGATCTGGTTTTATTATTCATCCATCTATTTTAATTTAGTTTACATTTTGTATTTACACTTACTCTTTAGTCCTGTATAGATTTTTTTTGGTCAGACATAGAACACGTTTAATATAAAATCAGTGTAAATGCGATAAGGGCCAGATGTGTACTGACAATACTGACAATCTGTGTACCTGAAGAAGCAATCCAAGCATTCATAAGGCAATCCCCAAACATGCCCAACCCACTGAATCAGGGCCCTTGGAGCTGACACATGGTGCTGGTCATAAAGGACATTGCTTGAACTGCACAGACCTTGAATGGACATCTTAATGGACATTATTTACATAATTGTTATTAGGCTCACTGTTGTTGGTTGTCTGAAGAGGTTGTTTCATCGTGGGAATAATTCATTTCTCACAGGTATTCTCTAAGTTTATACAACTGGCAGTTATTCCTACATTCTGGAAGAAACATTCTGTCAATGATAGAATGAGCCTTCCTGCTCTCTTAAAAAAAAGACACCACTCTTCAAACTACTGTAAGGCCAGTTTTCTTTCTAATTAGCATCCTGGCTCTGGGGAGGCCTGTATTGGTAACACTTTCAGAAGTTAGTGAAGATGTTCTGGAAACAATTAAACCTTCCATGTGTAAAACAGGTACTGCTAATGGAAAAAAAAAAGGTCTTCTTGTGATCAAGTAGAGTATCCTCTCTTTCACCAAACAGTGAAAGCTGTCCTTAGATGAATTAAAAGCTAAATGTGTAAGGCTAAGAGTGGAGGAATAATACATCCTGTGCTGTAATATTTCTAGAAAGGCTGGCAGATATTAATTATACATGTCTACAATTCAGTTAAGGCTTTTCATAGTCTTAAGCATTCAAAGTGCAAGGCAATAAATGGCCAAGTTTAACAAAGGAAACACAGTAATAAGAACGAGACACTAGATCCACTGTTTGCTTGGAAATGAGGTGACACAGTCAAATAGAAACATTTACTAAAAAAGAACCTCATAAAAGTCTGTGTTTTCCCTGAACAGACTAGGACATCAAGGATAGTTCAGCTCGAATAGCACTGAAATCAATGCAGCTGCTCCACTGACTTTGCCATACCTTGATTTAGGCTTAAGAATGCCTGGGTCAGTCTCCCCTTCCTAGCCAGTGAAATTTATAAATATTTTAAAGTTTGTCCAGTGCTACTTTTCTTTCCCAGAGGATTCCATAAAGGCAATGATACATGTTAACATAGAGCAGTTATGGTACTGTAAATTATCCAGAATTTTGCTGCAAATAGCATAGGGGTTAAGATTCCTTTGCATTAAAAAAAAAGAAAAAAAAAGAATACTGTGTATAAAATTAAGTATTTTCTATGTTATACATGTCATATTATCAAAATAGTAATCAATTATTTCTGTAAGTAGAAACACAAGATTGTCTTGACCACAGTAGGTCAAAACTTAAAGTACTATCAACCTGAAATCAGATTATCTTCATAGAATTAAAGTTGCATCACATTTGTTCTGCATATCTTCACTAGCTTTTATTGGTTTAAAACCACTAAAAAAGACCAACCATCCTTAAAAAAGATGAACCAAAAGAACAAAACCCCCCAACTCTTCCCTAAATGACTGAATCACAACAAATGGAAAGTAGTAAATGGCCACAATGAAAGAAAAGTACACAGGGAGTTCTGTCAGAAATATAAACAAATATATTTCCTTCACAGTATTTTTCTTATAAGGCATAACTCTATGTAAGCCTCCAGTTATGGGTCTTTAACTTTTTACAACTACAAGTACAACTGAAATCTGTGAGAAACAAATGTGAAAATGAAATTAACAGAGAACAATCTGTGTAAACTATTTCTAAGCTAAACTATTGTCTGAACTCTGTTTTGGTACAAGAGAATTAATTTCTGAATTAATAAGTAAATTTCCATTGCATTCTTAAAGTTTCAGGTTTTCATGGTGTTTTCTGGTTATTTCAAGGCAGAAAATTTACCAGTCTTTACCAGACAGTTTACCAGTTTGGTTGGTTTTGGTTTTGTTTGTTTTGTTTTGTTTTTGTTTGTTTGTTTTGTTTGTTTTGTTTTGTTTTTTTCTGTTTGTTTGGTTGTTTTTTTCCCAGTTCCTATCATCCCAGGCAATCTGAATCTTGTTCTTTCTTGAGGTTTTTTTTTTTGGGGGGGGGTGTTTGTGGTTTTTTTTTTTTTTGTTTTTGGTTTTTTTTTTCCCCTGTAACATGCGTAAGAAAATCTCCATTAAATTTGAATTTACTGCCCATTGTGGACAGCATATGTAACAGCGCTTCTACTTCATGCTCAAGAACTGGGAATTTATTTTTCCGGAGTAGATTAAATGCCATTTTTTTCTTGTCTAAATGCCTTTTCCTACTACAAAACATGCCAGGCAGCCTGTTCTGCAGTAGTGCTGTACTCATTGCAGCAGTAGATGGTCACAAGATCTCAAGGGTTAGGACTTGCTTCAGAGTTTTGGTCTTGCTCTCCATACTCTGATACTATCAACAAGTTGTGCAATTTAGCATTTAGAAGAGAAGCAATTCACAAACAGAGTCACAATCTTCTGTGGATCAGTTAGCACAATCCAGCCAGCCTGCTAAATCAGACTTGACTTTCTGTTTGCTGTGAGACCACCCTGAATGGTTGATTTTATGAAAAGTAGCTATTTCATCAACTCCACATAAGAGAATGAAATGGAGAGCTTAGCTTTGTCTGTGCATATCCCATATCTTGAGTGTGACACAGCAGCATCTACCTCACTAGGTATTCAAAATGCAGATTAGCCACAGGAGGATGTGTGTAGGAATGGGAACAAAAAAAACCTCCTGGTTTTCAGGAATATTTTAGCTTTTATTTCAACTGGCACATAATGCACTATTTAAAGTGGTAATGCACTTTTCAGTCGCCTCCTGAACAAAGCACTGTCTTTTTTTTTCAAAAGACCTCATAGTGGTTGAATTAATCTAGAACAATGAAACAACTGTAAGAATGTAAAAAGGACTTCATTGGTATTAAATGGGAGATGAACTTCACGCACTTTTATAAGTTTGAATACTTGTGGGCCTTACACCTCCCTTTCACACAAAATGGTATAATTGAAAGTAATTTTATTCTTTTAATCAAAAAACAGATAATCTATGTGTAGGATCTTATGAATAGACTTATTACGATTTTATTTACTGATGTTCTGGTGTAATGAAAACATCATAATCTATTTGGAGTTCTGAGCTGTTATGTCTTTTATCTCTCATTCCAGTAAGTAAAAAATAAGACCGAATACTTGCGTTATAATTTTACATCACTATAAATCAATCCTTTAACACCATTTCAAAATTAACATGTTTCTATTAAAAAATTAAACATCTAGTTTACAAAATTTTTAAATAATAGGACTATTAAGGCTTTGAGTTTTTTGACCTAATGAAATGATAATTTAAAAAAATCTATATGCTTGACATTACTGTAGGTTTTGCCTTTTTTGTTTGTTTGTTTTCTTTAAAATGCAAACAGATATCTCACTCTAGAATCTGTGTAGTTTCTAGAGAAACCTTCCTCCTAGCCGAATGAAACCTGAAGTGCAAATATTTGCATCTAATTTCTTCTACCTGTCCTTGGCATAAGTATCCTTCTGCACTGCTTGTTTACTCTATGTCCAAAGCAATTGCCACTTCAGGATTTTCAAGGACAAAGACTGATAAAGTAATTTTATTGTGATGATGAAAAAGATTACTTGCTTATAAACACAATTTCTGAAAAACTCTATTTTCATAGGTAGTCATTCCTCCTGTCCCTGTTAGGTTTTGTAACCTCGTGGTAAGAATTCTCAGCTAGAGCATCTGACAAACATTGCTCTGGGTTTGGACAGCTGTTGTCCTTTTGTGAGTAGGTCACCAGCCTGACAGATACAGAGCAATTTAGTGTAAGACATTTTGTCCCAGTATGAAGTTCCATCATTTGTCATGTATGGTGGCATATTAGATAATCCTAATAATCCATGCTGCTCTTGAACCCTAAGAATTTTTGTGAGTGCTGAGAGTTCCCTGCTCTAAACAGAAGACAAGAACATTAAGAACTTCGAGAAATCATTCAGTATTTTGTAGGATCAGACTCTGGCAAGTTAGCAGTTTTGAAGTCATAGCAGGAAGCCGGAAACTATGGAACTGCTGAAAATTCTAGTAACAGAGAGTGACAACCTGGTTTTCTTAATAATGAGGCTGTACACACAGTCCAGCTTCGTCCTCCCTATAGCTCCAGAATTTCATTCACTATGACTGTCACCAAAGCAGTTACAATCCTCCCATAGTGCAAGAAAACATTATTACTTCAAGGCTGATCCTTTAGCTTCAGAAGTGCCAGTTCAGTATAGCTCATTTCTGGCTTTGATTTGCTCATGAAAATAAGCACATAGACAGAAATCTCTGTTACTACAGCTATTCCAAAAATCCTTCCTACCAGAACTAAATTATTATTAAAGATAAGCAGAGTTGTTGGGTTTGGGTTTTTTGGTTTTTTTGGATTTTTTTGGTGGTTTTTTTTTTGTTGTTGTTGTTTGTTTTGTTTTGTTTGGGTTTTTTTGTTTTATTTTTTGGGTTTTTTTCCCTGCAAAATGCTCACCTAGTTATCAAAATATGTCAAAATTTTCAGGTAGTAATACTTATGTGATATCAGTGGCATGTCCAACATCACAATTTACTTCAGTTCATCTGATACCACTCTTGACTAAAGCAGCAGGAAAAGGAAAAGGTAGAATAATAAGCTTGATGAACCAATTCCTTAATCAAGTCTGCCAAATACAATCTTGCTATGAATAACCTGTTCCAGATTTCACAATACTTTTGTACACTATACTGCAAAACATAATTTCTGCCCAATAAAGAAACTTCTACATGAGTTACAGCACTCAAGTAGCTGATGTCATGAGAGAAATTAGCATTCATGATATCTTTTAGAGAACAACACTTTTCTCTTAAACTATTCCCTAATCCTTCTAGAAGAAAGCAGAAGTCCTGATTACTAACCAAATAATTCATACTTTTCATTATTTACATAGTTACTCAAAGCACAGTATATTTTGTTTCGTCTTCCATTCTAAGAACAGATCAATGCCTTTCTAAAATCGGATTGTACGCACATTTGTTCATTTCTGTTCTCCTTGCATATTCCTCTTGGAATTTCAGGCACCCTCTACAGCCACACACAGAGGTTATCTTACAGTCCTCTCAGAATGTTGATGTATTCCAACAATCCATTTTACACCGCTAATGAAATAAAATTATGAATTAAGAAAAAAAAAAAAAAAAAGGCGCGGATGGTTGCTTTATGCGCACGGGAAAAAAAAAAATGTAACAAAAGGTGCGCTCATCACTTGACTCTCAACAGCCACCAGCACGAGGGACACATCGCAGGAACACGCTCCGCCACATGTAAGCCAGAAGCCGTCATATTTATTCATTCCTGACCCGGTACCGGCGCTCGGAGTTGGGTCTTCCACCGCTGCCGGAGCTCGAGGCGGGGGCCGGGCCGCCCCGCGCCCTCTCCGCACTCATCCGCGCCGGGCGGCGCTCGGCACCGCGGGGCAGGGGGCGGGCGCGGGGCGTAGGGCCGGGCTGGCTGTCAGAGCACCGGGGCCCGCTCCGCGCTGCCCAGGTGTAGCGGCCCGGGGCGCCCCGCTGCGCGGGCGGGCACTGCGCGGCTACGGCCGCCGCTGGTTGGGCTCTCGGCGCCTGTAGCTGGGCGGCGTGAGAGCGGGCTGGCCCCGCCTCGGCCCGCGCCTCCGCCCGCCCAGGCACAGACATGACACAGACACACAGGCGCTGCAGCCGCCGCTGAGGCAGCCCAGGGCAGCGCG
>VZSR01002340.1:467496-492528 GCA_013398615.1 Brachypodius melanocephalos
GTCTCTCTTCCCCGAGGAGTGCCCAGAGAGCCGAAAAGCCAAACTGAATCTAAGCTGCCTCCAGCTTTCTCTTTTTATCTCTTCCAACAAGCACTCATGTTGCCTTCTCCCCTCCCGTAAGGGGACAAAAGGTGTAGCCAGGTTCTTTTGTCCTGCCCTAAAGTGCCACGTAAGTATCGAGCAATTCGTTCCTTAGCAACGTATGGGGAACAATTCTATAAGTAAGAAGAAAAAGAAAAAGCAAACAAAACTAAACCCCAACAGTTGAGGTTGGAAGGAGCTGCTGGAGGCTATCTGGTCCATCACCTCTGCTCATGCAGGTCCACCTAGACACAGGTGCCTAGGACGAAATCCAGATGGCTTTTGAGTATCTTCATGGATCAATACTCCACAATCTCTCTGAGCAACCTGTGCCAGAGCTCAGTCACCCTCACAGTAAAAAAGTATTTGCTGATATTCAGAGGGACTGCTTTGTTTCAGTTTGTTGCTTCTTTTCCTGCTCAGGCAGTGTCTCTGTACTCCTTCCAGTCTGCCTGTTCCTGCCTCCTCATTTTGTATGCTTTCTTTTTGTGTTTGAGCTTTACCAGGATCTCCTTTTTCATCTGTATAGGCCTCCTGGGATTTTTGTGTGACTCCCTGCTCTTTGGGATGAATGTTTCTTGAGTTTGGAGGAGGTGATCCCTGAGTATCAAGCAGCTTTTTCTGACCCATCTTTCCCTCTAGGGCCCTATCCCATGGGGCTGTTTTCAAGCAGGTCCCCAGAGAGGCCAAATTCTGCCGAAGTCCTGAATGCCAGGACTGTGATCTTGACTTTTTTGCCCTTCTCCCTTCTATTGGTGTTGTGAATGCCACCAGGGTCACTGCAACTTAAGGCTGCCTGTGACCTTCATGTCCCTGAGGAGCTGTTTCTTTAAATAAGTATGAGGTCCAGCACAGAATGTCTCATAGTTGGCTCCTCTATCACTTGGGTCAGGAATCTATCAGTGCCCTCTGGGAGCACTCTGGATACTTAACCCCGGGTGTGTTGTCCTTCCTGCAGATACCAGAATGGTTTAAGTCCTCCCCCACGAGGATCAGGTCCTGTGATTGTGAGGTTACTGCTGTCTGTCTGTAGAGGGCCTTACCCCTTGATTTCCTGGCCAGGTGCCCTGTAGCAGATGCTCACTCACTGCAGTGTCACCCATATTGGTCTGGTCCCTAATCCATGCCTGTAAGCTCTCACTGAGCTCATCATCCACGCCCAGACAAAGCTCCATGTATTCTGATGCCTCTCTCATGAGGTCTCCACCTCCAGGTGCTTCTGCCGTGCCCTTCCCAAAGAGCTTGTATCCCTCGTTTGCAGCACTCTACTCATGCAAGCCATTGCATCGTGTCTCCATTCATCCCAGCAAGATTATAATCATGAAACTGCACATAAATCTTGAATTCCTAATGTTTACAATGTTGATGTTTATTCATGCAAAAAAAAAAAAATCCACAATGGAGGGAAAAAATTCAGATGAAAACACTGTTTTTGCCAGTATGACTGTGACTAGTTGGCAGTTTCTGCTAGCCAAGTGACATCAATCAGCAGTCACTCTTCACACCATCAACCAACATACCTGGGGTGTCAGAAATTCCCAACAAAAGAAAGCACTCCTTCCCAAAAGTGCTTAGAAAATACAGAAGAGTGTGCTGAAGTGTTTGGAAACTGGTAGTTTGTACTTTCCCCTGTTTAAAATTTTTCAGACTCTACTTTTAATCTTAGCAATTGTTGTTTGAGTAATGCACGCTTATTTGTCAGTGGCTTTGTTTGTTAAAATGCCTTTGTAAAAAGTACAATCTGTATTCCTGTGTTGATATCTGCTGGAAGCAGCAACATGGGACGATTCTGAAAAAATCACAGTAGTTCTGGGACACAACTGATTTTCTCTGTTAGACTGCATTTTTTTAAACTGATGTGGTATTTTAAGTATATTTTTGTAGTCAATTTGAAAGTGCTAAAATAAAATACAGCAATAGTAATTAATACCATTTTTGTACTACCTAAACAAACTAAACAAAAACCTTTAGCCAGATCGAGACAGATCCCACTGCACCTGCCACGTGATGGTAATTTATGAAGATGAAATGCATCTAACGTGGCAGGAACTGAGTCATTCATCACAGATAGCAAGAAATGTAAGGCTCCTTGTATTTTTTGTCTTTTCTTTACCTGTATTCACCATGGATCTCTGAATTTGTGATACAACTGTATTGATCACCATGAACTCGTTCCATTTGGTCTGTTTTGAGTCAGCCTAAGATTTTTAGGACTTGGTGTCTTTGATTAATCGTAAAAAAGTGGAATTTCTGATGGAGGTTTAGTGGATTGAGGACTGATTTTGCAGCAGGTCAGAGATAACACTATTAAGACAGAAGCATTTTAAAGATCTGTTTGTAATATTGATTTCCATCTATCTAGTGAGAAATGGCTCTAATTGTTCTGGTTTTCTCAGACCCATTTTCAAATCCTCATTACTTCTGCCCAAGGAGATTGTTACATGATACCCTAGGATATTTTCAGTTACAGTCCTGTCAAATGCTAACCTGGAGCCAACTTCCATGCTTTTCTGCTGACAGGACCTTTCATCTGAGTTGACTGAGGTAACCCAGTGCAAATTCCCACTGGTAATCAAGCCTGCTGAACAACAGGAGGACATGAAACCTGTGCCTCTTGCTATTAGCTAGATTCTGTTGCTTTCTCAGTATCAAGTTCAAGCTCCTAAATTTTCAAAGCCCTCCTAAAAACCTGAATGGGAATGTTTCTGTCAGGTTCACATGGATTCAAGCTGGGCACTTAATGTGCTGGACATTAAATACTGAGGTGAAAAACTTGGTCATTCTTGCTTTACTCTTTCTATGATCTGTGTCCCTCAAATCAGTGCTGCTAATAGTGGGGTGAGCGAGGTACTAACCAGTACAGATGAGGACCTGTCAGAGTCCTGGTGTTTGGGATTAACTCACTGTCCATCAGCTACCAGTGTTTTCTGTGGGAGAATACTGGCATGCATACAGTGATGCTTTGGGGTGGCATGGAATTCTCCAAAGAGATCCCAACATTGATCTACATTAGTGGTATTTGACACCCCAAATTAATATGAATGTAGCAGATAATGCTTTGTGATGAATCTTTTTGCATAATCTTTCCCGTTAGAGGTGGCTAAAGAGCTGTACAGCACCCTAGAAAAAGAAAATGGAATTCAGCAGAGCATGCAATGAGCAAACTTTAATAAATTACATCTTTGTATCTAGCAGCTGGACTTCACTGGGCATGTGTACCTTTGGAAAGGCAGTAATGGAAACTGCAAAGGAAAAACACTATTCTTAGTAAGAATGTAAAAGCTTTTTTATAGTGGTATAGAATTAAAAAAAGATCTTGCAGGTTTAATTTGAGAAAAGCAACAGGAATTTCAGTGGAAAAAGTATTAGAATTGAAATTAAACCAGGTCTGCCAGAATCTCTCAATACTCAGTAATATAGTATATCTTTGTTGTTCTAGTACTGCAGAACCTGCTTTGATGCATTACTATGATGGAAATGAAACAACAGTTTACAAATCTAAAATAGCAGCCATCCATCCATTTTACTACCAGCTTCTGCATCCTCTCTTCTGCCTTTGACTGAAACAATGGTGCTTTTATATCTTGGCATATTAATATTTTCAAAGTGTTTTTGAAAGCTGGAATGCACAAGAAAGGTGCTAAGTATTCTTGCTTTCATTGAGAACTAATTTTCATTTGAGGTGTTCTTGTCATGGCTTATACTTTGTGTGAAAACTGGAGGGGATGCAGTGATTTTAAGAATTTTGGACTTACGGATAGGAGAGCTTTTGCTCTACTACTGTGGCTCAGGAGTATCTTTTTGATGCAGGCAAAGATCTGTATTGTAGAAGCTGCTTTGCTAAGGGCTGGCATAGGAGTGTATCTGAGATTGTTATATCAGAATGCAGAATGGGCTGCACTTGATGCATTTAATTAATCTCTCTGAGCATCACTGGATATCCAAGGTGCTGTCGTACTTGGTAGAGTTTTTTTCTTTTCTCTCCCTGCATGTCTGTAGCTAACAGGTAGACTGAAGTTTTGGATTCATCTTAGGTATTTATTTCTTTAAAAAACCTGAATGTTCAACTGAAAAATTTGTTACTATTGTGAAACTACAGAAGGGAGGAAGAAGTTATACAGAAATTGAATTAGAATGCTGACATGTCTAACTGTTCGTCCCATGTTTATATTTATATATTAAACTGAAAATAAGTAAGTGCTCTGGATCTATTAGGAATATCTTCCTTTGAGGTGAAGATAAGTATGGAATGTTACATAGTCAAATTTCTCATCTGTAAGGTCATTAACTCCTATGAAATTATTTAGAATAAATGGTGATCTGTAGGCAATTTTCAAGTTGTTCTTAATTGGCTAGGAAATGCAGACTCATCTATGTTATTTTTATCTGCATGTACATCTAATACATTCAGAGGTTGACAAACTGAAATGATTAAATTTAAACAAAGTATAAACTGATACAGGTCAAATTTCTGTAAATACAGCTTAGGAAATTGTATTAGGCATATTGCAAATCCATTGAGGCTTGCTCCAACTATGTAGAAATGTATGCATGATGTCTGTCAATTTAAATTTTGGAGCAGGACTTGAATACATGATCCTAAATAGTTGCAAGAACTGCTTTCTTTGGCTGTGAATGGTTTTCATTACCTCGTAAGTTTTGCCTTCAGTAGTTGTCTTTATTCAAGTGCATCTTGGTTTGGAAATGGTATTCCCCAGTTAAGTGTTCTCAGTGAAACACTCCAAACCACGTGCTGCTTGCTCACTTTGCCTTTTTCTTTCCCCATCTGACCGGCGAATCGGAGGCACAAAAGATAAAGGTCACAGGTTGAGATAAGAACGATTTATTGGAAACAGCAATGAACTAAGAAAATGAACAGTAACAATCCTAATGATAGAGTGTCCAAGGAAGAGGTCAGTGTACCCAACTGTTCCTTTGTCAGGATGTGGTACCCTGGGAAGGACCCTTTCCTTCGTCCCCAGAAAATGACCTGAGGTGGTACAGAGTAACCTGCACCAGAGCAACCTACAGGTCCCAGCCCTGCCCCTCCCGGCTATTGCAAAAATTAACCCTATCCTGGCTGAAACCAGGACAGAGTGTGTGTTTATTTACCAAAGGAGGTGATGGATTATTTCACAGGACAAATGCAAGGCTTAGATGGTGTTACATCTCCATGTGTTTAATGAGAAATTTCATGTTGTAAGAAGCATATTTCCTCCTGTAAAAATGTGAAATTGTGTTGTAAATGAAATATCTTAATTACTGCTCAGCTTTGCTAAGCTTTTCACTTTAGTCAGCAACTGCCTTGCTGAAAAGTACCATAATTTTGAAGCAGAAATTTAGGACTGAAGATTTCAAACCAATTTCTTTCTTCCTCATCATTATGAGAATAGTGGCTTAGTAGCCAGGAAGAAGAGCATTCTGGTTTTGTAAATAGTATTCATGTTTTCTCATATTAGTAGGTTAGAGCAGCATGCTTGTATTTCTTCTTCACCTCCTCACTGGCACTCTCACTTCTGATTTTACTTCTAGTTTTTGTACTCCATCTTTCACTATACTGCTTCATGTTTTTCAAGTTTTGATCCACATTTTGGATCACACATGTGTATATGTCTCTAGGAAAGACGGCTTGCCTTGAGACCAAAAGTTTGCACTTTCTTACACGGAGAAAAAAAGAGAGATTGATGGTAAGATAGGTGTTTGGGATGTTTGTATTTATGTATTCTGAAAAGTATTCTTAAAAATTGAGAATGTATGTGTCTGTAGTGATGTCTATAATTTGAACGGGATCAGGCGGCGTGATGACCTATATAAGGTTTGTGGGCTACTTGGTGAAATCTTCTAATTGTCTGCTTGGGGTTGCACAGAACATTGATTGCTCATTGTATCCGGAGTCCAGGTTAAAATCTGAATTTGTATGCTATATAATTCAAGCATGTTTGCTTAAGTCTTCATTTGGACTTGGACTGTGAGAAGTTTGCACACTGCAGTCTGTAATGAATATTCTAAATATTGTCAGTGACAGTAGTGGTCTTATTTGAGAGTTGATTACTCCCTTATTGCATTCCCAAATGTGTGGTGGCTGCTGATTGCTGTACTTGCCTGTTTAGTTTACAGTTATATATTTCCCTGGTTTAGCCACTTTTTTTCCTTACCTTTGGCTTTTGTGAACACCTTTTGAACAAGCATAGTTTCTTCATTAGATGTTTGCACCATGGTGAGCACAAGAACTGTGGGTCTTCAGTGGTGCCTGGCAACCACAGTCTGTGATGCTGAGCATAGTGCTCTGTAATTAAAGCATACACAGTTGGACAAGACTGGGAGAGCTCATTAAAAACACACTACTAAATTAAATTTACTGAGTGTACCTTTAAATCTTTAAACCTTGGACACTACCTTAACCTATGAGAGGGTTTTTCTGTTTGCCATTCATAACTGTAGGGGACTCTAGCCTTCAGATAGCAGTGGTAGTAACAGCTACAATATTAAAACAAATGTGGAGGTACTAAAAGCAAAGAGGGACAATGCAGAAACCAGTCTGTAATCCTCTACGATAATAGCTTTAAGCCACATATCCCTGTGATTTATGCACTTGCTTTATTTGTTATCTTGGACAGAAAGCTTTGTCGCTGAAGAGATTTGATAATAGCCTGTTCAGAATGATTGTAGTCTCTTGAATTCATGTAATAAACCAAATAACTTTGGACCACTTACGGGTTTAGTCATCCTTGCTGTATGCATTTCACCTCTGATTTCACTTTCAATAGCTTAGATCAAGCTAGATAAGGACTTCCTGCTCAGTTAGCTCTGTTCCATGGTGGTACTATATAGAAAGGTCTTCCATTTTGTGCTTTGATATATTGGAACTTTAGTAAGATACACATGTACTGTACCTGCAGTGTGTGTTATGTGTAGTTGGCATAGGTGAATATAGGTTGATAAAACTTGCAAATTGTGCACTTTTGACAAATACTGCAACCAGTAAATGCCTATATTAAGATAAGCAATCCAAAGCAGAAGAAAAAATTTAGAAATTTCTTTACTTTCCAATTTTACTGCAGCTGAAGTTTTACAGTAGTAAAGGATGCAGTAGTAGAATCTATAAAGAGTGGAAGTGACTTTCAGATCTTAGACACCCAGCTTATTCCAAGAGATGTGCACTCAAGTAGCTGAGGAAAATGTATGTGGAAGAAAGGTTACATGCTGGAGCAGGGAACCATGAGATTGTAGTGCTGTTTTTGAGGTGGAAAAATCTGTCTGAGAGGAATTTTTCTGGAAAGGAGTTTATTCTGGAAAGAAGTACAAATAGCGCTTTTACCTTTTTCTCTGACTGTGCATCTTCTCACTACATTAAAACATTGCCTTTGTTTTTAATCCATAACCTTGTGCTGAAAAAGGTTGTTCTAGTGCTAGTCTTTTATGTACTCTAAACTGAGTTGGCTCCCCTGCTGTGACTTCAGTAATGCATCATTTCCTAAGTTCAGAGGATTTGATATGTTTAGAGTGAATTTGTGACTTGCTGTTAGATGGTTAAAAGGAAAATAGCTATAATGGATTGGATGCAAAGCTGCTTCCCCAGCTTCTCCCATCCTGCCCACTACCATGCAGAAGCATCTGTCTCTCATCTCTTCTTTGCCTTGTGCTATGTGCAAGTGCATTTTGACAAACATTTTATGAGCAGAGATCTTTGAAAAACCTCTGAGACAAACTAACAGTGATGAGAAAGGCAGGTACTTCTGTCTTACTTTCAGACAGCTGCTTGTGCAATAGTGGGTGATGCTGTGGCAAATAAAAAATATTTCTGTAGTAAATGTTACTACAGCAAGTGAACCTGTCTTCTCTGGCTCTACTGAAATACAGCATCTCTCCATTTGTAACAGTTACTTACAACTTAAAAACAATGCAGGGAATTTTGGCTGATATTCCTCGTATAAGTTGGAAGATGCTTTTCTTTTTATGTCTTTTCATGAATGTGTTCTGTCTTTTGAATTATCTGAGTGCTGTGTAGAAGATGACATTTTGCAGTTGAAGATTATGACTGTATTGTGCTTTATTTTTAAAATGGCATACTTTTTATATTTGCAGATAGAAATGATGACTGAAATATTTTCCATATCCTGAAGAAAGACTGATGGTGGGCAGAAATTCATAGTAATTTAGGAATGGTTTTCTAAACGTGCAGGATACATGTATTGCTTTATTATTTGGAATGTGTGTCTGGTGCTTTCAACTTGGGAGGATAACGATATGTAAACCTCTGCTTTTTTTATTTTTATGTGAACTTGTTGCAAGTGATTTTACTTGTTACTTAGCCCACTGATACGAGAAGATTTTTTAGATAACACACCTGGAAACAATGAAATAGCATGTTCTGAAAACACCCCCAAATCTTTTGCAAGTAATGCTACAGAGAATGGCAGCAGTGTCAAACCAAATACTTTTTCTTGTTCTCACTGTGTGTCTCTTTGCACTGATATGGCAGAAGTATGTTATTACGCTATTTGTATTTCGAATCAGCTCTTTGCATACTTGTACTGTTGTACCTTGAGTTGGAAAGAGGTCTTATGTAAATTCAGTCATGCTTAAAACCAACCCAACAAAAGAAAATTAGAGCAATAAAACTCATCCTTTTTTTAGATACCTAAGATATTTATCTATTGTGAGTACTTTGTCAGCTGCTTGTTGGAGATACTTTCTTTATGGGCGCACCCCTGTCAGTGTGTTCAATCACAACAGGCAGTAGAGCTTCTGGCCACAGAACTCCAGTGGTACCAAAAGTGGTCCAAATAGACTCAAAGCCCAAGCATTCATGTAGCTGGCTAGGAGATGTCACTTTCAGAGTTAAAGAACCTTATTTACAAATCCATCCAAACTCCCTGTAACTGAATGAAATGCCTCTGCTTTGCTTCACTGACAGGCTTACGAGATTGTTTAGGGTACAGATAATTTCTGTAAGAGGAAACCTTGTCATCCTACCAAAGCCTGGGGAGAGCATATTGTAGACTTGTCTAAAGTGCTGTAGTACTAGTTTGGTTTAACTGACTTTACACTTTTGTGTTAAAAAGGAAAGTTGTCTGAAGGTTTGGCCACATACATGTGATTTAGCTTTGATTGAGGAGAAGAGATAGGTAGGCTTCCTCATTTATTTAGGATTTTTATTCTTTGCATATGCACTGTACTTTTGTGTTGCTATAATTCATTTTGCTTTTATAAATTTATTTTGTTACAGGGTTTACATTCAGTTTTATTTCAATTTGATCCAATTCTGGTTTTCTGTTTCTATAGTTGTAATATTGAAAGTTACTGTTGTCCAGGATCTATTTCCCTTTCTATTGTCCATCTTTTAAAACAACAGCATGACAATAAATTGTATAGCGTTTTGTTTTCCCCCTAGGGGTAGTTTCAGAGATTAGCAGGACAGTGAAGTAGTAGGAGAAAGCATCTGGAAGGTAAAGACTTTCCAGATGGATGTCCTGTTGAGATATAATAGGGGACATGCTTGATACTTTTGTTTTGCTGTTTAGGAGTGTACGGTGTAAAAATTTTGCTCTGCATTTCTTAGTCCTTTCATTCTTTATGTTTTTCTTTTTTCTATTTTGTTTCTTTTTTTTCCCCATAATGAGATGTTTGCTGATGTCAGAAAAAACAGATTATCTGGCCTGATTCAGACTGTAGAATTCCAACAGCCATTCCTAATTACAGGAATTTAAGAGTCCATAAATAAAGGTTAAGCTATATCTAGTGCTGAGATTTTCATCTTTATTTTTAAGATTTTGAGTCAAAGAAGGTCCCACACTTTATAGTTTGATCACTGATGGTTTTGTCCTGTATTATCAGTTGTATTTCCTGTTTTTTCCCCCCTGGTATTTCTGTAGGAAGCCAATTGAGCATTATTGGCTAAAGCACAGACCATTCAGAAAACAATGCTCAAATGTCCAGTTGGCCTAGAGAAGATACTTAAAGAGCATGAATAAAATCAAAAACTATGGAAACTCAAAAGATTGGAGGAATAGCTGTACCTGTACTGAGGTTAGTAGTAGCAGATAGTGAATGGCACAAATGATCACAATTTTTCAAAGAAGCTTAAGAATATGGTAGGACATTTTATTAGTAGCTATTTGAATAAAGTAGGTCAGTTGGAATAAGAAAAGACTTCACATTTCTCAACAAAACAAAAGGTAACTATATCCAGCAGATATTGGAAGAATGGAAGCCAGCTAAAAGTTTCAAATTATCTTCCCTAGCAAGATAAGTGCTGTATGCTACATGAAATTCCTCTTTCCCACCATTCTTCTAAAATTCCTATTTGCTTTCTGGCTGGCCCAAGACTTAGTATTAGCAGTAAAAGAACATTATCATCCCACATGATGACTTAAAATTGAAGGAAAAGCACAGTTAATGTTTTGATAAGAGTTCCTAAAATCCATTTATTGAGATTTAAATGAACCTGTCCTTTATCTGGAAAGAAGCAAATTCTTTTTCCGTGTAAGCGTTACCCTTTATTCTCTAACCCAAGCATTAGCGGGATATTTTTCTGAACAAAGTAAAAATCAATAACTGAACTTGGACATTCTGCTCCCTTGATAAATACATAGTCTACTGTTACTCTGCTGCATTGGAGCATTAAGTTGCAACACAGGTCCTTTTCTGGTCACAATAGAAAATCCTTTATAATTTGATGTGAGTTTTCTCAGATATTTTGTGATAATTGGTCAGTTCATATGGGTTTTTTAATATGGTTGCCTGAATAATCTTTATAGGAGCATGAGAGAAATGGGAGGAGGAGGAGAAAGAAGGAACACTACAAGACTGGCTAAATCCCAAAGCAACTCAGATTTGCATGTTCTGGTTTTGGGGTAGGCATCTGACTAGAGCCACCCCCAGCTGATATCTGGGGAGTGTGTGATCAGCTTTAAGCCATCTCTAAAATTCACTGTGGAAGCAGAGTATCAGATTCAGAAGATAGTACTACTGTCTGTCACCCTCGAGATGTTTGTTAGGTAAAACTGCACTAAGGCACATTTCTGTGGGATTCCATTCAGATACACAACAACTACTTCCCAGCACTGTTAAAGACTTCATAGTGGATTAAAAACCATGCAAGTTCCTCCTTGAGCTTTTCATTCAATGGTCTGTTGTGGAAGTCCTTTCACAGTCTGTCCTCGGAGCATACATGAGTTTTGGTTATATTTGTGAGATGTTTTTCCTAAGAATGACAGTGGATCTCTAATGGAGAACTTTTTCTTCAAAATTGATCTCCTTCTGCTCTAAACAGTTGCACTGTTCATGTTCTAAAATTTGTGTTTAGATTCATCTGCATGTGAATGGAAAATACTGAGCTGGTTTATGTTTTATGTTTAAAACTTCAGAGGGCTGATGAGGAAGTAAGTTTGTTTTATAGATGAAGTAACTCCCAGACCAAGCCAAAATGACTCTTGGACATGCATTTTGTGCTCATATGATGTGTGCTAGAGCCATTCCATTTATTACCTCTGTTATGAGATATAGTTCCCTAACTTACAGAACAAGAATTGCTTTGCATTATTATGTTAAATTTGCAAACACAAACAAGGAGCAGGGTAGATTTATTGCTTCTTCTTAAAAGCTTCAATTTAAAAGAAGTTGAGAACCTCAGTGGCTGCAAATACTGCATTTTTTCCTTTTTTTTGTTCTTCTTTTCAACTCATAGGGGCTTAAAAAATATTTGCTTAGTCCAGACTTGGGAATTCAAGAACAAACTGCTACATTAGCATATTTGGCCATGTTTTACTTTCTCTTGCCAAGAATTGTTTTTCTATTTATTAATTGGAGTTGTCGCTGTCCATGTCAAAATAATAGCGATTTTTACATGCAGAACCAGGATACCAATCAGTAATTAGCCACAAGTTCAGCAGTCCACTCTCTGGTGTATTGGTAAAAGTTCACAACTAAGGCATCATCTCATGGATTCTGTTTGTTTCCAGTTGATATTAGAAACCAGGGGTAATTAGTGACAGTAGTTCCCTTGTAAGTGAGTATTAGAACCAAGTTAAGAAGCACCGTAGCTTAAAGAAGGGTGATCTGTTGGAGTGAAAGCTGGTCTGGACACTGGGTATGTAAATATTCCTTAAGTTTCTAAATGGGAACTTGTAAAGGATTTTTGTAAAACATAAGGAAATGTTTTACAAAAGGATATGTTTAGTTAATGGTGCATTTTTCAACTACTGATAATAAAAGTTTCATAAAGTTGATAGCTGGGTGCTGTCAGATTTCAGACTGTAAATTTTATGATCCTGCTTGAATGACTTGAGGTGCTGTCCTCTTGGATGAACTGTCCTTCCTAACTTATGCAAAATACCAGAACTACTGCAGGGGAAGAAGCAACAGTTTGCAGATAGATATATTTTCATGCCCAGTGGAGGACAAAGTGAAGTGATTGCTGCCTTCTTACTCTTCAGATTATATTATTTTAAAATCATGGCCAGACTGCCTTTGTGATGATTTCAGGCTCTTTAAAACATGAGATTCCTCTGTCAAGACTGGTATCAGTGCACATCAATAGAGTGAGAGATAACAGCACCCTTTGACATACCTGACCACTGCTAGCATACAAGTTGAGATTTATAAAAGAAATACTAACATTTTTATGAGTTTGGCATGGGTGGTAATATGTGTGTTTGTAAGCACTACCTGGACCAAGCAAAGCAGTTAAAAGCACAGAAACAATCTACTTCCATGTATACTGTTGTATTGCGATTTGCTTTGGAAGCTCATGCTGATTTCATTAGAAGAAAAAATTCTTTTCCTTTTAGAGACATTTAAATTTTCCTTGTTTTCTTGTTCTTGATCTTTGTAATAAATTCAGCTATTTGTGAACTCTTGACCATCAGTCGTATGCAAGCCGAAAAGTCTGGCAGACAAGGGCTTGATTTGTTGAATAACTTCCTTTTGTAAATTTTGTTTGTGTCACTCAAGATTTTTAACTAATCTTTGGAATTTTTGTACTGTCAGTCACTGTCATATGTGACCATTCTTGAGGGTAGTACATCTGTGTAACAAAGTCCTCAAGAGCCTTTCTAGAATTTTGTGCCTTTATCCTACTTTGGCTGGGGAGAGGATTTTTGTTTGGACTTTTTGGCTCTTGGGTGTGTTACTGTACATTTACAGTCCCTTTTCTGGTCATCTTGTGAGGTGTTCTAAATGTTGTGGTTGCAAATGGTGTGGAATAAAGGCGAAATCAGTGCTACCTCCTTCAGATGGCTAGTACACAACTGATAGCCATGAATATGTGTTTTATTCATGACTGTTGTTATCTGTGGTCTTTTTTTGAGATTTCTAGTGGCTGGAGGAAATTTTACTCTTTTTTTTGTATACCATGACAAGCTTGAAGATGAGGAAATAGTCAGTGTTGGAGCTGTGTTTATCCCACTGCAAGGGAATTGCCAGGTCCCCTGCTGAGACCTGGAGGCAGCAGCAGAGGTGGATTTGGGGAACTCTCAGATACTGCCTTGCATTGCATAGCCTTCATTGGGCTATGAATTGACAGTAAGCAAGTCTCTTGCAGGCAAGAAAGCTGCTGTGTTCTCCCAAGCTGGAATAGAGATTTTGAAGAAATTGCTTCCTTTTTCTGACCTAATTACAGTTAATTGTGATAATTTTGCCTGTAAGTGACTGATGTGGGGATCAATGTGAGGTGGCTATGTTCTCATCTGAGAGATGTTTCCTCGTAGGCTGGAGGTTGTATAAAAGGTTTCTGATGACATGTATGTTGACTTGTATATTCTTTAGAAATGTTTACCTTTCCAGAACACAATACCCCTTGCTGTAAATAGGAAGGGGTTTTTTGCTGAATGTCTTTACACTTTGCAATAGTTCCAGCATGCTTTCTCAGAATTCTTTTAGTTTATTCCTTTGGAAATGTAGGCACAGGTGGTGGAGCAATACACCTATAGCAGATATTCTTTCCTTTGGACATTGCAAGAGAGGGCTCTGGTTGAGCTGTGGGGCTAAAAGCAGCTCCAGGGTCTCTATTCCCTCACATTTCACATTATGTGACTATTACCTACCTGCATGTTGGAGGAGAAAATGTGTGCTTCTCAGCTTTGTATAGCAACTCTGTTTCTCTCCAGATTCCCACACAGGGGTCACTGATTCAGAGGTAGTGTGGGTCAGTGTTACGGACACCTGAGATCCCAAGTTTGTGGCTGACAGTCTGTGCCAGAAATGTGCTCTACTGCTGAAAAAACAAAATGTCAAGCTATGTGAGAGGAAAAATGAATTAAATGATAGAGGGTAATCAGTGTTGAAATTTCTTGGATGTTATTCTCTGTTTTGCGAGTTTTTATTTAATTAATATGTACTGAAATTTGTACAAAATAGAGAGAAAAAATTACTTTGCCCCTGGAATGTTTATGCTGAGTTTGGCATGTTTAAGTTCTTATCTTTTTTTAGTATTTTGGTGCCACTAAAGAAAAAATACTGAAACAATAAACATAGATATTTAGGAATCCAGTAACAACAGAGGTACTGCGTCTCAACTGTTGAACTGTTAAGTTGTTCAAAGATGTGTCACATTAAAAAAATGTGAAAGACCAAAAAATTAAAACCAAAGCACTTTAAGACATGTCATAATTAAAGTTGCATGTGTGGCTGCTGGCTAAACATGTTGTGCAGGCATTTCTTGGAGGAGATAGTAAGCAGATACTTTACTTTACAATATGACTTGACAGCTTGGAACTTTAATAAACATATTGTTCTGAAGAACATTTTAACCCAATCAACTTCTATGGTACTTTGCAGTCAGAAATGTAGTTTTTTATTTTACAGACTGTAATATTTTGTTTGGGGCATTTGGGTGGCTGTGACTTTTCTCCATGTCTTTTCCTAAAACATCTTGAGACACCTGCAAGATTGGCAGGTTGATTGACCTCACTGGTTAGACTGCACGTTGTGTCAGAAGTGGTCATACAAACACTTGTTGCTCAGTGATTCATGACAGGAAATGTATAAAGCTCAACCAGCACCAATGAAATTATACAAGTGATCTCCTTATGCCACATTTAAAATTGCAAACCATGGTGTAACAATATGAACAATCTCAGAGGGTAGGGAGACAGGTAGAATAGAAAACCCCTCAGATTTGGGATTTTGACAGAGCTGGAAATGAATGGAAACAGGAGCTTGTGCTAATGGTTGTGTTTATTTTCCAATCTAAGTCACCACATATGCTCTCTAAAATTGGATAAGCAAACCTTAATTGCTGTCTTTTGCAGAAAAAAAAAGTTATTATATTTATTACACTTTCTTGTCTTTCTTACAGTTGTAAAAATTGTTTAAATACAGAATTGGAATACTGGCAGGTCCTGACTAATGACTCCAGACTCATGCCTCTTCATGGGTCTGTTACAGTAGGAGAATTTCCCTTTCTGCTTGTTATCCTGAGCCATTTAATGAAATGTAAGTGTGCAGAATATATTATTAACACTGGGAAGAACTGAGTAACGATCATGGTAATTTGTACATCAAATTTTGTTTTCTTCTATGAGAGGTACATAAACTTGTTCACTACTAGATTTAAGTGTTTTTTTTTTTTTCTTTAGTGATAGTCGTGGTGGGATCAATGGGAAGAGGAGTAATGGAAATGGTAAAATGAAAGGCAAGGTAGCTCTTTAAGAAGGACTGAAGTTTGTCATCATCTTGATCTACAAGGACTGCACTGAAGAGCTGTGCTGTTCTGCAATATTAAATGCATTGTAACATTTTGAGTTCTACTGGAGGAGGCATGGTTAGCAGTGGAGTGCACTTAGAGAGAAAAAGTTGAGTTCTACTTGTTCCCTGTATTCATGTCTTACAAAACTATGAATGTTAATGCTTTTAAGTCCCACCTTCAAAGTTCACTTTTCCATGTAAAAAATTGTCTTGATTTTTCATTTTTTTAATTTTTTTTTTAATTTCCTCAGAAGTTTGGGATGATATGTATTAATCTAGAGATATTTTCAAAGATTTTGTTGATAGTTAAAGACTGCAAAGCTGAAGTGCACAGCTTAGAAAAAAATAGGCCCTGCAGATCTAGAAGAACTCAAGTTTTTTGGGGTCTATATACCAGGGGTTTCTGTCAGCTGTGCCAGTATCTTAACGGTATGATACCAAAAAGTGAACTTTGCCAGCACTTGTACTTTGCCCATTCATAAGAATCAGTAGGCATCATGCCAGCTTTTTTTTTTTTTTTTTTTCCTGAGCAGTCCTAACTGGAATTATTAGCAGCTTTTGACAGTGTTTCTCATAATAAGAGAAAGCACCAAAAGGTTTTAGCTTTACTTCCTGGAGCAGGGAGGAGTGCTCCTTTCATCTCCAGCAGACTGGTACAGAATTAGTGTCATCATTCCTGCCAGTTTGCCCATTTACTGGTGGACAATAACTATGTTTAATGAATAATGAACACTATAAGTCATGGGGTTTTTTACTGCCCCTAACTCTCAGTGGACAGCTGCCAACTTCATCTATCCTCAAAGTAAGCCAAGAGAATATGTAAGATTTAAAATGAGCTTAATGTAAGTGCTGTAAAAGAAGCTGTTTCCCTTAAAATAAGAAATACAAAAGCCCATGGAGTTGTAAAAAAAAGTGCTAGTAATAAACTTATTTTAGAGGATGACAAAATCCTTACTGTCTGAAACCCAAATACTGCCACACTGACAATATGAAATTTAGTCTGACTTGACTGAGTTGAGTTGTCTGTCCCCTCTTCGGAGATGAGCAGAAAACAAGAAGGGGATTTCTAAGATACTTTTTAAAAGTCTGATTAATTGGCCTTACGTTAATAAATTTGTTTGCAACAGATAAGTCAACCTCATCATTTTAGTTAAACAGACAAGTCAGTAGTAATGGTGATTCTTTTAAGCCCTTATGACTTCCTGAATATAAACACAGAAACGCTGCTCTTAAGAAAAAAGAGGAAAGAAACTATATACCAAAGTTTTGTATTGTATTTTAATATACTTATCATGGCCCAAATTTCCACTGTCCTTCCTGAAAACTAGATCTCATGTTGTGAGGGGCATATGTACCTCATTTCCCTCTATTGTCTTAAAGATTCAATCCAATGTATTTACCAATAGTGAAATTTTAAAATTCTGAGTCCTGGCACTAGTGCCTCTGACCAACCACTGGGTTTAGCTAAGTTCTCATACTTTGATTATTTTCTCTTTTAGAAATACATGTCCAGTGGTGCATAGAACATCATCTTAAACAGTTTTAAGAGTAGAACAAAAATAGAAGGCAAAAAGTATTTTTAGAGTAGCATGTTGTCTACAAGCTCATTTATTGTTTTTAAGTATCGTGTCTAGATAAACTTTATCTACCAAGCTGTATGGATCTTTCTGTCAATCTGGTGAGACTCCTGGAACAGCTTCCCCAAAACTGTCTAGTCTTCCCTTCCTTCTGCAATGCCATGTTGAAGTCATCCTGGAAATGTTGATTGTCGTGTGCTCCCAGCAGCAAATGTCCAGTAGCAAATCTTAAGACTCCCTTGATGTTTTTTGTAGATTTGTCAAATAATTTAGGTTGGAAGGAACCTCAGGAAATTATCTAGTTCCACCTCTTGCTCGTGGTACAACTTACATTAAGCCAGTCACACCAGCTTTTTTGCTAATTAATGATTGAGTTAAGACATGATTAGACTTAAGGAACATTTTTATGGCAAAATCCCTGTAAACTTCTAAAACACATAAATGTTTTAGTCTTCCTTGGTTGTATTTTATGAGCCTTTTAATTTTCTCTCCTTTCAAGCAGTACTTTCCTGAGTGTTCTGTTTGTAGCAGTGGAAATACATGCTTTTGCCTAATGACTTTTATTAAGTTGCATGCAGCTGGAACCGCAGCTGCCTTTCTCTGCCAGCGTGGAGAAACAGGGGAGTGGGAGGAGAGACTCACTGTGAAAAATGAAACAGAGAAGGGGGACAGGAGATACAGATCTCGTGTTCAGTATCATTGCAGTGTGTTAGGGTCCCTTTTCGAAATGTGTTTGAGAGAATCGCACTCAATGGTGTTTGCTGGCAGTGTGCAAAGAGCCTGTAACATCAGGGATTTGGACATGCAGTGCCACACCTTGAAGAGGGTAACTCCAGCAGTGAGGGAAGGGGAGGTGCTGTCAGCTATGGGGCATCTGGCAGTACTCTAAGAAGGGGGATTTTATTGTTGTTGTTGGGGAATGAAAGTTACCTATAATTTTAAGTGTCTGTGAGGAAGTTGGCCTGGTGTCTTAGTGTACTTAGGCTTTTCAGTGCTAATGCCTGTTTCGTGAGCACTAAAGCTTGGTTGTGCTTTAGAGGAAGCTAGGCAAGATGCTGTACTATTTCAATTACTAGACAAAACAAACTTGCCAGTATTCATGGGAAAGAAACTGCTTCCACAGAAGCTTAAAAGGAAAAACAAGGAACTCGGCTTATCTTGTGCACCATTGAAGTGATGTTTGTCAGTGAAATAGTTTCAGAATTTGATCAACTAAGCTGAAGGGAAATTATCACCCGTATATACATAGCATTCTGTGAAGCTTTATAGTAAAGCAAACAGAACAGAAATAATTGCTAGTCTTGGAGCAATATGTGACACCTAAAGGGAGAGTTTAAGTGGTATGGTATGTATGATTCATGGCAAGAGCAAAAGATGGGAAACTAAGACAGTAGTTCTGGGAATCCTTCTGATACATATGAATTCTTAAAGTAGTGTTCCATTTGTTTAAACAAAAAAAAAAGAAAAAAAAAAAAAAACCCACTGTTTTTTTCCTCTGTTGAGGATGCTATGCAACCTCCCTTCTCTCAGGGGCCAGGAGACATGAAATATTGATGCAATGGGAGATACTTCTGTAGCATTTTTGACAGTACCATGGGGTAGGTCCTTTCATCCCTTTTATGTGTGATGTGCGTTCTAAAATTCTGTTCTTCAGCAAGCCAAGTTGAGTTCCCTTAGGAAGTGGAAACTTCATCAAGTATTGGTGGTCATTCTGTTAAATACTCTAATTCAGGAGATATAAAGGGAAGCTGGCGCTTTGTGGGAGAAGGCCTGCATCTGATTTTGAAAAGGCAAAGTTAGGCTGCTTCAAAAAGCAAAAAATAATCCCTCACACCCCTTTCTGTTGTCTCAGGCTGCCTTTCTCATTCTGGGGAGTGATAGTCTAACAGCAGGACTTTGAGTATCTTTTACAAACTTATGCAAGGATTGCAACCTTATGATATATGTAGATATGTATGTAAATGAAAATCTTAAGATTTGCAGAAGGCAATAAATCTTGTGTCCATTTGCCTTGCAGAGTTTCTTATCCACAGTTGGTGAGTGGGTGGGTGTATTTGTTACTGGGAGAGCCTGTCAAATCTGTAATATACAATTGTTTCAAAGAAAGTGATATTGTAATCCAACTTTCTAGAATGTTTCCCAGTACCAAAAATTTTAAAAGAAATGAACTTAGTTTAGGCAGGAGATTTTGCCAAGATTGGTTTCCCTGTTTGGGAGTTGGCACAGTTATAACTTATTAGATATTCATTTTACTGATGGTGCAATATGCTATTCTTTCAGTCACTGAAATTATTTATCCTGATCCCTTTATGTGAAAAATTTTGATCTGCCTTTCTATCTTGCCTTGTCTTAGCAGTTCATGATGTAACCTTTTTTATTCAGATCAAAGACAACTTTCTGGAGCTTTTATTTTTAGATATTTATAGATATGTATTTATTATTATTTTCATATTCAGTGTCCAATTAATTTTGGGAATGTGTAGTGATCCTTGTTTTCAGGATGAGCTGTTTTCTTCCCTCCTACCTCACACCTCCAGTATGTATGACTTGTGACTAAGTTTCCATTTCTGCCCTCTCATCTTTGAAGCTGGCAACCTTATCTTTTCTTCATCCTATGCAAATGTACATAGCTGCAGTGTGCCTGTGCTGTAGAAGCTGTTTACCACAACTTCTTTCAGGGGAAATTATTTATATGGATGGTATATAATGCCAAAGAATTGTCTCACAAACCAGAATATACTTTCTTGTATACCTATGAAATACGATTGTCTGCAGATAATCAGGCAGTCACATATTGCAATTCTTTTTCATTAACGTGAATGTTTTGTGTTTATTCCTTGCTGCAGGAGAGCGTCAGAGTATTTGAAATGATAAAACTTAACTCTGTCCTGTACAGACAGAAATGGTTAAGAATTATTTTAGCATTTTGTTTTCCCATGCTGTAGGTGTCAAAAACAAGAGGGCATTTGATCTTTTGATCTGTGACATCTTGGTGAGTTTTGTTATTTAGTCATATGAGTAGACACAGTAGTCAGCAAGTAGATTGGTTCATTCTGACCTACTCCTAGAAGAGAAAGATCTAATTTGTATTTCTACCTAATTTAGGATTTGAGAGGTGCCTAGGAAAATGGTGTTTTGTACCTCGGAATACTTATGTGCCTTCATAGATGGTCTTATATTGTGGCCTTGGCTACTCTGCTGTGTTACTATTACTTATCCTGGTGTAAAAAGGGGGTTTTAGATTGTGTTTTGGTCTCAGTAACAGTTCACTTGAGCTTGCTGTCCTTTTTGTAAAGGCAGTATTGATATGAAGGCTTGTTATGGAATTTTCTTTTGATAGTGGCTTATTCCACATGAATATGACTTAATTCTTTGTCAGTGCATCCAAGTAGCCCATGATGACCTTTTCCCTTCTCTTCCTCACAAAAGCATGCCTTCATTATAGAAGGGCTGGAGACTGCTGGGGAGAGAAGAGGAATTTGGTCTTTTTCTGGTGATGCTCTGAATGTCTGAATTCAGTGAAACAGGAAGAGCAGAAAGAAATACAAATGTCTCTCCTCAGCCGCAGATGAATGTCTGAAGAACTTTTGTACATAGCAATTGAGGGATGCACTCTTAATAATGTGTCCCTTCTGGAGAAGTATGTAAACCATGTTTTTAGTAGAATATTGATAGGAGAATGCTACTAGGACTGTTAAAATTTGGGGGGAGTTTGCAGCCTACATTTTATGTATTACTCAAAGTCTTTACTGTGGGGGTTGTGAGGCACTGGAACAGGTTGCCCAGAGAAGCTGTGGATGCTCCATCCTTGGAAGTGTTTAGGCCAGGTTGGATGGGGCTCTGAGCAACCTGGTGTAGTGGAAAGTGTCCCTGCCCACGGGAGACAATTGGTACTAGATGATCTTCAAGGTCCCTTCCGACCCATATTCTATTATAATTCTATGATCTACAACAGATATATCTTAACAGAAGCTGGTTTAGATGGAGAGGATTCTTTTGGAAGAATGGTGATATATGACTCCTTAAATAAGTCAGACTCAAATGTGGTTTGTGCAACGAAAATTTCTGGAAGTCTGAGGCAGTCTGAGGTCTGCCTTCCATACATGGGAGATCTGTGTTTAAACTGAGGAGATACCTTTACTTCTCCCAGTGATTGTGTAAGCCATGACCTGACAGCACTGGACAGCAAGCCCCTGAACCCCAGCTCCTTTCTTCGGGGGAGTTGCTAAAGCAGTAATACAGCTAAGTCACCAAGTGCAGTCAGTGCTCCAGATATGACCTTTCATGCCTAGGCTAATGCTGTCTGAACCAGAGTAGTGCTCAGACTAATGCTGTCTTAGGTTCCTGCTGAAACGCCTTCACTGAAGATACAGGCCCCAGACAGTAGACTTACTCCCAGTGGCTTTCAGAAGCAGTTTAATTCCTGATTTCTGTCTGTGCATTTGAAAATCCCCTACCCACCTTCAATCTTAGAAGTTCAGTGTTTCATTGATGAAGTTTTTCTAAACTATTGAGTTTAATTAAAAAACATGATAAATCACTAAAATAGAAGTTCTTTAAGACAATGAAGGAGGATAATGAATAACTAAATAGGCAGCTGTCATTCTGGTAGTTGGAAATAAGGTATATTTGAAAGATACTCCTTGTCCTTTGTATTACCATAGAGGAAGAGAAATCAAAGTTGTTGGAAGGCAAATTTGCTTAAATCCACATTCTTGCCCTCTGCTCCAGTAATTGGCATTGCATATGAATCTCAAAGCCAGGTATATTTGAGAGAAATACAGGGTTCATTTGTCACCTAGACTCCATATTGTGAGGCTTGAAGTCCCTCTGAGAAGAAAGAAGATGCAACTGGAGGTGTCACTTTGGTATTATGCCTTTAATTATGTGCATATGCTCGCAAGCTTACATACATATATAAATAGATAAAACTGAATTATGTACAGTCTTTCACATCCAAGCCAACATGTGAGGACATAATTTGTCTCTTTTGACTTCATATGGAAGTTTGCTGGGCAGAGCCAGGGAATCTGAAACACATATAAGTAATTGTATGTGTGAAATTATGCAAAGCTCTGGCAGATAAAAGCCATGGTTAGGAGGTGTGATTGCAGCTTCTGAATAAACAATCCCCAGATTTAGTGAGTGTAGGAACAAGTAGAGGGTGGTCTGCAAGTTTCATCAGCAGTGGCACTGAGTAGTCTGGGGCACCTGATTGTTGAGTACTTGGCCACTGCAACCTGAATTTGCATGTACCCAGTGCATGTCTGATGTGTTCCACAGGCGTGTTGCATCTGTTTGCAAGATGGTTCAGGACTCTTGCAACACACAGGGAGATTTTTGGTGCATTTTTTTTTCTTCTGGAAGGATAAGTCTTGCCGGTGTATTCTAGCTAAGCTCAGTGGCTGGATGTTACTTGTATGACTAGGTGACCCACCGAGTGGATGCGGGAAAGGCTGTGGATGTATTCTGCTTGGACTTTGATGCCATCTCCCACAGCATTCTGGAGAAGCTGGCAGAATATAGCTTGGCAAATGCACTCTTCTCTGGGTTAAAAACTGGATGGCCAGGCCTAGAGAGGGTTGGTGGATGATGTCACATTCATTTTGCTTCCAGTCACTCATGGTGTTCCCCAGAGCTCAGTATTGGATCTAGTCCTTCTCAGTATCTTTATGCATGATCTGGATGAGGGGATCAAGTGCACCCTCACCAGATTTACAGATAACACTAAGTTGGGCTGGAGTGTTGATCTGCTGAGGGGCTGGAAGACTCTGCAGAAGGTTCTGGACAGGCTGGATCCGTGGGCCAAGGCCCAATAGTATGAGATTCAATAAGGCCAAATTCTGGGTCCTGTACTCTGACCAATCTGCTCTGGTTGAAAGTGTCTCTGCCCACAGCAGGGAGGTTGGAACTAGATTATTTTCAAGGTCCCCTTCCAAACCAAACTTTTCTATGATCACAACAACCCCAGGCAGTGCTACAAGCTGGGGGAAGAGCGTCTGGAAAGCAGCCCAGATAGAAAAGGGCCTGCGGGATGCTGGTTCACTGCAGCTGAACATGAGTGGGGTGTGCCCAGGTGGCCAAGAAGGCCAGTGGCATCCTCGCCTGTGTCAGCTGTAGGGTGGCCAGCAGGACCAGGGCAGTGATTGCCTCCCTGTCTCAGCAATGGTGAGGCTGTGCCTCCAGTTCTGCGTTCAGTTCTGGGCCCCTCACTGCAAGGAGGACTTTGAGGTGATGGGGTGTGTCCAGAGAAGGGCAGTGGAGCTAGTGAAGGGTTTGAAGAGTGAGTCATACGAGATGTAGCTGAGAGAGCTGGAGGTGTTTAGTCTGGAGGAGTCTCAGGGGTGACCTTATTGCTCTGCAGTTGCCTGAAAGGTTGTAGCCAGGTGAGGATCGACCTCTTCTCCCAGGCAACTAGTGACAAGAGGGAATAGCCTCAAGCTGCAGCAGGGTAGATTCAGTTTGGAAATAAAGAATTTCTTCACTGAAAGGTTGTCAAGCGTTGGAACAGGCTGCCCAGGGAAGTGGTGGAGTCACCATCTCTGGAAGTGTTCAAGAAACAACTGAACTTGGCGCTTAGTAGCATGGTGGTGTCTAGTCAGAGCTTGGACTTGATGATCTTGGAGGTCTTTTCCAACTTTAATGATTCTGTGATTATATGGCATGAATTTTGCTCCCATTCCGTGAGTTCTATGTCCTAAAGCAGTGAGGAGTAAAGGATAGGCAATCCTTGTGCCAAGGCTCCTGTAAAAATTTCATGTGCGAAGTCAAGGATTGCATACATGGCAACTCTTGAAAACAGAGCTATATTATTGAACATGTCAATTTGAAAGAAGTTAGTTTAACTTGATTAAATCTATTCCGTGGATACTTTCTTCTCCCAGTTGTATTGTTTCAAACCAATAGAGCTCGTGATTCTGAGCAAGTATGTTCATACAGTTCCTAAATGTAGTCTACTTAATCTACTCAAATTCCATATGTGTAGTTAACAAGAATTGATTGATTTTTCCCTATGTCCCCAGATAGACAAACCAGTCTCACTGACTCTTATCTGTTTACTGCTAGCACTGATTCTTGAAAGCCTGTCTGACTTCTACTGAGAAAAGTTAGTGTTTCTTCTGTGCTCTGTACTAGCTTTTATCCACAGAAGTTAACCGAGTGAAAATTAGTTACCCTTTATCTTCTTACAGCTGTCAGTTTTATCTTTAATGTGGTGCTCAGCTGAATACCAAATTTGCTCCCATTCTCACTGACCTTTCCTCATCAGCTTACTAGGATAAGAATGGGTGGTGAAAAGCTAAATGGAAGATGCAAAGTAAAAGTAACTCCAAAGTAAATATACTTATTGAGTTAACTATCTTGTAAATGAATTTTATTCATTAAGTAAGTGCAGGCCCATGCTTTAAAAATAAGCAACATGAATATGAGAGAATCTTTGAAGCATAAAGAGAAACAAAATCATGTTTGATATGTTTATGGAAGTATGATTTGCAGCCCACTCAATACCTGATTGCTCTGGGACTGAAGACCTCCCATATCGAAGTAGGGGGTAAGAACAGCCTAGGCTATTTTTTGCAAATGTGTATTGTGTTTTTTACTAAGTTAGGCTGCTTTTATTCCTGATATGGGCTTTTTCTTCTGCAGTGGTGTTGTGGGTTGACCTATCAGAAGTCAGTTTTTCTGATTG